>SJYW01024160.1:241724-285479 GCA_006410735.1 Raphicerus campestris
AAAAAAAAAAAAAAAAAAAAAGAACATGAGGGTATAGTCAGGGTAATCGTTATAAAAACGGCCAGTATTGAGTGTTTACTTTATGCATTAGCCCATTTACTCTTCATAGCAATCCTGGTGGTGGTGTGGACTCTGTTGTACAGATGGGGAAAACCACACACACAAACACACACACACAAGGACACACACACACACAGGAGGATTCAGTAACTTGCCCAGGATAATTCAGAGGTAGATGATCTATCCCCAGAGCCTGTGCTCTTGGCCACAACTCCTTAAGATACCTCTAAACAGCTTGCTTCCTTCTTACGATTTAAATGATGAATTTTGTCTTTGTGTTTACATTCAACTTTATCATAAACTTGAGGATCACAGATCATAACTGCCAAAACAATCCCAGGGAACCGAGAGTCCGGATCCCTGAGGGTTCCCAGATGGCTCTGGCGGGTCCGAGATGCTGAGGCCATCCAGAGTGATTAGGGCAGAGGAAGGGGCTCATCCATCAAGGAGAGGCACTTTGCCGCTGATGTGAATTCGTTTATCCCCCTTCCTCCTCTTTGTCTCTTTATCCTGCCTCCCCCTCCCAGCCCTGCACACAGGCCTGATGTATCGGCATCTCAATCACTTCTGCTTCCCCTAGAGATCAAGGCCCAGCCTTCGGCCCTGAGGCCTCCCAGAGTAAATCAGTAAATTGAGAGGAAGGGGGCAGAGAAAGGATCAAAAGAAAGTAGGGTCCTCTCTGCTGCCAGCTACCTGTCATTGCCGCTTCTCCCGGGCGCGGGGGAGGAAGAGAAGGAGCTGCCCTCGGGGAAATCTGGAGGGAAAAGGTCCTTCTCCAGCCCTAGAAATTAGGTCTCTGAAACCCATCAGACAAAGAAACCCAAGTCAGGGAGAATTCTGTTCTTAAAAAGCATATTAAACTGAATCCTGTGTTTTCCGCCCTTCACACGAGGCCAAGGTGGAAGGCAAGCGTGAATTTTCTAAACTTCAACTATAAGAGCTAAGGAAGGAGAAAATTTCCACATTTTCTCAGCTGTTTGAAAATGTATTTTTAAGCATTCAGATGAAGGGATTGTTCCAAAGGACCTCTTTCAAGGGCTAGAACTTGCTCTATTTTGATTATTTTTCCTCCCCCTTCTTCTCCAGCCTCTGTCTTTTTCCATTTTCCCTCTCCCAACAAGAGTCTCCAGGGATTTCCCAACCGGAAGCTCTCCCCTCCATGGCAGAGCAGTCTCCCCTAGCCCTCATCTCTCCCTGCAGCTCCTCTTTCCCTTCCTGGAGGTGGACCTGCCCTGTGTCTGGGCAGCGGAAAAGACAGGCGCTGCGTCTGCCTCGACCAAACGGCTCTCTCTTGGTTTAGGGCTTTGCTGCCTGGAAAGTTCATGTCAAGGGGAGACAGTTCCACTCTGCCTTCCTGTCTGTCTGTTACCTGGGGCACAAAGACTGTTAAGTTAGCTAATGGCTGGCCTCTTGCGGCTGATTAGTACTGTTAACCAGCCTGAGCAGCCTGAATCAGGACAAGCTTTGTGCCAATTAGTGATGGATTGCCTGTTGCTGCTTCCTAGGGGTCGTGTCAGCAGAACCCATGACTTGTGGCTCACCAGCTTTGGGGCCTCCAAACTTTGGGGTCATCCCTCACCAGGGTCCTGGATGACTCTGATGGGCAAATCCATTTTGGAAGGTGGGATTGCAGGGACCAGTTCCTTTGATCTTTCCCTTCCTGTGCGGCTGGTTGAACAAAGACTAGCTCATTAAGTATTGGAAACATGGCATGTATTGAAGGGGCCCAGATCTGTTCCTTACCTCTGATGATAATAACAGAACAGAGCCCACTTACTGGTTCACTGGCAAACTCTTGCCACGTGTCAGGCATTAGAGCTTTGTGTGCATTTTCCCTTTTTAGTATTCACCCTAACCACTAGCGAAGAAATCACCTTCATTTTACAAAGGAAGAAACTGAGGTCCTAGGGGTCAAGTAACTAACGCAGGGTCATGGTCAAAGAGCAGGTTGATGGCAATCGTTTTTCCCCTCCAGAAAGTGTTTATTGAACACCTACTAATGTAGCTGACATTGTTCAGGTAACCCCTGCCCGAAGGAGTTTACATTTTGAAGGGGAGCACCAGACATTGAACAGCTGAGCAAATACGTAGACATAGGAAGCAGCTCTGTAAATGCTTCCGGGGAACTGAAGGGTGGCAGAGCCAGTCAGTATTCCCAGAGCTCTGAGGCTGAGAAGAGCAGGCTGCGTCACCTGGTAAATCTCGAGGCAGGCTTAACTCGCCAGGCAGGCTTAATGCACCTGAATGCCCAGTGCTTCGCACTCGCGGGCAGCTGTGTGTTTGCACTCCTCGCAGGTCGCTGTGTGTTTGCACTAGGAAACGATTGTGTGCCTTGTTTTGTGAGAGACAGAGCCAGAACTGGCGCGAAAAAGTGAAGTTCTCATGATGCCAGCACTCTGAATTGCAACTCTCCTCTGCGAGCCTGGAGTCACACTTACCCAGCCTCACCCTGGACATAGATGTCTTTGTTCTCAGTGAAAGTAACCCAGGAATCCCCCGATGGGAAAGCCTGGGGAATTTACTGTGGTTCTGCAGTTCTGGTTACAGCCTCTGCTCTAGGAAGGGCAGGGAGTGGTGAGCCCAACAGCTCTCATTCTCAGCTGATACCTGTTCCATTCACTCCAGCCTCTCTGAGTCACACTCAGCTGGCCCTGCTGGGTGTCCACAAATAGCGCCTCAGTGTGACTTCACACGGAAGCTCATCTGCCTGATTCATGGCCTGCATCTCCCTGGGGAGAGGCTCCTGGCTCTGCCCCCACCCCCGCAGGGGAAGAGCCAGAAAAAGGGGGAAATCCCTCACTAGGGCACCTGTTGCGGAAAATACCTGCAGCCCCAGCTTGGCTCTGCCTCAGGTTGCCCTGGGGCTGACAGCTTCACTAGATGCCTGTGAGATCGGGGGCAGGGGGTGGTGGGCACAGTTCAAATTTGGGGAGGCATTTACAGCAGAAAACTGCAGATCTGAAAGTACATTGATCTGAAAAATTGTCCACAACATATAGGATTCAGTGTTAGGTGAAAAGTAATGTCATTCGAATCCTATCTGTGAGATTCCTCCCTGGCAGTCCAGTAGTTCAGACTCTGAGCTCCCAGTGCAGGGGGCACAGGTTCAATCCCTGGTCAGGGAACTAAGATCTTACATACTGAGGGGCATGGCCTTAAAAAATAAATCCCATTTGTGATGAGAGGAGGGAATATTGATATGGTTAATTTATGCACCAAAAGAAATTCTATTTGAAGAAAACATTATAGTATACAGCAATTATCTTTGGAGGTAAGAGTATAGAAAACTTTCTTTTTCTATATTCATTTGCCTTTCTGCTTTTAAAATAATAATCATATTTATCATTATAATCAGAAAAAAAAGATTTGGAGGGAAAAAATCCAAATACCAAACCCAAGTATCCTAAAACATAACAGCCTTGTTAAATGCCTAAGGGTGACCATTATATGCAAGTGACTGGGGTGAACTTAACATTGACCCAGTAAGCTTCAGCTGCCTCCCCAGCTGCAGAAGGAACAGGTCAGTTCCCCAAGGCATCTCCCCTCATGGTCCCAGCAGAGCAGAGAGAAAAAAACACCTGTTCTCTGGACCAGTACCTCCTTGAGGCCCAGCATGGTGCCTGGCCTCCAGTAAGGGCTCAGTAGAAATGTTTTATTTGGAATGGACATATGAATAAATAGTGTTTAAAAAAGGATTGAAGAAGATGATTTAGCTAATACAAACTTTAACACTTGATAAAGTGGACAGTCTCCTTTTGGAGAACTGCAAAATAGGGTGGAAGGCAGGAAGGTTTTTTGGAATAAAGAACAAGGAGGAGGGGAAGAAAAAATAGCTGACTGGCCAGAACCACATGGTCAGCCTTGTCTGGGTGGAAAAGCCCAGAGCTGGCTTGGCATTTGGGGATCAGATGACTGGATCCATATTGCATTTCTGGTCAAGTGGAGCGTTGACAGGGACATAAAAGTTATCAGCATTTCAGTGTGCTGATGTGGTGCTTTGGGCTGGAGTGGCTCCATCTGGGGCCCAGAAAGTTATGTCAACAATAGATATACTGTGCTAATTCCCTGTCAGTCCAGTAGTTAAGACTCTGAGCGTTCATTGCCAAGGGCCTAGGTTCAATCCCTGGATGGGGAACTAAGATCCCACGAGTCTCATGGTGCAGCCAAAAAAATTTAAAAACCCCAACAGATTAAATNCATGGCCTTAAAAAATAAATCCCATTTGTGATGAGAGGAGGGAATATTGATATGGTTAATTTATGCACCAAAAGAAATGCTATTTGAAGAAAAAATTATAGTATACAGCAATTATCTTTGGAGGTAAGAGTATAGAAAACTTTCTTTTTCTATATTCGTTTGCCTTTCTGCTTTTAAAATAATAATCATATTTATCATTATAATCAGAAAAAAAGATTTGGAGGAAAAAAATCCAAATACCAAACCCAAGTATCCTAAAACATAACAGCCTTGTTAAATGCCTAAGGGTGACCATTATATGCAAGTGACTGGGCTGAACTTAACATTGACCCAGTAAGCTTCAGCTGCCTCCCCAGCTGCAGAAGGAACAGGTCAGTTCCCCAAGGCATCTCCCCTCATGGTCCCAGCAGAGCAGAGAGAAAAAAACACCTGTTCTCTGGACCAGTACCTCCTTGAGGCCCAGCATGGTGCCTGGCCTCCAGTAAGGGCTCAGTAGAAATGTTTTATTTGGAATGGACATATGAATAAATAGTGTTTAAAAAAGGATTGAAGAAGATGATTTAGCTAATACAAACTTTAACACTTGATAAAGTGGACAGTCTCCTTTTGGAGAACTGCAAAATAGGGTGGAAGGCAGGAAGGTTTTTTGGAATAAAGAACAAGGAGGAGGGGAAGAAAAAATAGCTGACTGGCCAGAACCACATGGTCAGCCTTGTCTGGGTGGAAAAGCCCAGAGCTGGCTTGGCATTTGGGGATCAGATGACTGGATCCATATTGCATTTCTGGTCAAGTGGAGCGTTGACAGGGACATAAAAGTTATCAGCATTTCAGTGTGCTGATGTGGTGCTTTGGGCTGGAGTGGCTCCATCTGGGGCCCAGAAAGTTATGTCAACAATAGATATACTGTGCTAATTCCCTGTCAGTCCAGTAGTTAAGACTCTGAGCGTTCATTGCCAAGGGCCTAGGTTCAATCCCTGGTTGGGGAACTAAGATCCCACGAGTCTCATGGTGCAGCCAAAAAAATTTAAAAACCCCAACAGATTAAACGCTCTTCCCCTCTCTAGGAATTAGGGAAGTCCACATAATGCTGTTTCTGGGACATTCCTTTTGTTGTTGTTTGTTTGTAGGATTTACTTATTAACATTTACGGTGTTCATTGGAAAGACTGATGCTGAAGCTGAAACTCCAATACTTTGGCCACATCATGCAAAGAGTTGACTCACTGGAAAAGACCCTGATGCTGGGAGGGATCAGGGGCAGGAAAAGAAGGGGACAACAGAGGATGAGATGGCTGGATGGCATCACCAACTCGATGGACATGAGTTTGGGTAAACTCTGGGAGTTGGTGATGGACAGGGAGGCCTGGCGTGCTGCAATTCATGGGGTCACAAAGAGTTGTACACGACTGAGCAATTGAACTGAACTGAATACATTTTAAAGAATGGTTTTAGACTTAGAGAAAAGTTGCAGGAATATTACAGTAAGTCCCCAGATGCCTCAAACCCAGTTTTCCCTGTTATCATCTTACATTTGTCACAACAAATAGCTCAATGTGATACAGTGTTATTAACTGAAGTCCACACTTCATTAGGATTTCCTGGGTTTTCACCTGCTGTCCTTTTTCTGTCCCAGGATCCCCTGTTNCTTACATTTGTCACAATAAATAGCTCAGTGTGCTACAGTGTTATTAACTGAAGTCCACACTTCATTAGGATTTCCTGGGTTTTCACCTGCTGTCCTTTTTCTGTCCCAGGATCCCCTGTTACTACATTTAGTCATCCTATCATCTCAGATTCCTCTCAGCTGTGAGTTTGTCATCTAAGCCTTTCCTTGCTAATGTTGTTAGGTGTTTTTTAGAAGGTCCCTCAGTTTGGGTTTGACTGAGGTTTTTCTCATAATTAGGTTGGGATTGTGGGTTTTTGCAGGGGAAGACCACAGAAGTGAAGTGCCCTTCTCATCACATCGTGCCCAGGGTACATGCTGTCAACATGACTTACCACTGATGAGGTTCACCTTGCCCCCTGGGACGCTGGTCAGGTTTCTCTGCTGTGAGGTAGTAGACGGTTTGTCTATTTCCCCCTCAATTATTCATTCAATCAATTGTTCATCATATGGATACATGGATATTTAGTTTATACTTTGGATTGTAATCCTCTATTGATGAAATTGTTCCATCCTGGGTCATTGAGAGCTCTTTTCTTTGGCCCCTGCATCCTTTTCTTTGGCCCCTGCATCCCTTTGGCCCCTGCATCCTTTTCTTTGGCCCCTCCATCCCTTTGGCATGCCCCATCATTCTGGGTTTTGTTTTTGTTTTTAGCACTCTCTTACCTTCTGGCATTACAAGATGCTTCAATTTCATCTTGTGTACTCCCTGCCCCATTCCTAGAATCTGCCATTTCTCCAGGGAGCTCTGGGTCCTTTCGGTGGTATTGGAAACCAGGATCTGGGTATGGGATGTGCTGGTTGCTACTGGGGAAATAACAGCCAAATCTGTACAGTAGTTNATGCCCCATCATTCTGGGTTTTGGTTTTGTTTTTAGCACTCTCTTACCTTCTGGCATTACAAGATGCTTCAGTTTCATCTTGTGTACTCCCTGCCCCATTCCTAGGATCTGCCATTTCTCCAGGGAGCTCTGGGTCCTTTTGGTGGTATTGGAAACCAGGATCTGGGTATGGGATGTGCTGGTTGCTACTGGGGAAATAACAGCCAAATCTGTACAGTAGTTTTGTGATGAGAATAACAGGGAAGGGGCTAGAAGATGTGGTCACTAACTAAGCCTTCTGCCAGATCAGCAGTTTTAGGTAGACACTAGTCAGCCCCATTTCACGGATAAAAAACTAAAGACTTGCCCAGCATCCCAGGGAAATGGGAAAGCTCTGTGTGTGTGTGTGTGTGTGTGTGTGTGTGTGTGTGTACTCTCAGGCATGCATGTGCACTCTCACACAGGTGTGTAGCTGTCCATCCCATGAATTCTCCAGGGGCAACAAGAGGCTCTGCTTCGTGAACTGATTGTTGGGAAGTTTTACAAGAAAGTGGACACAGGTAGAAGAGCAAATGTCAGGCAAAGTAGTAGAACCTGAAGCAGGTGGCAATTGCTGTGTAGACACTTAAAGACTTTTTCAAAGGTATTTAATGTCAAGAAAATAGTGTATAGTAAGTAAAATGAAGCAATACTGTATGTTTAAAAAATATATTAGTACCTCTAAGTGATGGGATTATGGGTGATTTTTATTTTCTAGGTTAGACCTGATTGTATTTTCTGTATTCTTCTGCAGTCAACATGCATTGATTATAATGATAAAAGTAATTAATGTGAATCCAGTGAGTGAGTTTCATTCTTAGGGTCATCTAATCTCCCGTGACTGATTTTTTGTTAGCTTTGTCTGTCTTATTTTTTAGGTGCTTCTTTCATGTCTTACAATGCCCCTCAAGGAATTCCATTCTGGCATAGAATCACTGTCAAAGAATAAATAGTTTTCTAAAAGATTATCACATAATGAGATACTGCTTCATGCACCCTAGTAACCAAATAGACAGTAAGTGAATATTGGCCAGGACATACAGAAATCGAAATTCTCATGTACTGTTTGTTGGCAGAAATGTAATGATGCAGGCATTGTGAAAAAATATTCTGGTAGTTCCTCAAAAAGTCAAATGTAAAATTACCATATGACTCAGCAATTCCACTCCTAGGTGTATACCTACGAGAAATGAAAATGCATGCGCTCACAAAACTTGTAAGTACATGCTCACAATAGCATTATCTGTAATAGCTGAACAGTGGAAAGAATCCAAATGTCCATCAACTGATGCAAAGGTAAAGTGTGGTCTATCCATACAGTGCAAGATCATTGAGCCACAAAAAGAACTAAACCGCTGATACAGCGCGACATGGATGACCCTTAAAAATACTGTGCCACATATGTAAAAGGAGCCAGACACAAAAGGCTGCATACTGTATGATACCATTGACGTAACACGCCTAGGGTAGGCAGATTTATAGAGACAAACATTACTAGTTGCTAGGGTTGGGTGGGGGTGGAAAGACAGGGAATGGGGGTGTCTTTGGGGAGCTATTAAAAATGTTCTGGAATTAAATAGTTGTTATGGTTTTACACTTCTGTGAATATACTAAAAGCCACTGAATTGTACGTATTCAAAGGGTAGATTTAATGATATGTGATTTATAAAATCAGATTTTTTTAAACATCTTCAGTTTTGATTTATCAGTGCTGGGCCCAGACTCCCTGCAGTGGAGCAGTGCAGAGCGTGGATCCTGTTGCTCCCTGGCTGGGAAGTGGGATCCTGGGCAAGCTGCTTAACCTCCTGCAGTGTCGGTTTCCTTTTATTTATTTATTTGTGGTTGTGGTGGACCTTCGTTGCTGTGCAGACTTTCTCTCGTTGTGGCGAGCCGGGGCTGCTTTCTGTTGCGATGCACAAGCTCCTCATTGCGGTGGCTTCTCTTGTTGCAGAGCACAGGCTCTAGGAGCCCAGGATTCAGTGGTTGCAGTACGTGGGCTTAGCTGCCCTATGGCCTGTGTAATCTTCCTGGACCAGAAAGTGCGTCCCCCACATCAGCAGGCAGATTGTCAACCACTGGATCACCAGGGAAGTGCCAGTGTCTGTTTTACGTTACCAAGGGTTCTTGGGCATTTTGTGTGGACCCCATACTCCCCTTCCATATCCTCTTCTAGTCTGCCACTGTTTCTGGTTTCTTAGAGTAAGTGGGCCCCTTTACGTTACCAAGGGTTCTTGGGCATTTTGTGTGGACCCCATACTCCCCTTCCATATCCTCTTCTAGTCTGCCACTGTTAACGACTCCCTAAGGAGACAGGGTCGTTATTAACGTAAGGGGACCTTGGGTTTTGCTTCCCATTTCCCCCAGGAAAGCCCCTGCATTAAAACTACCTCTTTCAAGAGACGGGGCTTCTAGATAGGGGCCAGAGGGATGGCTTAGCCTACCAAGCCATTTCCGGTGTTTGAAGAAATAAAAGTCATCTATGCATAGGTGACTTCTTCTGAAACGTCACAGGGCTTCTGAGCTCAAAGCACTCATATATCGCATGTTTATTTTTCAGACACACTTTCTTCTCTCCCTGTCCCCCTCTTCCCTCCTTTTCTCTCTCTTCTAAGGGAAGGGAGTAGGAGAACTAGGAGCTGAGGGTGGGCTCTGTAGTCTGCACACACAGCGTGGAGTCAGAGCTGTTGTTAGAGCTGTGATGTCACCATGACCACGCAGGGCCTCCGAACCCACAGCTCCGAGCTCTCCTCCAGCTCATCTGTGGACCGGGACCAGGACCTGGAGTGGGAAGGGAGAGGGCAGACTGACTTGCCCTCTCTCTTTCCATCCTGCTTGAGTCCCTGGGCCTGCAGAGTCAGCGTCCCACCCTCTGACATCTCTCCCCGAGACGGCCATCTCCAGGACCTGGAGTGGGAAGGGGGAAGGCAGACTGACTTGCCCTCTCTCTTTCCATCCTGCTTGAGTCCCTGGGCCTGCAGAGTCAGCATCCGACCCTCTGACATCTGTCCCCCAGACGGCCATCTCCTAACAGAACAGGCAAAGGGAGGAGGCGCAGTCAAGAGAAAGCTATTCGGAAGCCGAAGCTATTCTGTGGTTTGCTTTACTAGTGAGAGGGTCCAATGTTTTCACTAAGGCTTAAAGTTAAAATAAATTCATGTTCTCTGAACATGGGTTTTTCCTACTTATGAAGCATCTATCATGTTCTTGGAACTGCAGAGATGACAGAGAGAGGGAAGCAGTAAGGCGAAAAGCATAGCCTCTGCCCTTCATAAGCTTCTAGTAAAGGGTTGTCAATATCACAGTAGCTCCTGTGGGAGCCTGAGAACCCTGGGAGAGGGCCGAGGGCAATGGTGGTAAAAGACCACATCCTCACATGATGGGGACGATGGCACAGACAAGGACACTGTCCTTGTATCATGTGCCCAGCACTGTGCATTCCTGGGCTCTCAACTGACTGTCATGGGTGCTCTCTGAGAACAGGTGTTATCCCCATTCTACAGATGGGGAAACTGAGGCTCTGACAAGGTGTCACATGTCCAAAGCCACAGGGTGAGTAAGTGATAGAGCCAGATTTGAGGCTGGGCCTGCCCAACATGTAAGCTTGTACTCGTGACCACTGTGCCATGGTCTACAACGGCTCTGAGAAGAAGGTGTTGAACAGTCACTAGGTAGAAAGAGGAAGGACAGGAACAGGGGTTGCCACCAGTGCAGACCAGAGTGTTTCATAATCTGGAAAGAGGGCAGTGGACCATCCTCTGCTCTTCTGAACCAGTCAGGATAGATGCATACGGCCTAGTCCGGGGGTGTGCTTGAGTCCTGGGCTCCCAGATCACAGCGGGCTAGAATCACACTAGGTGAGGACTCATGATGGAGGGAGGGGCCCCGGCATGGAAACAGGAGTAGGTTTACTGGTGTGGACACAAGACAAGGGGCGGAAGCTGCAACAAGACAGGTGGGATTAAATAAGAACTTTCTAGCAGCTGGGGCTGCACATGAGCTCCTGATCCCCAGAACTGAGTCCTCAGGCAGCTACTCCGGGTGTTGTGCAGGAATGTCAAACGTCAGGGACTGATCAGGCAGTGCCATCCGTACTGGGGGGTGTGGTGAATATTGATACCATAGTGGCAGCATATTAAATAAAGACGAGTCATGGGGATGTGCAAATGAGGGGCTGTGTGGTTTCTGTACTCCTTTCCAGCCTTGGCTGTTAATAAATACATGTCAGGCTCTTCTGAGTGTGGAAGGAGGAGATGCCATGTGTTTTATAGTAAAGCCCAGGGACAGAAAAGTGATCTCCTGAAATTTTAGTCTAGGCAGTTAAGATTTGGATGCTTTCTCACCTCGACCATCTGGCAGGGAGCCTGGGGGTGGACAGTAAGGTGACATTGCTTCCATCTCAGAGTCATCTGCGGCATGCTGACTGGTCAGTGACTCGAATAATGAGGTTGACGCTGGGAAGCGGGAGTCCACTCTCTGCCCTCCATTCACTGCAGCCTTCCGCCTGCAGGGCATAACCCCTCACAGGGGCATGAGCTTCAAAGCAGAGCTGCTGGAGCTAGAACAGGAGGCCACCGGAGCCACCCAGGCAGGAGAAACACCCCCACAGAAAGACAAGGTTAACCTGCTCAAGGTGTGAGTGAGAATGTGGGGAGCTATGTTGTTGGCAACCACCTCTGCTTGTAAGGATAGTTATAGGGCTTTGGACGCAGACATGGGGTGCTGCAAAGAAAGTGAGAAAAGGCTAAGAGCCGCAGAGGGTGTCAGAGAGGCAGTTCTTTCCCTGCTGTTAGTTATGCTGCTCAAATCCAAGTGCGATCCAGCCCAGCTGGCCTGGAAGGCCGTCCTTGGCCTGCCTCTTCTGTGGCCGGTGGCTGACACAGTCTTAGTGGAGGAGGGGGTACTGCCCGAACAGGCTGATTCACTGTTTCCACCGGGTCCAGACCATCGTGGTGGGCGGATCACTTGCCAGCCTTGTAAACTAACGCTCTGCTTGTCTATGTGACGTTTATAGCCCCGTGGGGAGCTGGCTTTTTAATGAGCCTAATTTGAGACTCTAAGTAGGAGTTTGTAAAACAAACAGAGAGGGACTCTGGCCAAAGCCTGAAGAAGTGCACAGGGTCACGTCCAGCTCTGCAGACGGGCCATAGCTCTAGGCACCCAGGGCAGCAGCAAACGTGCTCCCCAAGGACAGGCCTCTCTTCCCAGGCAGCATGCTGCAGAAACCCCTGGAGGCTTAGCAAGACCTTCCCATTTGGCTTCTGCGTGGAAAGCACAGGGGTGTCCCAGCTTTCCTGGTGAGAGGGAAGGAGCCAGCCTGTGGTGCACATCCAGAACTGGATATCGGTAGACCAGATGACCTGGTTGCTCCCTGACTGAATGATAGACCCATAGCCAGCTTTCCAAGGCCTCTGGGAGCCAGAGTCTGCAACCCACAGACACCTGTGAGAAAATGCCACCTCTTCCTGCCGCTTTAGTTCAGTTTTTGTGATACCCGGTCCTCAAATTCAGAATGAGATGATGCTGACATCTATCATGAGGCCCTGTTAGAGTCACCTCTCTCTAGCAGGTCTCATGTGGATGTTCGGGGCTCAGTTCTAGGGCTGGGACCACAAGCACGGGTCCTGTCAGTGCTTAAGCGCTGGGGTTTGATATGACTAGGAGGCCACTGCCCACGGTGAAGTCATATTGTGGGACTCTCCTGACTTACCTAAAATAACAGTGCTTGGTACTGTGAACCTTTAGAATGGAGTGTGCTGTAGCCATTGAAAGGGATAATGTGAAACCGTATTTGGGGCCTTGGAAAGATGTCTGTGACATATTAAGTGAAAAAGGGTAATTAAAGTATTAACTTCTTAAAGTATGCAAGCATGCAGAAAAATATGCCCACACGCTCCAAAGCAGAGGTACATATTCAAAAGTGCAAAAAGATATTAAACTATAATGTCACTGGTGATTATTTCAGGGCGGTAAAAATTACTATTTTTATTCTCTTCTTTTAGCCTTTCTGCATTTTTTTAAATGGAAATAAGCTGTGGGGATTCTGCCATGGTAAGACTCCATGCTCTCATGCCCAAGGGCCCGGGTTCAATCCCTGATTGGGAAACTAAGATCCCACAAGCCATGTAGCATGGCCAAAAGAAAAGAAAAAAGCCTGTGAGTGGTGTTCTGCCGATAGATGGTCTGCCAGGAAGATTCCCCCGTGAAGGGAGATTCCAGCCCTTATGCTGAACAAAATGAGAGCTGGGGTTGCTGCAGCCGTGTCAGGCTCTCGGGGAGCTAGACCACACGGGCCAGAATGCTCTGTTCTTAGCAGAGTTCTCATCTGGCATGTGCACGGTCAGTGCCACAGAGAAGAGGTGGTGGTGGTGAGCTCACATTTTCAATCTCTACAGCGATGCAGGGGCCCTGGGAGTGGGGAGACGGCTTTATCATCAGACTCACCATATGATTTCATTTCAACAAATGGTTCCATGGTTTAGAAAAAAATTTTTTTGCAAAACTAATGATTTACAGAAACCATCTTGTACTAGAAAAGTTACTTCATCTGCAAGTCAGAGAAAACTACTATGGTGATCTGAATTGTGACCCTCCAAAATTCACTGGGGCTTCCCAGGTGGTGCTAGTGGTAAAGAAGCCGCCTGCCAGGGCAAGGGACATAAGAGACACAGGTTCAATCCCTGGGTCGGGAAGATCCCCTGGAGGAGGGCTTGGCAACCCACTCCAGTGTTCTTGCCTGCAGAATCCCATGGACAGAGGAGGCCTGGTGGGCTACAGTCCATGGCGTCACAAAGAGTTGGACACAGCTATAGCAATTAGCACACACGCATGCACACAAAATTCATAGGTTGAAGTTCTACCCCCAGCACATCAGAATGTGACTGTATTTAAGGTAACTAAGGTAAAAATGAAGTCCTAATCCAGACTGGGCCCGAATCCAGTCTGACTGGTGTTCTTATAAGAAGCGGTGATCAGGACACAGACACGCAGGGAAGACCACATAAAGACCCAAGGCGAAGACAGACCAGGAGACAGGCGTCAGAGGAAGAAAGCAGCCCTCCCCACACCTTGATCTCAGATGTCTACCCTCCAGAACTGTGAGAAAACAAGTTTCTGTTGTTCATGCCACCTGCTCTGTGGTATTTTTCTCCTGTAACAAGTTCAGAGATTGGCAGTTCCTGGCGGTGGCTAGCTTGCTCAGCGAGATGGGAGGAGACCCAGGCTCCTTCTACTTTCTGCTCTGCCATCCTCTGCACGGAGGCTCTGGTCTTGTCCCTTCCTGCAGCTCCACGCCCTGCCTGGTGGCCTGCCTCCCGGAGGCGTAATGGCTACCACTGTCCTCCTTCAGACAGCGTGTCACATTTAAGACCAGGAGAAACACGAAGGTCCTGCCAGCTGGACAGCCTGTCCTTTTAGATAAAGAAAAGCAGCGCTCTCCAGAACCCCTGATGTCCTGAGTTTGTGTCTCATTGTCCAAAATCATGTTGCACAGCTGTAGAAGAGTCTGGGAAGGGGCCCCCCCAGGGCTTGTACTGCAAGTCATCCTGGGCAGTATCAGGGTTCTCTTAGCCAGGGAGAAGGACAGCATTGGTTAGGTCACTGAGAACATCAGCGCAATTTCAAGTATCTGGATAATAGGCTGAAAATTTTCATGCATCTTGGCAGGGAAAGATCATGGGCTCCTGGGAGACAGCCAATGAGGTTTGGGTGTCCCCATCCTGAGAATGAACATTCTGTGGGGACATCCTTCCCTGCACTTCCTCCTCACCTTCAGCCCACCCCGTGTTGTGTGATGTCGCCCAGCCACGAGACGGCTGGGGACTGTTTGCAACTCATAAAGTCTGTCCAGTCCCTTTAGGATTCTTGGAGTAAGCAGGGGCTTTGTGAAACATCCTGTTATTTTTCTTCCCTTGCTGATGATGACAGCACAGAACAAAAGCCCTCTCTCAGATTCCTTCTAAGCTTCTAGTACCTACTGCAGAGCCCTCTTCTCTACCATTTATTATGGTGCCTTTTGAATATCTGTCTACATGTTTTTCCTCTCCTCTAGCATCAGGGACCTGGGTCTTACCTCTGTATTTCTAGCACTAAGCTCAGTGTAATTAATAGACATGTGATGAAGGTTTGAGTGGGTGAATGAGTGATGGGAAAAGCGCAGTGCTAACATTCTCTGAGCCTACTTAGATACTTGTTCCTTATCTGAAGTCATCAGTACACCTCGGGACAGAAGGTCCCATGGCCTTAGAGTATGTGTTCCCTGTCTGTGCGTTTTAACTGCCTGCAAGCTGCCCTTTCTTGGGGTGGGAAGGCAGGGTGGTACATGGGTATGTCCGTTTGTGCCATATATGAGCTGATGAAGGGAGTGACTTCGACTCTGGGCTCTGGTGTCCCCAGCCCACTTGGCACGGGGGTATCTTTTGTTGGCCCAGATTTTAAAGCATGTGTTGAATTCTCTCATTCTTTGTGAATTACCTTTCAGAGCCATAACAACTGAGACTGCAATTTGCTAACTGGTTTAATTTCATCCTGAAACATCACCAATTTTAAAAGTAGTCCAACATGTTTTTCACTTCTCTGGTCTTAAAAATGATCCCTTAATGAATTTTAGTTCCAAAATTTTACCTCCATCTTTGATACTTAAGTACATAGCGTGAAAGCTTAAAGAAATGAGCAGCTTTGTTGAAATAAGAGTCAAAGCAGTAGCCCAGGTGGATTTTTATACTGTGAATTCCCTGACAAAGAGGATGTCTTCAGCCTGCAATGGGGTTCTCTAATCTAGATACTCCTTCCCACCTCTTTCCACACTGCTGCCTGACTTATCTGTCTCAATGTGTGTGTGACCCTATCATTCACGTGCTGACACCCCTTCAGTGAGTCCTCCTCACTCTCGGGACAGAGTCCCAGCCCCTTAGATTCCTATGACCAGTGTCCACCTCCCTGGCTCCTCCCCAGGAGGCCTGTTACACTCGCCCATCCCTTCAAGTTACCCTCTGCATCCCTCTGAGGGACTCTGGATTAGTAGTGAGGTGGACAAGCACAGACCTGGGGCCTGATCCCACCTGACACTTGTTTTTTTGTATAGCCTGCAAGCCAGTAATTAGTTTTATATTTTTAAATGCTGAAAAAGTATGACCTGCACAGCCAAAAATACCTACTCTCTGACCCTTTGTGGGAAAAGTTCACTGATCCTAGCTTCATATTGGCTCCAAGGGTGGGTGGAGGGAGGACAGTGATCTCCCTTAGCCACCTCCCAGGCTACCCCAAATAAACACATAGTCTAAGTATGAATAATGTGCTGACTCTACAAATACAGCTTCATGACAAGTCCCAAGGGACCCCTCCCCAGCCTGTCACTGCCCCAGATCCTCCCTATACAGGCCCTTCCTCTGTTTGAAAGCCCCATCCAACTGATGTCCGCTCATCAGCTATGTCTCTTCCTTCAGGAAGCCTTCCTTGACTACTTGGCCTACATAGTCCACTTAGAGACCCTCCTCTGGGCTCTTTGGTCCAACACCATGTAGCCTTTTCACATATGATTGACTTGGCTGGTTTACTGTCTGCCCTTCTTCACTAGACTGCAGACATCAAGAGGTTGAGACTATGTCCTGTTTACTTTTCAATCTTCAGAATTTAGCCACTTCTGGCAGATTATTAGGTCATCAGTAAAGAGAAGAAGGGAGTGGATGAATGCAGAATAAATGATCCATCTGTGGTGAGTAAAGCATGACTCTTTATCAGCACAGGCCTTTAGGAAAATAATGGGATAGGTTGGCCTCCGGTCCCTTACTTCCTGCAAATAGTGATAATACTTTTATATGGTATCTGATCGCTTTATTCCAAAGCCGTTGGCCCTGGGAATCAGTGAAGTCTTTTATAAGAATATTCCCATTTATTACATGTTTGCTATGTTTCAGGCATTTTACTAAATGCTTACTTAACTTCTAATTCTCAAATAATCCTGTGAACTAAGAGCTATTATTAGGCCTATATCAGTTCAGTTCAGTTGCTCAGTCGTATCCGATTGTTTGCAACCCCATGGACTGCAGTACGTGAGGCTTCCTTGTCCATCACCAACTCCCAGAGCTTGCTCACGTTCGTGTCTATCAAGTTAGTGATGCCATCCAGCCATCTCATCCTCTGTTGTCCCCTTTTCCTGTCTTCAATCTGTCTCAGCATCAGGATCTTTTTCAAATGAGTCAGTTCTTCACATCAGGTGGCCAAAGTATTGGAGCTTCAGCTTCAGCATCAGCCCTTCCAATGAATATTCAGGGTTGATTTCCTTTAAGATTGACTGGTTGGATCTCCTTGCAATCCAGAGGGACTCTCAAGAGTCTTCTCCAACACCACAGTTCAAAAGCATCAAATCTTCAGTGCTCAGCTTTCTTTATGGTCCAACTCTCACATCCATACATGATTACTGGCAAAACCATAGCTTTGACTAGATGGACTTATATACAGATGAACAAGTTGAGGCTCAGAGTAGTTAAGTAACTAGTCCAAAGTTACACAGTTAATAAGATTCATAGCGGAGTTTTAAACCTTCCTCCCTCTGATTCATGTTCTTAAATCACCTGAAAGATCTAAACCAAAGCAGGTTATATTTTTAGAAGGACTCTAGCACAGTACATTTCTGACTAATGTGCTCATATTCTATTAATAAATATCTTGGCCATCTGCCCTGGACTTCATGATACTTGCCTCTTTTTTCTTAACCCCCAAGGAATGACTTGTGCTCAAGCTGATTTATCCCTCTCGTTCCTTCAGGCTGACACGTAGAGACGTCTTCCGCCCGCCTCTTTTACCTGCTGGCAGCACTGCTCTCACTGGGGGTGTAGCTCAGGGATCACTCCCAGGAGGAGCTTTGCCTTCTCTCCCATCCGTGCGCCCACCTTTGCCCCCACCCCAGCAATGGCAGTGGCAAGCCCCCGTTTTCACGCTTGGTGACTCTGGCCCTGTGATGTTAAGATTTCCCCCAGCTCTGGGACCTCTGAGTCCCAGCACATTGCAGCTTCTGCTGGCTGCTGAGGCCACTGTGTAGGTACGTCATGATCACACAGGTTCAGTGTGTACATGGCTGGGCCGAGTGTCAGCAGGACACCATAGGAGATGGCTCCTCAGCCACCACCATCTGGCCAGGTGAAGGAGCTAGCCTTTAGCGAGGCTGATTCTTGGAATGAGACTTGCAGACAAAATCTCACCTCCTGCTTAGGACTATAGAACAATTTCTGAGTTTCTTTTCCTTATTTTTTAAATTAATATTTATGTAAAACAATTAGGTTTTTTTCTATTTGCTTTTTGTGCCTCCATGAGCTCACAACAGTTGTAATAATGGTTTTATTTTTATTAAAATATGTATGTTCATTTTTTAATCAGTAGGGAAAAAAAGTATGAAGAATAATGGAGGAAAAAAAAAACATTTCAAATTCTCCCGTGCAGGAATAACTTTTACATTAAATGACCTTTGTTCTGGCCTCTTTATAAGTAATTAGATCATAGTTTTGTTTTTTTCCCAAAACATTCATTTGTTTTCTTATATAAAAACTTAATTTCCATTAACTTTCTGCCATATTTGAAATTATAGATATTCCTGTACTCAGAAGAAATGATCTGTCATCCTCTTCTCCTTCTAAGTATATCTCCCCCATCTCGTCCCCTATTTCTCTTATAACAGTCACTTTTTACAACACCAATAAATCAAATTTGTATAAAGTTTAAAAAGGGTAGTAGTTCAAAACATTTTTATACCCCTAGCATAGAGAGAATAACTCTCACCGTGGTGGTGTGTGCATGAGCTGGGGGAAGGGTTGATATTTCAGGGTGATGACTGTGTATGTTTGCATTTTAAATGTGCTGTTGCCTTTATACAAATGTGGATGGATGTTGTCCTTGGCTCACAGGAACTAGCGTGCTCAGTCACCATGGGTCAAGGACGGCATTTGACAAAGGACCGTGGTCACGTGGTGGATTTTCCTTTTTTTTAAGAGGTGGCTTAAGATTCAGGCTTCCTGGGTCACTCAAGTTCTTGATGTGTTACATCAATACTTTGGAGATAGGCCACCCAGAATCTCTTAAAAAGTACTCTAAACACCCCAGGGATCTTATTCCACAGGAAAAAGTTCAGTGGTCCACGTGTGAGTTCTGCACTCCATACTGCCCCATGTTGTGACTGTTGCTGAGTTTTCCAGAGTTCACCTTTAGGTTTAATTTCCTGAAATTGATCTGCTTGGTTACTCTGGCTTTACTTTACTCTCTTGCAAAGGAGGGAAATGACGATGAACAGGATACATTTTGTTACATCTTTACTTCAAAACAATTAAGCAGCTGTTCATGATCTTGACTCTGTTCTTTTAGGGGCATATTCATCCTCTGGGTCTGGGATGGAACTGATATGAACTTTAATTAAACAAATCACCAAATTGCCTGTGAGGTGGCCTCACTGCTGTTGTTTTTTTCCTCTGGTGGCCTCTCTCCATCTAAATCTTCACCCTGCTTGGAGCCACCTGGGAACTGGGTGAGCCAGTCCTGTGTTCAGAGGTGCTGCTGCCAACTGGAAGGAAAAGAGGCAGCCCAGGGCCAGCTCCCCAAGCTGGACCCCCACCAGCAGGCCCAAGACTGTCAAGGATTCCAAAGAGAGATGAATTCCAGCCCAATATTCACTGTGAGGTTTGCTTTTTACCATTTTTTTAAAAATCATCTTTTTAAAGAGAATTTGGTTCTGGCAACAAGCGTGTTGCACTTCCATCAGCCTTTGATCTCGCCCTGGGTTCTCTGCCCCTGGCTCCCCGGGCAGTCATAAACTGTTATTATTTCACGGTTTAATGGCAAGCTCCCAGCCCTCTGGGCCTCTCTTAACCAGAAGACCACCTTCAGCCCTGGTGGCCTTCTGATAACTTAGAGTGAAGTGTTAACCAGAGCATGGCTATGTTTGCTTTTAATTTCCTGACCTTGAGGAAGAAGGGGAAAGGGCAGTCCTAATTGGACTGGTAAGTGGTGAAGAAATCTTCTGTCCCTGAGCTTGTGGACTGCCCCGTGGGAGAGGCAGTGTGGACTCGAAGGATGAGCAGGCTGTCTGAATCCCACTTCCGCCACTAACTTGGTGACTTTCGCCAAGTGACCAGTGCCATCCAAACCACAGTGGCCCTCGTTGGTAAAAAGCGGCTAGTAGCAGTACTGACAGTGGCACCCACTCCAGCGCTCTTGCCTGGAAAATCCCATGGATGGAGGAGCCTGGTGGGCTGCAGTCCATGGGGTCGCACAGAGTCGGACACGACTGAGCGACTTCACTTTGACTTTTCACTTTCATGCATTGGAGAAGGAAATGGCAACCCACTCCAGTGTTCTTGCCTGGAGAATCCCAGGGACGGCGGGAGCCTGGTGGCTGCCGTCTATGGGGTTGCACAGAGTCGGACATGACTGAAGCAACTTAGCAGCAGCAGCAGCAGTACTGGCTGATAGTAATGAGACCACTCCCAGGGTCTTCCCAGGGGCTCAGATGCTGCTTCATCTGACTGGAGTGCTGTGCAGTGGGAGATCAGATCTCCATTACTAACTCGTGGTTCAAACCTGCTTCCCAAACTCAACTTGGACCCCCACCCTTCTCTCTTCCTGTCTCCCCGCTTTTGCTCCTCCCTTGAACTCTTGGGTCTCACAGTACGGTGCTCTCCTCTTTAGGTGGGTGCTGGCTGAGAATTACATGAGTATTTGATTACTCTTGAGGAACCATTTTTACAGGGAAGACTGATAGTTCATCAAGTCAAGCAGATTTCATTCCAATTCTAGGTTTTCCTCCTTATTTCCTTCATCTTTCCCCTGTTTCAACACTCCTCCTCCAATCTCCTTGAACTTAGACTATCAGGAGAGACACCATACAGTGAAGTGGGCTGTTGTTTTTTAATCAACTGTCTTTATATTCCATTTGGGTCTCTCTAGAAAATATTCCGGCTTTAATTCTTCAGCACTTTGTTCAGTGTGACTAATATACAAAAACTGGCCATTAAACGTACTATATATAAAATTCCAGATCAGAGAATGGAAACACTTTAAAAAAAAATAAAAATGGTTGGACTGTGTGAGCTATTTGGAAACTGTTCAGTGGGGCAATATAATTTTTATTTTCAGAAGCTTATGGATTGAACCTCACCCAAGCTTCCAGCTCCTAAGAAAACTGGCAAAAAGATGCCCTGCCAAGTTTCCTCTCAAGGGCAGTAAAAGAGCAACCCTCTGCATCCTGGGTTTCATTATAAAGAAGCGGGAGACAGACGGTGGCCTTTGCTGTCTTCGCAAATGAGCTTCCCTGAGCCGGCTAGTGAGTCAGGGGGAAGTGTGTAGGAGCTAGGGACAGGAGAAGGTGCTAGACACATGGGCTTGCATAGGTCTCTGGCTCCACCGCAGTCACAGCTCCCTGAAAACAACTTTGCAAGTCCACACAGACCTCTGGGACTGGAATGTCGAGTTGAGGGGACAGTTAAGCCTTTAAAAAAAATTCCCACTTTTAATTTTATTATTTATTTTTAATTGATTGCATTATAGTACTGGTTTGATATCTGTCATACATCAACATGGATTAGCCATTGGTGTCCCTCTTGAACCTCCCTCCCACCTCCCACCCTTTCCCACCCCTCTAGGTTGTTACAGAGCCCCAGTTTGAGTTCACTGAGTTACACAGCAAATTTCTCTGGGCTATTTTATATGTGTTAGTATATACTTCCATGCTGCTGTCTCCATTCATCTTGCCCTCTCCTTCCTCTCACCTACCCTTGTCCAGAAGTCTGTTCTCTATGTCTGCGTCTCCATTGCTGCCCTGCGAATAGGTTCATCTTGATGGCCTGTTGATGACTGGTCAGAAAAACTGAACTGTAAATCGATCTAGTTTTCACAAAAAAAGCTTATCTTTACATTACAGTTTTGTGTGTATATGTATGTATGGGGAGGGGGTGTTTTTATAATGGGGAGGGGGATGAAATCATAGGAAATAATACTATCAGGGCCTATTTGTTTCCACTGTTGACAATTCAGAAGTTAAATAGTGGAATGAAAGTGGGGGAAAGGTTTTGAAGTGTATACTTTAGGGCTGGATCAGACTTAAGAGGCCATCCAACTGACCACCTTATCTTACAGAGAAGAGAATGAAATCCCCACTGATTTGGTGTTTGGGCTGAGTCCTGCTTCTGAAAAAGCTTAGCACTGAAAGTCTGGTCTGTCAACCCAGTGTGCAGTCCACTGGCTTCTGCCTTGTTGCTTGCTTGCTTGGAGGAACCAGCACCTCTGCGAGCTGAAACCCAGCTTGAATGCCTGGTTGACTACCAGAAAGAAGGCAGGACGCGTCTTCTAGGCCCTGGATTTCCCACCTGACTCTATGGCGCCCTCACTGGGGACTGGTGGAGAATCACCTGGGAAGGAGCCTGAGACTGAAGCCGAGCCAAGTGACCAAACCCAGAAAACAGCTTGAGAAACCAGCATCAGGTGTGCGCAGGCTTCTTAATGCTGCTCATTTCTTGAGAAGTGCTGGGAATTTCCCCCTTTACTGGCAGAATTATTTTCATGCCTAAGTATCATAGAAGAGGTGTTTGAACCTATTCAGGAGGTAGGGAGTCAAGGAAGAGTTTAAAGCCAGAGAAGAGAAGAGTGTGTATCCAGAGTAACGCTAGTTACTTGGGCTTTCCAGGTGGCGCTAGTGGTAAAGACCCCACCTGCCAGTGCAGGAGAGCTAAGAGACGCAGGGGGTTCTAGCCCTCGGTCGGAAAGTTCCCCTGGAGGGGGTATGGCAACCCACTCCAGTATTCTTGCCTGGAGAATCCCATGACCAAGGGAGCCTGGCGGGCTACAGTGCATGGGGTCACAAAGAGTCGGACACGACCGAGGCGACTTAGCACCCACGGCCAGAGTAAGGGATGTCAGGGACTGGTGAGCTGGAGGTGGGAGGCAGGGGAGGGGCTGCTTGCAGGATCCAGAGGGAAGCCTGAACCAGCAGTGACAGAGTTTTGAGATAGGAAGGTGGTGAGAGCACCAGGGCTTGGTAGTTGATTGGATGTTGCGGGGAGGCAGGAGAGAGTTGATAAGAATGACTCATAGGTCTGTCCTTGGGCAACTGGGTGGATGCGGTGCTGTGCTCAGAGAAGGGACTGATGGCTTTGGGGAATGAGATAATGAGTTTTGAGATTCAAGGGTTGGGCAACCTGCTTGAGAAAAATGGAGTGACGGAAGATTGTGGTTGTGTGTGTAGATTGAGAAACCTAGAGGCTTCACAAAGCAGATGGGGTGGAACCTTGTTTCAACAGAAATGCTGATTTTGGAGATGAGAGAGGCAGAGGATGCCTGGATCTTGTCTACTTCTTCCCTGCCTCTCACACAGTAGTTCATTTCATGGCAATGATCTGAGCCATGCATGTGGGTTTCCTCTGTAACTTTTCCAGTGTTCAATGGGGATTGACTTGGGTGTCCTTATTAACTAGTAAAGGAATACAGGTTTCACTCCAGCTTCCTTTTTTTCCATCATGACTGAAATAAACAGTTCTTTCTAAGGATTTTAGTAAAGGGAAGGGGGAAGGGGGATGCTTTGCCTTTCTTTTTTTTTCTTTTTTTTTTTGGAAAGCCCTTTTTCTAAAATCAGCTTGAGACATGGGCCCCGGGCCCATGTCATAAAGCTGGGAACTTCTGTGGGCAAAGAACGCATAGTGTTGCGAAAACTTAAGGCAAACGTTTTCCATCTCCATTCTTCAGAGCGGCTGAAGAATAGGCTTATGTGGGAGAGAGAAGAATTTCACATTGACCGAAAAAAAAAAGGCCTTTCTTAGGGGACAGACTCAGCAGATTCAGAAGGCAAGCTGTGGAACCGCATTCTAGAAAGATCAAGGGGAATAAGAGAGGTGACCTTCTGTCCATAGAGCTTCATGCAAGGCCTCCAGGGATCCTTGGCAGGTGGTACCTGGAGACACATTAAAAAAAGAAAATCACATTTCTGGATCTTTATATTTCCTTCTCTCAGACTCCCGGCCCAAACAGAACAGAACCCCTTTTCTCGCACACATCCTCGTTCTCTAACTAAAGGACAAGGTGGTGAAAGTTAGGATGTCATTTTTAATTCAACATCTTGAGACTCAAGAGATGGACATCTAGCCCCAGTTCAATTCCTGACCCTCAATAACCTTGAAAGATCACTTAACTTTAGGGGCGGGGGCCTTGGTTTTCTCATCTGTAAGATGGGTGCAAACATTACCTCACGAAGCCTTGGGAATTGAATGTGATCTTGCATACAAAGTTACCACAATCCTGGCACATAGCGAGCCTGCTATAAAAGTCAGCAGTGGCTATTACTGATAATGACCGCCCTACCTCCCTTGCCAGGAGAATAAATTAAGTACTCGGTGTTAGAAGTCTCTTAAAAGCAAAAGGTACTATGCAAAAGCTGTGATGCTATCAGTTAGTATTATTAATAAGAGGCTCATAATTACTTTTGCCACAGTATTAAGTGAAAGCCCCTTTGGGTGGGTGATGACTGGGAAAGTGGGAACAATTATTAATGGAGCTGCCAGCTCTTGTTACCAGATCCACTGACATAATAGTTCTCTCTGGGAATCCTTTGACAAATCAGCTGACCTTCCTATTCCCTTGCCCTAAACACGGTAAATTTGATCCACATGTCCCCAGCATTGTTTCTGTGGATTATTAATGAAGAGAAGGGGGAGAGTGAGGCCTGCATTAGGACCTCTCGTTGCATAGAGACCCTCCCAAATGTCTGGGCTGTCCGTGGGGTTGAGCTTTTTCAGTTGGGGCGGGGGGGTGTCTTTTGTTTTACTTGTCTTAATGCCCAGAGCCACCCCTTCCTAATGTGTTTGGGTCCTCAGCTGTCAGGGAGAGGTTCCGCTTTGGGGACCTAGTCATAGCCTCCTCCTCCCACTGGAAACAGAGCTTTGAGGAGGTGCTTTGATGCCCTGCTTTGCCAGGTCAGTCACCACTGCCATCCTGGAAGGGTCGGAGGGAGACTCAGGGCGCAGGTCTCAGGCAAACAGCAAGGCAGAGAGGGGGCACAGAGGAGGCCTGGAGGCGGGGTTGGGGGAAGGGCAGGGCTTCCGAGCAGCTGAACCTTGAGACCGATCAAAGTCCGCTGCCAGGATCTGGGCGGGAGGAAGAGTGAGGCCCCGCACAGGGACTTCTGGAGTGAACCGAGCAGGAATAACAGCGCTGAATCGGACAGTCATAGGCGAGCTCGGTGGTGTGAATCTGGGCTCACAGAGGATGAAATGCATGTGTTCTAGGGCCAGTCAGACCTGGATTCGAATCCTAGCTCTGCCACTTAGTAGAGCAAGTTATTAAAACTCTCTGCACAGTATCTAAAATGGAGACAGAGGTGCCTACCTTGTTGAAAGAATAATACATGAAGTCTGCACTCCCAGCACATAGGAAAAATACCTGTAATAGCAACTGAAGAGCCTTTAACTCTGAACCACACAGCAGACCACGCATTGACATCCAACAACTCAGGTCAGTTCTCACTGCCTCACTGTAGTAAGCTCAACAGCCTTTGTTATCTGTAGTTAACACGTGAGGAATCTGAGGTACAGAGAAGTGAAGTAACTTGCCCAAGATCACACAGCTGGTTCAGTGACAGAGCCAGAATCATGAACCCAAAGGCTCCAGCTCCAAGGCCATGTCTTGAGCTCTTTGCTGCAGGACCCAGGGCTGTTGTCATCCATGTGACGATTTCTGTGGGCAGGACAGGGAATCCTAGCCCAGATTTGGCCACATCCCAGGGGCTCTCCCATCATCTCGAGGAATTTTAAGAGATTTTTCCCAAAAGTGACTGATTAAATTCCTGTGGGTATTTTGCTTTTTCAAAAAAAGTTCAAGGGGGTTGGACAAAGATGCCTTGATCAAAGAAATAGCGGTTATCAAAAACTGGGAATCTCTGTGGCCACATGCTTTTAACAACCAACAGCTCAGTTTTAAGCCAGTCTGATTTTTCTTCTCTGGTGTTTTCTAAGAAGCCACACAGTGAGTTGAAGAAATTTACACGCTGTCACCCTCTGGGATCGATTCTGACAGCTCTGCTCCTCTGTTGTTGAAGTGCTAATGAAAAACACTAATTGGCCTTGGCCAGTGGCTGGAGTGGGGAAGGCCAGCATCCTTTTTTCTGGTTTCTCAGTCCTGTTCTTGGCTTGAAGAAGGAGAAGGGGGTGGTGTGTGGGCAGCATGAGGAAGTGAGAGGACTCCGGGGTGATGCTGGCCTTTGGGTGGGCAGGGTGGACCTTTATATCTGATGCCCCATTCCCTGAGCAATGTGAGGACAAAGCCAGGTCTCTCTGTCACCCTGGAATCCTGAAGACAGCACAATGCCTGGGAAGCACTCTGAATATTCAGCGAGTGAAGAGGGGAAGGAATGAGTGAATGCTTGGAGGCCAGTTCCTTGTGCAGCTTCAGGAAAGGGTGGTCTCCACCGCTTTAAACCGCATATGCAGGTGGGCCACCCTGCATTCTGGCTCCCACAGCACCGGCCACAGTTAAAAGTCAGCTGTCCTAAGTGAAGCCTTGCAGTTGGCCCACTCCAGCAGATGGGAAACAGGGCTATGGACTTCCCGCTTTGCTTCCTTCCTCAGGTGACTTGTTGATAAAAGACATTTTCACATATTGAGATATAGGGAAGCCATTCTGGCTTATACATGAGTTAATTTGATTTGTTGTTGTTGTTGTTGCTGCTGTTTATTTGTTTGGCAGCTCCAGGTTTTATTTTGGCATGTGGGATCTTTAGTTGTGGCGTATGAACTCTTAGTTGCAGCATGCAGGATCCAGTTCCCCGACCAGGGGTCGAACCCAGGGCCCCTGCATTGGAAGCTTAGCCACTGGGCCACCAGGAAAGTCCCTAACTTGAACTTTATGCTAACCAAAATAACCTGTGGCCTATCAAACATACACTGTACATCTGCTTTAATTGCTGAAGAGAAGGGCACATTGACTGGAAGCAAATAATATCTATGTTAAAAATAAAGTTTAAGGACTTCCCTGGCAGTACAGTGGTTAAGACTTCACCTTCCAGTGCAGGGGTGGGAGTTCGATCCCTGGTTGTGCAACTAAGATCCCACATGCTGAAAACCTGAAACATAAAATGGAAGCAGTGTTGTAACAGAGTCTGTGAAGACTTTAAAACTAGCCCACAGCCAAAAAAGTCTTTAAAAAAAAAATGTAAAAATAAAGATGAAATGCCCCTCTTCCTGGGATGGTGCTACTGGCTCTCCTTTGATGATAAAGACCCCCTTCCCAGGTGTGAAGGCCTTAATGACTCTCTCTGTATGTGCTGGTCTGTTCTTTTTTTTTCTTTTCAAACCTTGAAGAGATGTAATCCTGACTTGTTTAATATTCTTTATTCTGACAAGATACAAAACTGTAAGACTCGGCTTCTCTGAAGCAGTTTCTCTGCATAATCTGGGCAGCACACTTCTAGGCTAGTCCTCCATTTGGCTCAAATAAAACTCTATTTTATTCTTATCATCGATTGTTTATTGATTATACTCTCTGACACACCACCTTGTCTCCCCACAGGTGTCCTCTCCCTTCCCGCGTACTTCAGCCCCTACAACGGGGGGTCCCTGGGCCACGATGAGCGAGCCGACGCCTATGCACAGCTGGAGCTCCGGACCCTGGAGCAGTCTCTCCTGGCCACCTGTGTGGGGAGCATCTCCGAGCTGAGTGAGTGGAGCCCCCGCAGCCCGCTGGCTCCGAGGGAGAGGTGGGGAAGAGCCTGCCTCCTGGGTCCTGCCTTCTCCGAAAACTGTCCATCCCTTAAGGCCAGAGGTTGCAAACCAGTGGCCCACAGACATGCATGGTTTGATGCCACGCAGGTACCTTTAATCACATCCAAACCCAGAGCTCTGGTTTCTCTAGAGAAATCAGACCATCTGACACCACTGGGCCCCAGCCCTGAATGCCGGTCGGTGGTCAGGGGAGCTGAGCAGCAGCTAAGGGGACAGCAGGCGTTCCCGTCATTGTCACATACCTCAGTATCTCATAGCTGACCTGTCTCATGCATTTATTTTACTTACCTGGCCCCCAAAGACTCTGAATTTATAGCCAGTGTTAGAAAGAACGCATGTCTTAAAGCCTCAACATAAAAAAAGAAAGAAGAAAGCAGAACTTCTCTGGCTGGCAGAGGGCGGGTGTGGTCTGCGGACTCAGCCCTGCAGCGCCCTGGGCATCTCCTGGACCTCGGGGCTCTCTGAAACACACCGGGAAACCCCTGGGTCTAAGTCATTACCGCTTGACAGCTGCTTCAAAAGAGCGTGTTAGGAGGCCAGAGATCCCCATGCCCCCAGTCTCTCCCTCTCATTATCCCGATTATTTGAGCAATCAAACTGCACTCTCAGCCTCCTCAGTTCTCCCTTCCTGTGTTGTAAGCCCACCCAGCAGAAGGTGGGCACACACGCCCGGGGTCGTAGCACACAGCGTGGAAACAGAGGGAGTTTCACTCTCCTCCTACCTTTTCGGCATGTGATTTCTCTGAGGTTTCTGGACCCTGAATAGTGAATGGCGAGCCTTTCTGCTTCTTTAGGACACAGCTTCCTCCCTTCCTGCCCCTAGCCTTCCTTCCCTCCCCAGGACAGGAAGTGAAGGTGCCTGGTTCAAGGTCATAGAGCAGATTGGTAAAAGGGCTGGTTCAGAAAGCGGGACTTCAGGCTCTTTGTCTCCTAGGGGCATTCCCACATGGCCACCTGGGTCCGCTGCCCCTTGGGGCTCCTGTAGGAAGTTGGTGTGAGTGTGTGGGCTGTCTTTGGAGCTACGCAGAGTCTGTGTGTTGAACTCTCCTGGCCCAAGGACAATGGGGAACACATGTAGGCTTCAGTCCACTGGAGAGACTTGAGTTTCGTTTCACATTTGGAACACTGTGAGCACATATTGTATGCAAGGCACTGTATGAAGCACCTTGGTCACGTGACCTCATTTACTCTGCAGAACAGCTCAGCAAGGTATGTCCTGGTGAGGGAACTGAGGCTTAGAAAGGAAAAGTCATTGCCCCCAAGTCAGACCGCTGATTGGAAGAATCCGAGTGAGGGCTTGACTCCTGCTGTGTCTGGCTTTAGCAAAGCTCTGAATTACTTAGGGCTATGGTGGGCTATGGCCCATAGGGTCGCAAAGAGTCGACTCAAGTGACTTAGCACACACGCAGGCATGGGGTTCCTAGACGTGGCTAGCAGCCCAGCCATCAGCATCTCAAGGCAGCTGAGGTCAAGATTGGAACCTGATCTTGACTTTTATCATAGAGCTTTTTATTGTAGTAGTCTCCATGCCTGTTACAAACCACAGTCAGACACAAGGGGGGCATTCAGAAACTACTCTCAGGACAGGCTTGTCATCTTTCTGTTGTTGTCACTCAGCCCAGGGACCAAGTCCTGTTGTTTCCACCTTCTAAAACTATCCCAATTTTTGGTTTTCTCCTTTCACCACTTTCGCTTCCAACAACTCGGCCCAAGCCAGGGCTATTTAAAACCCAAACTGGATTTTCTCACTCTGCTGCTCAGTATCCCCTCCATTCTCCCCATGGCTTTCCAACACACTCGTGAAATCTGGGACTGGACATGTCATCCATCTGGCTTCATCACCTACCATTCTTCTCTTGCTGACCGCCCTGCAACCACCCTGGCCTCCTGGCCAAAATCCTCCTACCCCAGGGCCTTTGCGCTAGTCATTCCTCTGCCCGTGACCTTTTCCCCTAGGTGCCCAATCATGGCACGTTCTTCAAATTTCTGCCAAATAACACTTACTAGACAGGCCTTCCCCACAGACCCTGCAGAGACTCAAGGTCCCACCCTCTGTGTCCCATCTTATGGCTGTGGTTTATTCCAAGCACTAATGGACACTTGGCAGGTGAATAGTTGGTCATCTCTCCCATGTGATTAGAAAGTCACCATCACAAGAATGGAGACTTTCTCTGATGTACCCCTGTGTTGAGAACAGGATCTGAGCCGTGTGTGTGTGTGTATGTGTGTGTGTGTAGAAATGAATTCATTGCGTGCTAAGTCACTCCAGTTGTGTCCATCTCTTGGCGACCCTATGGACTGTAGTCTGCCAGGCTTCTGTGTCCATGGGATTCTCCAGGCAAGAATACTGGAGTGGGTTGCCATGCCCTCCCCCATGGGGTCTTCCCAACCCAGAGATCAAACCTGTGTGTCCTGCATTAGCAGGCATATTCTTTACCACTAGTGCCACCTGGGAAGCCCAGTGACTTGTCTGTCATCTAGTTTTTGCCTCCTAAAGCCCACCTAGGGTTGGTCCTCATCCTGGCTCAGCCATTCCTCAGGCCAAAGGTGAGAAGGATGCCCAGAGCATCTTTCACCAACAACCCAGCTGACTGGGTCATGTGCCAAGACTCCCAAGCTCTCTCACTCTGAAACCAGTGTTTTTGCTAATCATCGTGAAGGAGGAAGAAGCTGAAGGTGGAGGCAGATACTGCAGTTTTTCCCTCCAAGACTAAAGAACTTAATGAGGCTAGTGATACTTGGCACTGAGTACCTCGTCCCTGAGAGTTTAGCCCGGCTTTAACATGCATCCTCTCACTGCACCTTGCCAGGGCCAGCCTGCCAGGTAAGTCAGGAAGTCTCACTCTTGTATCACTGCACAGGGAGCTCCAGCCACTTGTCCTTTCCTCTGTCCCTCTCTACTTATGAGAATGTAAATGGGAGGGAATAAGAAAGAAATGAAACACTTTATTAAAGGGAACCAGGTGGTGTGGGCCTCATTTTGGAGACAGTGATAAATCCCAGGTTACCCCTGCTCTTTTTCTTTTTTTTTTTTCTTTAAACTGCACCAGATCTTAGTTGCAGCATGTGGGATCTTTAGATGCAGTTTGCAAACCCTTAGTTGTGGTATGTGGGATCTAGTTCCTTGACCAGGAACTGAAGCGGGCCCCCTGCATTGGGAGTGCAAAGTGTTAGGCACTGGGCCACCAGGGAAGTCCCTCCCCTTCTCTTTTTATCTAATGGCTCCTGATGGGCCTTAGACAGCCCAGAGGGAACCCATAGCACCTCTGATCAAGGCTCTCATGACTAGCAAGCAGAAAGGGTGTTTCTCCCTGCTCCTGGGTGTTCCTGGGCTATAGACTGAGGTCTCATCAAGCTTAGTTAGGGTCAATTGATTCTCGAGTACAAAGACATCTCAGAAGCAGCTCTGAGAGCCCAGTTGTGCCAGACCAAGAGCACACCCCCGTTGGGCTACAGCTTCTCAAACTCACTGTGGTGACGGCCCAGGAGTGGTATATCCTCAGCTCTGTTGGGCTTCCCAGGTGGAGCTAGTGGCAAAGAACCTGCCTGCCAATGCAGGAGATGCAAGAGATGTGGGTTTGATCCCTGGGTTGGGAAGATCCCCTGGAGGAGGGTATGACATCCCACTCCAGTATTCCTCCTAGAGAAGAATCCCATGGACAGAGGAGCCTGGCAGGCCACAGTCCACGGGGTCGGAGAGAGTTGGAGATAACTGAAGTGACTTAGCACAGCTCTATCACAAACTGAAGCTTTTATAAAATAAAAAGGAGTGTCTAGAAACAAAAATAAAGTACAGGTCAGATGCAAGTCATCTTATTTTATTATTAGATTAAATAGGCATAAAAATCACTCTGCCAGACTGCTCTGGAAATTCTTTCAACCACACTTTCAGTTTCTGAGCTGAACTTCCGAGCCAGTGACCACCAGCTTCGCAGACCTGTTCCCGTCTGCAGACCGCCCTTCGAGTAAGCAATGTTGCAGTAGTCGAGAGCATGCATTCGGGACACAGGGACTGCAGTTCAAGTCCTGGCTGGTCCCCTTGCTGCTTGTGCCCCTGGACACATTTAACCTGTGTAAGCCTGTGTCCTCCTCTATGAAATGGAAATGCCTCGCTGATGGGGTGGTTGTAGAGACTAGAGATTTTGTCGTATCTTTTCATGTCTGTCACGAAGCCTGGAAAACAGGAAGTGGCAGGGAGGACAGTCTCTCAGGGAGAACATCCAGAGTGCGTGGCTGTCTTTGCCTGTTACACGGCGCTGGCGCGCAGCTTAAGTCTTTAGATGCCTGATCAGAGTGGTCTGCAGGCATCTGTCTTTTTGGTCTTTGAGAGAGACTGGTCGCCTGCAGCTTGGCTTGGAGCGAAGTATCCAGGGCCTCCNCATCTGACACCACTGGGCCCCAGCCCTGAATGCCGGTCGGTGGTCAGGGGAGCTGAGCAGCAGCTAAGGGGACAGCAGGCGTTCCCGTCATTGTCACATACCTCAGTATCTCATAGCTGACCTGTCTCATGCATTTATTTTACTTACCTGGCCCCCAAAGACTCTGAATTTATAGCCAGTGTTAGAAAGAACGCATGTCTTAAAGCCTCAACATAAAAAAAGAAAGAAGAAAGCAGAACTTCTCTGGCTGGCAGAGGGCGGGTGTGGTCTGCGGACTCAGCCCTGCAGCGCCCTGGGCATCTCCTGGACCTCAGGGCTCTCTGAAACACACCGGGAAACCCCTGGGTCTAAGTCATTACCGCTTGACAGCTGCTTCAAAAGAGCGTGTTAGGAGGCCAGAGATCCCCATGCCCCCAGTCTCTCCCTCTCATTATCCCGATTATTTGAGCAATCAAACTGCACTCTCAGCCTCCTCAGTTCTCCCTTCCTGTGTTGTAAGCCCACCCAGCAGAAGGTGGGCACACACGCCCGGGGTCGTAGCACACAGCGTGGAAACAGAGGGAGTTTCACTCTCCTCCTACCTTTTCCGCATGTGATTTCTCTGAGGTTTCTGGACCCTGAATAGTGAATGGCGAGCCTTTCTGCTTCTTTAGGACACAGCTTCCTCCCTTCCTGCCCCTAGCCTTCCTTCCCTCCCCAGGACAGGAAGTGAAGGTGCCTGGTTCAAGGTCGTAGAGCAGATTGGTAAAAGGGCTGGTTCAGAAAGCGGGACTTCAGGCTCTTTGTCTCCTAGGGGCATTCCCACATGGCCACCTGGGTCCGCTGCCCCTTGGGGCTCCTGTAGGAAGTTGGTGTGAGTGTGTGGGCTGTCTTTGGAGCTACGCAGAGTCTGTGTGTTGAACTCTCCTGGCCCAAGGACAATGGGGAACACATGTAGGCTTCAGTCCACTGGAGAGACTTGAGTTTCGTTTCACATTTGGAACACTGTGAGCACATATTGTATGCAAGGCACTGTATGAAGCACCTTGGTCACGTGACCTCATTTACTCTGCAGAACAGCTCAGCAAGGTATGTCCTGGTGAGGGAACTGAGGCTTAGAAAGGAAAAGTCATTGCCCCCAAGTCAGACCGCTGATTGGAAGAATCCAAGTGAGGGCTTGACTCCTGCTGTGTCTGGCTTTAGCAAAGCTCTGAATTACTTAGGGCTATGGTGGGCTATGGCCCATAGGGTCGCAAAGAGTCGACTCAAGTGACTTAGCACACACGCAGGCATGGGGTTCCTAGACGTAGCTAGCAGCCCAGCCATCAGCATCTCAAGGCAGCTGAGGTCAAGATTGGAACCTGATCTTGACTTTTATCATAGAGCTTTTTATTGTAGTAGTCTCCATGCCTGTTACAAACCACAGTCAGACACAAGGGGGGCATTCAGAAACTACTCTCAGGACAGGCTTGTCATCTTTCTGTTGTTGTCACTCAGCCCAGGGACCAAGTCCTGTTGTTTCCACCTTCTAAAACTATCCCAATTTTTGGTTTTCTCCTTTCACCACTTTCGCTTCCAACAACTCGGCCCAAGCCAGGGCTATTTAAAACCCAAACTGGATTTTCTCACTCTGCTGCTCAGTATCCCCTCCATTCTCCCCATGGCTTTCCAACACACTCGTGAAATCTGGGACTGGACATGTCATCCATCTGGCTTCATCACCTACCATTCTTCTCTTGCTGACCGCCCTGCAACCACCCTGGCCTCCTGGCCAAAATCCTCCTACCCCAGGGCCTTTGCGCTAGTCATTCCTCTGCCCGTGACCTTTTCCCCTAGGTGCCCAATCATGGCACGTTCTTCAAATTTCTGCCAAATAACACTTACTAGACAGGCCTTCCCCACAGACCCTGCAGAGACTCAAGGTCCCACCCTCTGTGTCCCATCTTATGGCTGTGGTTTATTCCAAGCACTAATGGACACTTGGCAGGTGAATAGTTGGTCATCTCTCCCATGTGATTAGAAAGTCACCATCACAAGAATGGAGACTTTCTCTGATGTACCCCTGTGTTGAGAACAGGATCTGAGCCGTGTGTGTGTGTGTATGTGTGTGTGTGTAGAAATGAATTCATTGCGTGCTAAGTCACTCCAGTTGTGTCCATCTCTTGGCGACCCTATGGACTGTAGTCTGCCAGGCTTCTGTGTCCATGGGATTCTCCAGGCAAGAATACTGGAGTGGGTTGCCATGCCCTCCCCCATGGGGTCTTCCCAACCCAGAGATCAAACCTGTGTGTCCTGCATTAGCAGGCATATTCTTTACCACTAGTGCCACCTGGGAAGCCCAGTGACTTGTCTGTCATCTAGTTTTTGCCTCCTAAAGCCCACCTAGGGTTGGTCCTCATCCTGGCTCAGCCATTCCTCAGGCCAAAGGTGAGAAGGATGCCCAGAGCATCTTTCACCAACAACCCAGCTGACTGGGTCATGTGCCAAGACTCCCAAGCTCTCTCACTCTGAAACCAGTGTTTTTGCTAATCATCGTGAAGGAGGAAGAAGCTGAAGGTGGAGGCAGATACTGCAGTTTTTCCCTCCAAGACTAAAGAACTTAATGAGGCTAGTGATACTTGGCACTGAGTACCTCGTCCCTGAGAGTTTAGCCCGGCTTTAACATGCATCCTCTCACTGCACCTTGCCAGGGCCAGCCTGCCAGGTAAGTCAGGAAGTCTCACTCTTGTATCACTGCACAGGGAGCTCCAGCCACTTGTCCTTTCCTCTGTCCCTCTCTACTTATGAGAATGTAAATGGGAGGGAATAAGAAAGAAATGAAACACTTTATTAAAGGGAACCAGGTGGTGTGGGCCTCATTTTGGAGACAGTGATAAATCCCAGGTTACCCCTGCTCTTTTTCTTTTTTTTTTTTCTTTAAACTGCACCAGATCTTAGTTGCAGCATGTGGGATCTTTAGATGCAGTTTGCAAACCCTTAGTTGTGGTATGTGGGATCTAGTTCCTTGACCAGGAACTGAAGCGGGCCCCCTGCATTGGGAGTGCAAAGTGTTAGGCACTGGGCCACCAGGGAAGTCCCTCCCCTTCTCTTTTTATCTAATGGCTCCTGATGGGCCTTAGACAGCCCAGAGGGAACCCATAGCACCTCTGATCAAGGCTCTCATGACTAGCAAGCAGAAAGGGTGTTTCTCCCTGCTCCTGGGTGTTCCTGGGCTATAGACTGAGGTCTCATCAAGCTTAGTTAGGGTCAATTGATTCTCGAGTACAAAGACATCTCAGAAGCAGCTCTGAGAGCCCAGTTGTGCCAGACCAAGAGCACACCCCCGTTGGGCTACAGCTTCTCAAACTCACTGTGGTGACGGCCCAGAAGTGGTATATCCTCAGCTCTGTTGGGCTTCCCAGGTGGAGCTAGTGGCAAAGAACCTGCCTGCCAATGCAGGAGATGCAAGAGATGTGGGTTTGATCCCTGGGTTGGGAAGATCCCCTGGAGGAGGGTATGACATCCCACTCCAGTATTCCTCCTAGAGAAGAATCCCATGGACAGAGGAGCCTGGCAGGCCACAGTCCACGGGGTCGGAGAGAGTTGGAGATAACTGAAGTGACTTAGCACAGCTCTATCACAAACTGAAGCTTTTATAAAATAAAAAGGAGTGTCTAGAAACAAAAATAAAGTACAGGTCAGATGCAAGTCATCTTATTTTATTATTAGATTAAATAGGCATAAAAATCACTCTGCCAGACTGCTCTGGAAATTCTTTCAACCACACTTTCAGTTTCTGAGCTGAACTTCCGAGCCAGTGACCACCAGCTTCGCAGACCTGTTCCCGTCTGCAGACCGCCCTTCGAGTAAGCAATGTTGCAATAGTCGAGAGCATGCATTCGGGACACAGGGACTGCAGTTCAAGTCCTGGCTGGTCCCCTTGCTGCTTGTGCCCCTGGACACATTTAACCTGTGTAAGCCTGTGTCCTCCTCTATGAAATGGAAATGCCTCGCTGATGGGGTGGTTGTAGAGACTAGAGATTTTGTCGTATCTTTTCATGTCTGTCACGAAGCCTGGAAAACAGGAAGTGGCAGGGAGGACAGTCTCTCAGGGAGAACATCCAGAGTGCGTGGCTGTCTTTGCCTGTTACACGGCGCTGGCGCGCAGCTTAAGTCTTTAGATGCCTGATCAGAGTGGTCTGCAGGCATCTGTCTTTTTGGTCTTTGAGAGAGACTGGTCGCCTGCAGCTTGGCTTGGAGCGAAGTATCCAGGGCCTCCCTCTCTAGTTCCCATGCCTTCACGGTTTTCCGAACTTTCAGAAAGCCTCTCTCTTCCTGGCTTCCCTTTTAGGGAACCCTTTGGAGGCACGTCTGTTCCTTCCTTGACTTTCTTGCCTGCATTCTGGCTGGAAACGTGCTGCCACGAGGTCTATACCAATAACAACGCAATAATTTTAAATGTAATGAATGGTAACAACTTCTACCTTATCAAACTTTGTAATGATATTTCACCAAGGTTTCTCTGATGCTATCAGGGATTCTGAATTCTCCTCCTCATGGTCCTGTGGTCATGCCAACGGTTATGACATTCAGACCTGGAGAGACGGGAGCCAGGTTTCAACTTATTGCAGCCAACGTAACTCTGCAACTAGCTTCTGGGAGGTGGCTTGGCCTGGGGTTATTGGGACCAGTTTCTACCACCCAGGACCTGAGGGCAGAGCTGGGATCTGACATTGCAGGGCTGGACTCCTCCTGTCCTGGGAAAGGTGGAGCAGCACTTGACTGCAGGCAGAGGTCCCAAGAGGAAGAGCATGACAAGGTGGCCTGTAGTCTAGAAGAATAACAACAACAAAGGACAGTAATAATAATGGTGATATATTTAACTTCACCGGAGAAGGCAGTGGCACCCCACTCCAGCACTCTTGCCTGGAAAATTCCATGGACGGAGGAACCTGGTAGGCTGCAGTCCATGGGGTCGCTAAGAGTCGGGCACGACTGAGCAACTTCACTTTGCGCATTGGAGAAGGAAATGGCAACCTACTCCAGTATTCTTGCCTGGAGAATCCCAGAGACAGAGGAGCCTAGTGGGCTGCCGTCTGTGGGGTCACACACAGTCGGACATGGCTGAAGCGTCTTATCAGCATTTAACTTTACCAAGCGCTTTGTGCCAAGCATGATGTTAAGTGCTTCACATTGGTTATTTATTTGAATTCTCAGAACTTGTGGTTAGAAGCAATTATTTTACAGATAAGGAAACTGAGGCTTTGATAAGTAACTTACAGAAGGCGCATAGTTAGTTTGAAACCCAGGTAGGTCTAACTCTGGAATCTATGCTCTTAATCCACTTACCTGGTGATTCTCAAATCTGGACATTAGATTCAGCAAGGGAAATTTTACAAAATATAGACACCTGGGTCCTGCCCCAGGCCAATTAAATCGGTCTTGGGGATGAAACTAGGTATCAGGGACTCTGTGCTCTCTGCCCTCTTGGCCCTGGGATCTGGCAGGAGGTACCCAAGCTACAGCTGTGGGCTAAGCAGGGTCCGCTGTATAGAGAGGAGTGAGGACCCAGGGGTGAGGGGGCATGGAGGGCTCTTTCCCTGCATGGAAGGCTCTAGTTTCAGGGGTGTCACTGTCCCTGTTTGAAAACCAAACGTTTTCACTCTGGCGGTCATGGGAGGACTTGGCATCTGATGAGCTCAAGTCAAGTACCACCAGAGGTGTTTCAGAATGAAGTAAATGTGTAAGACTATGTTTTCATCCTTCAAATGTTTGCTGAGCACCTGTTTTGCAGTAGAACCTGTACAGGGCGCCAGGGATACATAGAACAGAGTACCGGACCCAGGTGCTCTGTAGGGAAGTTTAAGGGAATAAGTGAATGTTTTGGTCCTGCCAACATCAAATGACACTTTACCTGCCGTAATAAAACCTGCTGGTTTCTCCCTCCATAGGTTCAGCTTTGCTCAGAGGCTTTCTGTCCAAGGGACTATCTGTGAGGAACTGCATGGGGGTGTAGCAAGCTGCCCCACAGGGGACCAGGCAGCTGAGTTCTCAGGCCTGAGAAGAATGGAAGGCGCCACTTTTCCTAGAGTGAGGGGCCTGCGGGTGCCTGGGGCTGTTTCACCCATCCTTTCTCAGCATTGTGGCCTCACACAATGATGGGATATTTCCTGTCCTAAGCTGGTGGGGTATTGAAAAGACTTGACCAGGGAAGAAACACAGCACAGGATATAGTAACCTGAGGACCCCACGACCTTCAGGAGGGCAGGCTGTGGTCTGGGTCTCTGCTCAGTTCCTGGACTTACAGATGTGGATTCAAATCTAGACTCCACCATTTACTTAACCTCTGGACACCGTGGCATCCTTGTGATCAGGGAAATGCATGGGATCAGTAAATNTGAAGGTCTGGCCCTGGAGTGCAGTGGGGTGTGTTGACCCTGGGCTGATGTACTGTGGGTTGCTGAGGTTCCAAAGTTGAGCTTCGGCCCCTCTCAGCTCTAGCACTCATCACCTGGGCTCTCAGAAATTCATTTGCCTCTTTTATAAAATGAGGTATTCACATCTACCTAGAAAGGTGAGTGGTAAGACGCGCGTGAGCTCATGCTCTGAGAAAAAGCACTTAGGACAATGTCTGGGTGGTAACTGGCCCTCCATCAGTGGTAGCCGTCACCTCTGTTGATGACCGTGAGGTCACTGTTACCATCATTCTTGTTAGAAATCTCAGGCATGTTTTGCCCCGTCCACTCATTTTACAGATGGGAACGTCATGGCTCTGGCCGATTATCTGATCTCCAGCAACTTAGTGGATGAACAGCCCCAGGGCCCAGGCCTGCTGGCTTCAGTCTAGTGTTCTCTCGTAGGGGCCCAGCCCTTTCCCAACTGATGGAATTGGATCATCATCGTTTTAATCCTCTGGGAGCTATCTAGCGAATGCAGGGCCGAGGCAGGCAGGCCCTGACACAGAGCAAGAAGGTGGCAGGTGGAGGCCCCGGCTTCCCTGAAGGAAGCACCAGCAGGGAGGTGGAGTTAGAGCACGGGCTCTCCGTCCCAGCTGTTTCTGCTTTGCAGATAAATTGTTGTGGTTGCCAGAGCTTGGCTGGGAGGGCGAAAGAGCCAAGGAAACATCTGGAGAGGGTGGGGACAGGGAGAGAGGGGGCTTGCTTATTGGTCGGTGAGGTCCCCGAGGGTGCCTGAGGCTGGGTCACCCAAACAAAGGTGACTGGGAGAGGAGGCAGAAGTACCTCCCTGGGACCCGCTGCCCCAGGCTGGGTGGCTTGACCCTAGGGCTGTGACCGTGGGCGTTGGCTGCGTCGCTGGCCAAGGAGGTGCTCTTCTGCAGGCACTGTGCCCAGAACCCCTGGGATGTCTTTGTGGCCACCCTCTGTCTTTCCTCCTGGGAGGATTCCCAGGGCCTGATGCTCTGAAACATGGCATCAGGGTTCCTGTGTGACCTAAGCTGCTTGTCTGTATGTGATTGTTGCAGCTGCGCTGGAGTGGTAACATACACACGAGTGTGTGTTTAGATAGCCCATTATTTACAAATCGCACTGTCTGTGGCACAAAGAAATTGGACGCAAAGGCATTTTTCCATGAATCATTTCAAATGAGTGTTAGACACATGGAAAATTGGAACCACCATGAGGAAAAAAGAATCCCCAAATGTCAGATTTGGGCACGGTAAGGAGGACACCTTAGGAATACCCAGGCGGGTGGACGGCCCGACAGCTCTCTGATGGCCCAGCTCCGGGCTGCTAAGCAGGTCCTGCTGGACTTGGGCTCCCTCTGGGAGCCCTGCCACCGAAGGGAGGCCCTGCCGCCCTTGGAGAGCCAGGCTGGCCTTCCCGCCGCAGGCCAGACCATGTGTCCCCATGAGGCACTGCCGCTCTGACACCCTTAGCAGAGCTCTGGGGCCCCTCTTCGCTCCTGTGCACAAAGAGGCTGGAGCTTGCTGGGGCTCCAGGGAGACACCCTTTGCTTCTGTGAGTCTGACAGTGTCTCTGTCCTCTCCCGTCCCCCACTTCATTCCCTTGAGGTTCCTCCCTCTGTCCTGGGTCTGGAGCATGGGGTCAGGTCTCCCAACCAGAATAGGGCAGAACCTCTGGGTCTCCTTGGGCACTCGATGGTTTGGGGCTGTCTGGCTCTGTTGGGATTAAGGGACCTCTTCGATGACCTCACACACGTGGGCTAAGGAGCTCAGCTCTGTAGCTTGGGTTTGGCCTATGACACCATTGATGGTGCCACTCCAGTCTGTGCTGCCAGGTTTCTGCTTTGAAGAAACTGCCCTCCTCCCTTCCCGCTGGGTGCTGTGTGTGACCACGATAATGATGACAAGGGGCAGGTGGGTTATCATTCATCCCTCCACGAAGCTCATCCTGGGTCCCTGCTGTGCCACAGGCCGCCTCTACACTAGTTGATGGGGCTCCAGTATCTCTCCATGAGGACCATCCTCCCCAGGGCCTCCTGCTCTGGGTTTGGAGAGAGGAGGGAAGTAGGGACTGCAAGGGGGCAGTTTTGCAGGGGCACAAGGAGGCACTCTTACCCGCTTCCATCTGCCACTGCGGTGAGCCGGGCAGCAGTGGGGAAGGGAGCACAGGCTTCAGACAGAGACCTGAGCTCAGATCCAGCCTCCCGCACAGGCCCCTCCGCACCTCAGGCTCCCTATCTATAAAATGGGGCTGTGAGATAACACACATGAAAGGAGCTGCCACTTCCCTTTAAAAGGGCAGCTCTACCTACTTTTGCTTCTTCTGTGCCCCACAATGAATCAGCAAGGTGCGTGCTAACATTACAAGTGGGGGCACAGGGCTTGGGGGCACCGAGCTGCTGAGTACCCGGGTAAGGATTCAAATCAGGTCTCTCTGACCTGAAGGCCCTCGCCCTTCACTAGCTAGGTTACAGCATTCCCAGCTGCAGCTGACAGCCAGTCCTAAAGCTCTAAGAAAACCTGGGTAGGTCCCAGCCCTGGAGACCCACCTCCTCCGGGGCTGTTCCGGCCCTACCAACCTCTCCTCTCCCAGGACACCTTCCTCAGTTCCTGGGGAGGGCCCCTGCAGCTGAAACCTCCCTGTACCCTCCCAGGATCCCTTTCTTGCTGGCAGCTTTGCATCACAGGCACCAGCGAGGCATACGGCAGGGTCTCAAACGCAGGATTAGTCCCAGCTGCCACCCTGCAGGGCACATCATCACCCGTGACCAAGCTCAGGAAGTGAAAGCACTTGCTGTCAGAGATCCAGGGTTACCCAGGGAGGTGGGGGGAGCCTCCTTCCCCCCACTCTGTGGTCTGGAGGAGAACGGACAGCCATCTGGCTCAGCAAGGTCCTCGCTCACTGTGCCTGGAGGCAGAGGGACGGGGAGCCAGAACAGAGGGCATGGTCCTCCTGGGAATGAGGAGTTTGGGGAAGTGGGGAGGGAGGTCTGCTGTCTCGCCAGTGAGTTGCTGGATGCACGTGGAGGGAGACAGATACAGCTAGAGAGGCAGAGGGGGCGGAGGTGGAGGGGGCAGAAATCCGGCTTTCTGCCTCAGAACCTTGGGCACTGGGGATGCTCAGACTCCCCAAGAAGTGCTGCCAGCGGCCCAGAGAAGCCAGACGCCTGCGGAATACCGGGACCAAAGGCGGGCCGCTTGTCTACACCCCAGTCCATTTGCTTGAGCTTCACGCCCTGGCCCCTGGCTTCCCTTTCCCCACCCCAGCCCTGCACGGTGCCCCTCTGTGGAGAGAAGCATGCTCCAAAGGCTCAGGCCCTGCTGGTGTTCAGGACACTGAGCCAGGAAGAGCATCTGATTTGGGATGCAGCTTAGAAACATCTGGTGTCCTGTTTCTTAGCCAACAGAGCTCAATCGGAGGGGAAAACTGCAATTCAAAGAGATCTCACTTCTCATGGACTGATTTTAGAACCTTCAACCTGTCCCTTAGTTTCTACAAAGCCTGAGGGTACATGTTACTTGTACTCCTCACAGCCACCCTTAAGTTATGAGTGCTAGGGAGCTAATGCAGGCGGGACATTTTTAGAGCAGGACCTGGACACTGCAAATGCTTGGTATTAGCTACTACGATGATTAGTATCAGGCAGAAGGAACAAGCGAATGCCATGACCACGTGGCAGGAGATAGAGGGGGGGCCTGGGGGTGAGAGAGAGAAACTGGGTGAGAACAAGGAAATACAGTCCAGAATGATGCCCAAGGGGGCTGGGGCCTCAGGGGCCAAGGCAAGGGGAGGGCTGAGCCTGTGGCCTAGAAAGCCGCACCCCACTGTCTGGCTCCATGGTTTCAGGATCCATCGACTGGTTTCCACTTGCCCTCTCCCCCCATATCCTCTCTCAGCACCTGGACTGCTCTGAGAATGCAGGTGCTAGGAAGCCCTTCCCATGCCACTGTGAGGAGAGGCCCTCCTACCAGGAGCCAGCCCAGAGCTGTCTGGTACGTGGTCCTGCGCCCCCGGCAGGGTCAGAAGTGACATGGGGCCCAGAATGCTGGTTTGATACCAAATGTAGTCCCCAGTTCCCATGGAGCTATTTTTGCTCAGTCTTTTTCCAGGTGGGATCCCAGAAGAAGGTACTGTGTGTCCAGTCCAGTACTTGGTGCTCTGATCTGTGTCTTGCCGGCCAAGAGGGTTTCCTGAAAGTATGTGGACAGAACTCAGAAAAGCTGGAGTTAGCAAAGATGTGAGCCCATAGGGTTCTGGCCCACTCTACCTAAAGTCCATACCATGACCTCAGGTACTGCCCAAGACCGGGGGCTCCACCAGCCTCTAGGGTCATCCTGGAGGTGTCATCTCTACTATCTTCTAGCAGTGTGACATGTCAGCCCATCTTTCTAGGCCTCCAGTTTCCTTAATGGTAAAATGGTGAAGATAATAAGATGCTACTAGGATTAAATGCGTTGAGTACAGTAAAGTTGTGCCCGGTCCATAAGAATAAACGGTGGCTGTTGCCCTGCCCCCCACCCCATTATGGTTATCAGCATTCTTAGATGACATGGTTGACACTGAGAATAGTCTTTCTTCATTGATGATGAATGTTTCTTTAGGATGAGATTTCTTTAAAAGTCGTTCTCAAGCAGCATCTGGGTTAGTAGTATGACTACAACTCATACAGTTACTACTACTAACTACTATTGAGACTACTAAGATAACTACTGCCCCTACCAATATAATAATTAATAATGCAACTCCTAATATTGCTCCTACTTACAAACACCCCTACTGATTATAGCTAGCATTATAGAGCACATATTAAGTGACAGATATGCTACTATCTTAAGCACTTCACTTATTAACTCATGTTTTTCGCTATACTTCTGTTGATCAGCAGGGAAGGGATATAAGAGAATTACGAAGGAGTGCCTTATGTGATTGAATCTCTTGCCTAATAAGAGAGGCAAAAGCAAGACAAGGGAGAAAAACGGAGCATGAGCCAGCAGATGGTGTTACAGGAAGCTTGTCTGGTACTTCGTTAGGTCAGCTCTCAGGCTCTGCCACTGGCCTGGATTCAGCTGTGTTACTTACGAGCTGGTGGCCTCGGTCATTTAGCCTCTCTGCCTCAGTTTCTTCTCAGCACAGGACCAGGAGTGCAGACTGCATGGAAGCGTTGTGGGGATTGGGTTAGTATGTGCAAAATATTAATGCTTGGCACACAGTATGTGTCAGTCATCATCATTTTCTTTTCCTTCTTCTTCATCATCATACTCACCATCCTGTTCCAGAGGATCTTGGAGAAGGCTGGCATCCTTGGAGGGGGGTGGGCATGTCAGAACAGACTGGGCTTCTAACTGGGCCTTAAAGACCAGCCACAGGACACTGGGACAGATGTGGGGTGTGGGCAGCAGAAGTCACAGAGGGATTTTGTTGCTTCACAGCGTGTATTGTGTGACCGACATGGATCTACTTTTTTTTTTTTTTT
>SJYW01024160.1:300333-316312 GCA_006410735.1 Raphicerus campestris
TGTCCAAGCTTTCTCTGGTTGCGGCAAGCCGGGGCTACTCTCTAGTTGCAGTGCGTGGGCCGCCCATCGTGGTGGTTTCTCTGGCTGTAGGGTGTGATGGGCTTCAGTAGGTGCAGCTGACAGGTGCAGTTGCCCCGTGGCATGTGGGATCTTCCAGAACCAGGGATCAAACCTGTGTCCCCTGCATTGGCAGGCAAATTCTTAACCACTGGACTGCCAGGGAAGTCCTGGACAGTTTTATGGCTTATGAAGCACCTTATAACCACAGCTGTCTAGCAGTTCCTCACAAGCTCTCGAGGGAAGCTCTTGAAGGAAGGCACAGACTGAGGCTGCCTCCCGCAGCAGAGGGCAAGACGAACACCCGGAGTCACAGCTAGAAAGAGACAGCTCAGAGCTCAGACAGGGAAAGCCGGTGATAAGGCTACAGTGAGTTCATGGTATCACAGGCAATACCTCCCTCCTGCCTTTCAGGGGAGAGAGAGCAAGACCCCGGAAGCTGGTCCCTCCATCAGCACCTCCTGTGACTTGGGCTGCCTGCTCTCAACTTCTCGGGGCCTCTTCCCCCCACAGGCTTGAGTTTGCTGGCTCTGGGTGGCCAGCACAGGTGGGCATCCATCCAGCTTTCGAGAAGGAGTGAGCCAGGGATAGGGGGCAGACAGAGGAAGTAGCAGTGCCAGATAACAGAGGCTGGAGACAGGATCCCAGCCCAGCCGTTGACAAGTGCCCCGGGGGCTGCCTGTTGCGTATGACTTCCCGTCCCATTGTTGCGCCCACCGGTCCCACCGGGAACGAGAGGACCGGGAACTGCCGGGCCCGGGGATGTTTTTATAACACGTAGCCACAATCCCCTTTGTCTACAGCACTGCCAGGCTCCCCGAGAGAGCCTTGGTGCTGGGAAGTCCCAATTCCAGGGAATGGAGTTTGCTTTCTCAAAGAAGCCAGCTTCCGAGGCTGAGCGTGGGCTTTCCAGACCCCTGGGGATGGGGTAGGATAGGAGCTCAGGCAATGTCTACAGTCACATGGGCGGGCTCTGGCCTGCTCCTACTTGCCTACCAACCAGCTCGCAGACCTCCCTCCTCCCACAAGCCCAGTGCCTCTGACTGCCGCCTCCTTGGCTGTTTTCATATTTCCGATTTGGGGACAGAAGGCTCTTAAGGGGTTGGGAGTGTTCCCTTGGGGCTTTGGGCCCCAGCCCAGCGACCCAATCCCTCCTGCCTTCAGTGCTGATGAGGCGGTGGGCACAGAGGCTGGAGGTGGGCATAGCAGGCCTGTGGGCACACTACAGTAACTCTTTTCTCCCTCATGCCTGCCTTCCAGTTCTCCACCAGCCAGGGGCTTAGAGTGTTTCATGCATAATAGTCTGGTCTCTGGAAAGACCCTGGAGTCTTTCACTTTAGAGCCAGACAGCTCACCACTGGCTAGCTGTGTGACCTTGGACATGTGTCCAAACCTCTCAAAGCCTTGGTGTCCACATTTGTAAAATGCAGACTAATACCTCCCTTACAGGGTAGCTGTTAAAGGGTAAAGTTTGCAGAATGGCCTCATGCTTACTTGGCACATAGTAGGCCCTCAGCAAATTTTAGCAATGTGGCTTTCCTGCTTTACTGCCCAGGCCAGCATCTTCCCTGAAGCTGCAGTTGGGCTTGGGGTACAGAAAGCCTGAACAAGTGCTGGGAACCTTTTTCTCTGACTGAGTTGGAGTGCATTGCCTCTACAGTACAGGTCAAGTTCACTGGTAACCAGTCGGGAGCATTCCCTTTACACATGTGCTTCTCTGCCAGGCCTCAACAGACATGCCCCTACCTCCTTCTAGAAGTTTCTGGAAACTTTTTTTTTAAATCCTTTCATCACATGCTCAGTTGCATCCAACTCTTTGCAACCCCATGGACTGTAGGCGGCCAGGCTCCTCTGTCCATGGGACTTTCCAGACTAGAATACTGGAGTGGGTTGCCATTTCCTCCTCCAAGAGATCTTCCTGACCCAGGCATCAAACTCTTGTCTCTCATGTCTCCTGCATTGCAGGTGGATTCTTTACCACTTGAGCCATTGGACTGACTGACTGACTGATTGATTTGGGTGTGCTGGGTCTCAGGTTCAGCACTTGTGATCTTCATTGCTGTGTGTGACATGTTTTAGCAGTGGCATATAGGGTCTTAGTTCCCTGACCGGCAACCCAACCCAGGCCCCCTGTATCGGGAGCATGGAGTCTTAACTAACCACTGGGCCACCAGGAAAGTCCCTTCTGGAAACTCTTCACCTGACTGTGTGAATGGGTCCCCTTTCTGCCTTAGACTCTGGGGTATGGGAGAAGGCAGATGCTATGTGATGATACCCAGCTGAATCCAGACAGGAATACCTATTCAGAGACTAAATAAAAAACCCAACCCCCACCCCACTGCTCAGCAGTTATCCGCAGGATAAGTGGAGCAGGACAGCTAAGCCACAGGCTCCTCTCCAGCCTGACTTGGCCGAGGTCCATGAGTGGCGACAAGCACCGTCACCGTGTTTTGAAAGTGTTGTGTTCAAGAGAAGGAGCTTGTACTTGAGCAGGCTAGAGGCCCTTGCCGGTCTGACTCCTTTTACATGGTGAAAGAACTGTGGTTTCTTGTCAGCCATCACAGACGCTGAGCCTGGGTGGTTCTGCATCTCTTACACCTTCTGCAGCAGCGAGCCCCGTGGGTGGGGTGTGGCTGGGAGGCCAAGGGAGCCACACCCTAGCCAGGTGGAGAGAGGACTGCCTTCACCCCGCTCCATTCCAGGTGCATGGGAAGCAGCGACGCTCTGCCGGCTGGGCCAGCTGCCGACGAGCCAGGCCACCATGAGGGAGGGCCTTGGCCTGGGAGGCCAGATAGATGCCTTGAAGCTCGCAGCACTGGGNCTGTGTGAGACGCCTCGGGGAGAAGAGCTTCTCGGCTCACGCAGACCTGGGTTCCGTCTGAGTCCATCCTCTTACATATTGTGTGACTGTGGGGCAAGTCAGCCCCCGTCTCTGCTCCTCATCTGCGAGGCGGGGATAATAACAGAACCTCCCTGATAGGGATGGTGTGGTCACTAAATGAGATGATGCATGCAAAGCTCTTCACACGGTGATTTACCAGCGCAGGGCCTGGATGGGTCAGTGTAGCATGGCAGCCGTGATGATGGTGTTGTATTATTTTAATTAGTTAGCTCATCCATAGTTAGCTGGGCCAAGCACTTTATACATAGTAACTCATACTCTTTACAACAACCCAGTGAGGTAGNGATGATGGTGTTGTATTATTTTAATTAGTTAGCTCATCCATAGTTAGCTGGGCCAAGCACTTTATACATAGTAACTCATACTCTTTACAACAACCCAGTGAGGTAGGTACTGTTGTTATTCCCATTTTAAAGATAAAGTAACTGAGGCACAGAGGAGTACAAGTAACTTGTACAAAGTTTACAGCAGGAGTTGCCTTTTGTACTGGAGTCTGGCTGTAGGACCTGTGCCCTTTGCCCCTCTGGTGACCTGTAGTGCTCATGGAAATGTCCCCTACTCATCCTTCAGGTGTCATATGTCCCCTGAGCCTGGGAGGGGCAGGCCCAGCCCCTTCTATCTAGCACAAGACCCAAGATTGTTCCAGATGAGCAGCTGGAAAAGCAGGAGACCTCTGTCTGGTTTCCAGGGCAGACACCTATGGAACACATGTCCTCATGTTCTATTTCCAGACAGTTTAGCATCTGCGTTTGCTTCACATAGGGTATGACGCCACTGATGTATGCCTGTGCTGCTGGGGATGAAGCCATGGTCCAGATGTTGATTGATGCAGGAGCCAACTTGGACATCCAGGTGAGAAAGCCCCAAAGGGCTGCCCCGGGCCCCCAACCCAGCAAGTGAATACCCCAAGGTCTTCATCATCCATGCTGGCTGTGATGATTTGGACAACAGAGTAGATATGTCTCAGAAAACTGGAAATATAAGATACACAGAGGTCATAGTTAGCAAAGACGTTTTTTTCTCAAGATTTGGGCTTTCTGCCAGAGAAGTGAGTTCAGAGGGGAGCCCACTGGAGAGAAAGGCCATGATTCTGTTACTATAGCCCCTTTCCCCTTTTATCAAATTAGTCCCCAGCCGTCCCTACCATCTCCAGACACTTCTTGCTCTACCTGCTCCTGAGGCATAAAGTGTTCCCCTTCTGCCATCTCTCTGCCCAGAGCAGACATCACTAATTGAACATCCTTTTGAGCCTTGTCCACAAGGTACTCCAGGCAGACATTGCCAATTGAATATAGAAAGCACTTGAGTTGACTCCTAGCCACCATCCCTGCAGGGCTCCCCCTTAGCGTAGGGCCCGTGTCACCCGCCCAGGAATGTCACTCACCTTGGAAACACGGATCCCTTGTGGCATTTTCCCAGGTTCCAAGCAACTCTCCCAGGCACCCCTCCATCCACCCGGATAGCCGGCACTGGACCTCGCTGACGTTTGCTGTGCTGCATGGACATATCTCTGTGGTCCAGGTGAGCTCCTGCCAGGTGTGCCATGCGCCCCCAGCTTGCCAGATGGGCTGAACCCCAAGTGCAGCCCCAGCCTCACATGTGTTGAGTGGGATTAGAGACACTGTTTAAGGCCAGCTCACTGGGTCAGCAGGACAGAGGCTCAACTGGTTTGCCCCAAGGAATAGGTTCTAGTGAGCAGGATGTGAGCAGGCTCCAATGTGAGATTTTAGGGAACAAGATGCAGGCCCAAATGATACCAGGCCTGCCTGGCCTCTCTGCATCTGTGGGTGAGTCTCGGGGTGTGCTGGAATCTGGAATCTGCAGATGTGCTCGGATCTGCACAGACGTGTTTCTTTCCTCCAACCATCCTTCCAACCCTGAGCTGTTCTTACTCCCTCATGAATTCTATGGCTTATACTATGCAGTCCTTCTGGTTCTGCCCCTCTCCATTAGCAGCCATAGTCTCTCAGCATCTCAGTTCCTGAGAGAAGACTCAGATTGACACTGCTCACCTGTCAGCCAAGTCACACTGTGCCCACCTTGGCCCCAGTAACTGTGGCTGGCTGAGGGTCAGGGCAGGCCTGGAATGGAAGCTGTGGACAGGGCGTGGCAACACTGCCACTCAGCTCCCAGGCTCCTTCGCTCCTCAGGCCTGCAGGGTTCCAGCAACTCCTTCCTGGGAATCCACATGACACCCTTGCCATCTGCTGGATCGTGGGTCCCTTGAGGGCAGGGGTCATGTCAACCTGTTTGCTGTCCACATAGTCCTGGCCTATACGAGAGATTCTGTAGCTGGTGGTCAGTAGGTTGGCTGCCACATCCCGCCTGTTTTTCGGTGACTGTCCTCCTGAGACCTCGGGCAGAGTTCCACCCTGGCCCAGACCGGCCTGCAGGGCTGTGCCCTGGGCTTGTCTGGACTGGTGCCCAGTTTCACCCTGTCAGGCAGGTCTCTGTCTTCCTCCGCTGCTTTGGTGCCCTGGCTGAGGCAGCGCTGCCACAGCTGCTGTCTGACTGATAAGAGCCTCCTGCCAACAGACACCCCCACACCCACCCTGTGGGGAGACTGAGAGGTCAGCCTGCACCCTTCACACCTGGTCCCAGGTGAGGGGCGGGTAGGATTGGCCTAATTGCTCAAGCGCGGTCTTGAGGAGGCTCAGTCTCTGGAAACCTGGGAGGGTTGGAAAGGCGGCTCCCTCCAGAGCAGCCAGTCAGGAAAGGTGAGATGGACTGAAGTCACCTGTGGCGAAGACACCACCCCTGCCCAAGGCAAAGCCAGCCAGCCCAGTGGGAACCGCTTGGTATCTGTTAGCCCTGCTCCGTCTGTCCCCTGCAAGGCCTGCCCTTGCCAGATCCAGGAGAGGCCACCTGGTGTCCTGGACAGCCAGGTTCTGCTCCAGCCCTGCACTGCCTAGCCTTGGGCAGCTCATGGAACCTCTTTGAAGGGAGCCCTAGAAGCCACTGGTTACTGAACCCCTATGGAGAATTGAGCGCCTCTTCACTTAATCCCCAACAGTGTTGCAAGACAGGCCTCTCCCATTTTCTAGATGAGGAAAATGGAGGACTGGGGAGTTGAGATACCTGCCCCAGCTCACCCAGTCGCTGGTGGCCAGCACTGCCACTCAAATCTGACCCTATTGGCTCTGCCTTTCCCACAGCCTCTGCTGTGCCAAGAGCCTCAGATTCTGCTGGTTGACTGGATGGTGTTCCCTTCTATTCTCGGGCTCCCCGGGTGGTGCTAGTGGTAAAGAACCGGCTGCCAGTGCAGAAGACGTAAAAGATGTGGGTTCAGTCCTTGGGTTGGGAAGATCCCCTGGAGGAGGGCGTGGCAGCCTACTCCAGTATTCTTTCCTGAAGAATCCCATGGACGAGGAGCCTGATAGGCCATGGTCCATAGGGTCGCAAAGAATCAGACATGACTGAAGCGAGTTAGCACACACCTACCTTCTGTTCTTCACTGCGGCCAGTTTGTAGGAAACTGAAAGGGGGAGATAGCTCAGAGGTCCCTATAGCTCAGGGGCTTGGTCCAGGACCACAAAAAGCGGAGGGGAACATTCTGAGCATTTAAAGCCGTGAAGGTAACCAGGAGTTCTACAGCTCTGGATGCCCAAGGGAGCTGGCTCTTGGTCACATGCCAGGAGGAAACTAAAGGTCACTCCCGAAGCCTCCCGCCTGGCCCAGGCGACACTCCCCTCCATGCTCAAGTGCCCTTCCTGTGCCTCGGCAGTTGCTCCTGGATGCTGGCGCCCACGTGGAGGGCTCTGCAGTGAACGGCGGCGAAGACAGCTATGCAGAGACACCCCTGCAGCTGGCCTCTGCGGCTGGTAGGTGCACCGCTGCCCTGCCCAGCCAGGGTCCCTGACTGCCCTGCGGTTCCACCTGGCTCTCCTCACAGTGTCACCCTGCCTGGCTGAGCCGCACACAGAGACCCCCATGGCAAGCCTTGAAACCCCCGCTTCAGGTCGCCAGGGGCTCCCCCTCACTCCATCGTCAGTGTTTCTGCGGTGCTCAGTGCTCAGACAGGCCCAGCAGAGGGCCAGCGACGTGGGTGGTGGAAGCATTCCTGGCCCGTCTCTTTCAGGGAACTACGAGCTGGTCAGCTTGCTGCTTAGCCGGGGCGCCGACCCCCTCCTCAGCATGCTCGAAGCCAACGGCATGGCCTCCTCCCTCCACGAGGATATGAACTGCTTCAGCCACTCGGCTGCCCATGGCCACAGGTACCCACCCGGGGCTTCCTGCCCTGTGTTCTGTAGAGCATGAAGCAGGCTCTCAGGAGCAGATGAGCTAGGCCTAGAGATCTTTCCAGAGATGGAGGGAAGGGGTGGATAGACGGTAGCTGCCTGCACACCGGCCAGAAAGAAGGCACAGGTCTTCAGGCAGCATGTGGGCCCAGGGGGTGGAGGCCTGGAAACACGGGGTGGTGGGTGCCCAGGGAAGGCCCTCCCCTTCCCCCATAAGACCCTCCACCTGCAGCCACCCAGGGCTGCCCCAGGACCCCATCTCTTCCTGTGCCTGGGCTGCTTCTCCATTGCCCGCCACAGCCTGGAGCACTAGGGGCTTCCACCCAGACTTCAACTCCACCATGAAGATGCTCCAGGTGGCTCTGCTAGAAATCACGTCCTGCTCCAGGAGCAGATGGTGGACCCTGCTTTTTAGGGGCCAGGCCTGCCTGGGGGTGTGACAGGGCAGAGGTGAGACCAGAGCAGCTGGTCTCACCTAACCAGAGTTACGCTGCTCTGAGGTCAAAGGGCAACAGGGAAGAGGTGAGTAGAAGACAAAGAGGGACTCCCTTGAGAGACCTGGGTCATCCCGCTGTTGCTCTGTCAGTTCAGCGGGTTAACAGAGTACCCAGTGTGGCATACCCCAGCCTCCATCACAAGGTGGGGAAGGGGTTGGGGAGGGGCAGGCAGGTCTGCAGGGAGACAGCTCCACCCCCAGGTGGCCTGGGGGCCTGCCCATGAGACAGCCATCTGGAGCCCCAGGCCACAGGATGTGACAGAAGAGCCTGGGGCTTAGAATGCCCTCTAAGTCTGCATCCCACTCGGTGTGACATTGAGCAAGATGTATTCATCACCCATGAATACTGAGGTTCCTCTCAGGGAGGGTTAAATGCACTGGTACATGGCAACATCAGGATTGCCAGGAGAAACATCAGTAACCTCAGATATGCAGATGATACCACTCTCATGGCAGAAAGTGAAGAACTAAAGAGCTTCTTGATGAAGGTCAAAGAGGAGACTGAAAAAGCTGGCTTGAAACTCAGCATTCAGAAAACTAAGATCATGGCATCCAGTCCCATCACTTTATGGCATATAGATGGGGGAAACAATGGAAACAGTGAAAGACTTTATTTTCTTGGGCTCCAAAGTCACTTTGGATGGTGACCACAGCCATGAAATTAAAACATGCTTGCTCCTTGGAAAGTGTGAAAGTACTGCACTCAATATGCCAGCAAATTTGGAAAACTCTGCAGTGGCCATAGGACTGGAAAAGGTCAGTTTTCATTCCAGTGCCAAAGAATGTTCAAGCTACCGCACAGTTGCACTCATCTCACATGCTAGTTAAGTAATGCTCAAAATTCTCCATGCCAGGCTTCAGCAATACGTGAACTGTGAACTTCCAGATGTCCAAGGTGGATTTAGAAAAGGCAGAGGGACCATAGATCAAATTGCCATCATCCACTGGATCATCAAAAAAGCAAGAGAGTTCCAGAAAAACATCTACTGCTTTATTGACTATGCCAAAGCCTTTGACTGTGGATCACAACAAACTGTGGAAAATTCTTAAAGAGATGGGAATACCAGACCACCTGACCTGCCTCTTGAGAAATCTGTATGCAGATCAAGAAGCAACAGTTAGAACTGGACATGGAACAACAGACTGGTTCCAAAACTGGGAAAGGAGTCCGTCAAGGCTGTATATTGTCACCCTGCTTATTTAACTTATATGCAGAGTACATCATGAGAAACGCTGGGCTGGAGGAAGCACAAGCTTCATCAAGATTGCCAGGAGAAATATCAGTAACCTCAGATATGCAGATAACACCACCCTTATGGCAGAAAGTGAAGAACTAAAGAGCCTCTTGATGAAAGTGAAAAAGGAGAGTGAAAAGTTGGCTTAAAGCTCAACATTGAGAAAACTAAGATCATGGCATCCAGTCCCATCACTTCATGGGAAATAGATGGAGAAACAGTGGAAACAGTGTCAGACTTTATTTTGGGGGGCTCCAAAATCACTGCAGATGGTGATTGCAGCCATGAAATTAAAAGATGTTTACTCCTTGGAAGGAAAGTTATGACCAACCTAGATAGCATATTCAAAAGCAGAGGCATTACTTTGCCAACAAAGGTCCGTCTAGTCAAGGCTATGGTTTTTCCAGTAGTCACGTATGGATGTGAGAGTTGGACTATAAAGAAAGCTGAGTGCCAAAGAATTGATGCTTTTGAACTGTGGTGTTGAGAAGATTCTTGAGGGTCCCTTGCACTGCAAGGAGATCAAACCAGTCAGTCCTAAAGGAAATCAATCCTCAATATTCATTGAAAGGACTGATGCCAAAACTGAAGCTCCCAATACTTTGGTCACCTCCAAAGAGCCGACTCATTGGAATAAAGACCCTGATGCTGGGAAAGATAGAAGTCAGGAGGAGAAGGGGACAAGAGAGGACAATATGGTTAGATGGCATCACGGACTCGATGGACGTGAGTTTGAGCAAGCTCCTGGAGCTGGTGAAGGAAGGAGAGAAGCCTGGCATGCTGCAGTCCATGGGGTCGCTACGAACTGGACACAAATGAGCAACTGAACAACAAAGTGGGAATATGCAAGTCAGCTGCTATTAGGATGATTGTTGTGTATCAGGCTCTGAATGTGATGTCACTTGAGCCTCACACTAACTGGGAGAGGACGGTACTGATTCCCCATGCTACAGTTACAGAGCCATCAGGGCTCAGAGAGGTAGAACAGCCTGTCTGAGGTCACACAGGATGGCAGAACCCACTTGGCCCCAGAGCTCATGACTTCTCAGCAGCACCTGGATGGCAGAAGGGAGAAGTCTTCCGCACCTTCCCCTGACTCACCCGGGGGCCCAGCCTACCTGAGAAGGGAAGACCATGGGCCCTTTTTGCCCGCTGATGTCCCGTAGTTGGCCTGTCTGGGCCACAGGACGCTGAAAGGCAGCTCGGCAGGCACCATCCATGGCGGGAGCCTCGGACATCACCCTTCTTTGTCCCTTTCCCCACAGGAACGTCCTGAGGAAGCTCCTGACTCAGCCACAGCAGGCCAAAGCAGACGTGCTGTCCCTGGAGGAGATCCTGGCTGAGGGTGTGGAAGAGAGCGATGCGTCCAGCCAGGGCAGTGGCAGCGAGGGGCCCATGCGCCTGAGCCGGACGCGCACCAAGGCCCTTCAGGAGGCCATGTACTACAGCGCGGAGCACGGCTACGTGGACATCACCATGGAGCTGAGGGCGCTGGGTGAGGCCACGTGGTGTCCATGTACAGAACAGGCACACACACAGAGACACACACACATATGTGCTGCTCCTCAGTGTGCATGTACGCACGCACGCACACGCGCGCGCACACACGCACGCGCACACGCACACGCACACACACACGCGCACACACGCACACGCACACGCGCACACACACACAGCCAGGCCCACAGGGCCAGGAGGCAGTGGAGTGCAGGGCGGACCTCCGTCCTCTCTAACCAAGATAGGTGGTGCCCTGAGCCTCAGACAGTCCTCAGTGGGGACGTGTCTCAAAAGCCTCACCCAGCCCTGTGCCCTCAGGGCCCCCAGCTTCCCTGGTCGAGGCCTGTCATGTGGGAGCATCTAGAGCACCAGGAGTCCACAGTTCTGGCCAGTGACATGCTCTCCAGTCCATCCGCCCGCCTCCCCACCTCCTTGGCCTGCAAGCTTGCAGACTTTTCCTTTCCTCCCAGGCGGCTGGTCAGACAGACCTGGGGGAGGTCCCAGCCCTGCCACGTTCCCTAGTGCTCCTCCCCCCTACGAATATGAAGTTGTCACACAGCACAGGGCCCGGTGCCCACTAACCGTGGGCACTCGATGCATGATGACAGCATCGCCCCTCTCCCCGGGGAACATGACACACGAACCCCCAGCGCTGGGCCAAGGAAGGAGGAGCCACACGGCCCTCTGGTGGCAGGCCAGCCTCAGTGCTCTTCTCTATGAAATGGGAATATCACTCATGCACACAGTCAGTAAACCAGCGATGCTCATGCTACCCTTGGCACCATGTCCCCAGGGAATGCCATCAGACCTTTTTAAATCCACAGTGAGGCTGGGGAGTAAGAAGCAATCTCTAATTATCAGAAACATTGCTAGTTTTTGTCATGACCTTTACAGAGTAGTTTTGGATTACTCTGCGGCCCCAGTGACATACTCCAGGGAGCTGGTAAACAGTAATTACATGGCACTGCGTGTGCACAGACACGCCAGGGAGCCAGGGAAAAGCCCTCGGTGACAGAACGGGGTTCATTTCAGGCTTCTAGACAGGCATGGGGTCCTCCTGTCCCCAAGCGCCCTGCATATCCTCCGGGCGTTCAGGTCTCCAGGGCCACCCTCCTAATTATGATGGCTCCTCCCCAGGGGGTAATTCCGGGGCCTGACAAGACAGTGGGGCAGTGTGGGTGCTGTGCCTGCACTTGAAGGCTCCCAGGCTGAGCTGTGGATTTTCAGAGATCAGGCTCCCTGCACTTGGCCTGAAGCCATTCCTCCACCTCATCTGATGGGAACTTCGAGACCCTTTTATGTCTCAGGGAGGCCCATCAGGGTGAACAAATGCTTTCCTTACTGGCTGTGCTGAGCTGGGGAGAGGGGGTGCCCCCACTTGGGCAGGATCAGGTGCATTGGTCTGCCGGAAAGGGAGCTGTCATGAGGTGGGCTCAGTGGTCCCTTTGGGGAGCACTCTGCCCCAGGAGTGAGTGCCCTTCCCCTTCCCGGCCCAGGCGTCCCCTGGAAGCTGCACGTTTGGATCGAGTCTCTGAGGACATCCTTCTCCCAGTCACGGTACTCGGTGGTGCAGAGCCTCCTGCGGGATTTCAGCTCCATCAAGGAGGAGGAGTACAATGAAGAGCTGGTGACGGAGGGCTTGACGCTCATGTTTGACATCCTCAAGACCAGCAAGGTGAGACAGCCCCATAGGCCCCAANAGATGGGGGAAACAATGGAAACAGTGAAAGACTTTATTTTCTTGGGCTCCAAAGTCACTTTGGATGGTGACCACAGCCATGAAATTAAAACATGCTTGCTCCTTGGAAAGTGTGAAAGTACTGCACTCAATATGCCAGCAAATTTGGAAAACTCTGCAGTGGCCATAGGACTGGAAAAGGTCAGTTTTCATTCCAGTGCCAAAGAATGTTCAAGCTACCGCACAGTTGCACTCATCTCACATGCTAGTTAAGTAATGCTCAAAATTCTCCATGCCAGGCTTCAGCAATACGTGAACTGTGAACTTCCAGATGTCCAAGGTGGATTTAGAAAAGGCAGAGGGACCATAGATCAAATTGCCATCATCCACTGGATCATCAAAAAAGCAAGAGAGTTCCAGAAAAACATCTACTGCTTTATTGACTATGCCAAAGCCTTTGACTGTGGATCACAACAAACTGTGGAAAATTCTTAAAGAGATGGGAATACCAGACCACCTGACCTGCCTCTTGAGAAATCTGTATGCAGATCAAGAAGCAACAGTTAGAACTGGACATGGAACAACAGACTGGTTCCAAAACTGGGAAAGGAGTCCGTCAAGGCTGTATATTGTCACCCTGCTTATTTAACTTATATGCAGAGTACATCATGAGAAACGCTGGGCTGGAGGAAGCACAAGCTTCATCAAGATTGCCAGGAGAAATATCAGTAACCTCAGATATGCAGATAACACCACCCTTATGGCAGAAAATGAAGGACTAAAGAGCCTCTTGATGAAAGTGAAAAAGGAGAGTGAAAAGTTGGCTTAAAGCTCAACATTGAGAAAACTAAGATCATGGCATCCAGTCCCATCACTTCATGGGAAATAGATGGAGAAACAGTGGAAACAGTGTCAGACTTTATTTTGGGGGGCTCCAAAATCACTGCAGATGGTGATTGCAGCCATGAAATTAAAAGACGTTTACTCCTTGGAAGGAAAGTTATGACCAACCTAGATAGCATATTCAAAAGCAGAGGCATTACTTTGCCAACAAAGGTCCGTCTAGTCAAGGCTATGGTTTTTCCAGTAGTCACGTATGGATGTGAGAGTTGGACTATAAAGAAAGCTGAGTGCCAAAGAATTGATGCTTTTGAACTGTGGTGTTGAGAAGATTCTTGAGGGTCCCTTGCACTGCAAGGAGATCAAACCAGTCAGTCCTAAAGGAAATCAATCCTCAATATTCATTGAAAGGACTGATGCCAAAACTGAAGCTCCCAATACTTTGGTCACCTCCAAAGAGCCGACTCATTGGAATAAAGACCCTGATGCTGGGAAAGATAGAAGTCAGGAGGAGAAGGGGACAAGAGAGGACAATATGGTTAGATGGCATCACGGACTCGATGGACGTGAGTTTGAGCAAGCTCCTGGAGCTGGTGAAGGAAGGAGAGAAGCCTGGCATGCTGCAGTCCATGGGGTCGCTACGAACTGGACACAAATGAGCAACTGAACAACAAAGTGGGAATATGCAAGTCAGCTGCTATTAGGATGATTGTTGTGTATCAGGCTCTGAATGTGATGTCACTTGAGCCTCACACTAACTGGGAGAGGACGGTACTGATTCCCCATGCTACAGTAACAGAGCCATCAGGGCTCAGAGAGGTAGAACAGCCTGTCTGAGGTCACACAGGATGGCAGAACCCACTTGGCCCCAGAGCTCATGACTTCTCAGCAGCACCTGGATGGCAGAAGGGAGAAGTCTTCCGCACCTTCCCCTGACTCACCCGGGGGCCCAGCCTACCTGAGAAGGGAAGACCATGGGCCCTTTTTGCCCGCTGATGTCCCGTAGTTGGCCTGTCTGGGCCACAGGACGCTGAAAGGCAGCTCGGCAGGCACCATCCATGGCGGGAGCCTCGGACATCACCCTTCTTTGTCCCTTTCCCCACAGGAACGTCCTGAGGAAGCTCCTGACTCAGCCACAGCAGGCCAAAGCAGACGTGCTGTCCCTGGAGGAGATCCTGGCTGAGGGTGTGGAAGAGAGCGATGCGTCCAGCCAGGGCAGTGGCAGCGAGGGGCCCATGCGCCTGAGCCGGACGCGCACCAAGGCCCTTCAGGAGGCCATGTACTACAGCGCGGAGCACGGCTACGTGGACATCACCATGGAGCTGAGGGCGCTGGGTGAGGCCACGTGGTGTCCATGTACAGAACAGGCACACACACAGAGACACACACACATATGTGCTGCTCCTCAGTGTGCATGTACGCACGCACGCACACGCGCGCGCACACACGCACGCGCACACGCACACGCACACACACACGCGCACACACGCACACGCACACGCGCACACACACACAGCCAGGCCCACAGGGCCAGGAGGCAGTGGAGTGCAGGGCGGACCTCCGTCCTCTCTAACCAAGATAGGTGGTGCCCTGAGCCTCAGACAGTCCTCAGTGGGGACGTGTCTCAAAAGCCTCACCCAGCCCTGTGCCCTCAGGGCCCCCAGCTTCCCTGGTCGAGGCCTGTCATGTGGGAGCATCTAGAGCACCAGGAGTCCACAGTTCTGGCCAGTGACATGCTCTCCAGTCCATCCGCCCGCCTCCCCACCTCCTTGGCCTGCAAGCTTGCAGACTTTTCCTTTCCTCCCAGGCGGCTGGTCAGACAGACCTGGGGGAGGTCCCAGCCCTGCCACGTTCCCTAGTGCTCCTCCCCCCTACGAATATGAAGTTGTCACACAGCACAGGGCCCGGTGCCCACTAACCGTGGGCACTCGATGCATGATGACAGCATCGCCCCTCTCCCCGGGGAACATGACACACGAACCCCCAGCGCTGGGCCAAGGAAGGAGGAGCCACACGGCCCTCTGGTGGCAGGCCAGCCTCAGTGCTCTTCTCTATGAAATGGGAATATCACTCATGCACACAGTCAGTAAACCAGCGATGCTCATGCTACCCTTGGCACCATGTCCCCAGGGAATGCCATCAGACCTTTTTAAATCCACAGTGAGGCTGGGGAGTAAGAAGCAATCTCTAATTATCAGAAACATTGCTAGTTTTTGTCATGACCTTTACAGAGTAGTTTTGGATTACTCTGCGGCCCCAGTGACATACTCCAGGGAGCTGGTAAACAGTAATTACATGGCACTGCGTGTGCACAGACACGCCAGGGAGCCAGGGAAAAGCCCTCGGTGACAGAACGGGGTTCATTTCAGGCTTCTAGACAGGCATGGGGTCCTCCTGTCCCCAAGCGCCCTGCATATCCTCCGGGCGTTCAGGTCTCCAGGGCCACCCTCCTAATTATGATGGCTCCTCCCCAGGGGGTAATTCCGGGGCCTGACAAGACAGTGGGGCAGTGTGGGTGCTGTGCCTGCACTTGAAGGCTCCCAGGCTGAGCTGTGGATTTTCAGAGATCAGGCTCCCTGCACTTGGCCTGAAGCCATTCCTCCACCTCATCTGATGGGAACTTCGAGACCCTTTTATGTCTCAGGGAGGCCCATCAGGGTGAACAAATGCTTTCCTTACTGGCTGTGCTGAGCTGGGGAGAGGGGGTGCCCCCACTTGGGCAGGATCAGGTGCATTGGTCTGCCGGAAAGGGAGCTGTCATGAGGTGGGCTCAGTGGTCCCTTTGGGGAGCACTCTGCCCCAGGAGTGAGTGCCCTTCCCCTTCCCGGCCCAGGCGTCCCCTGGAAGCTGCACGTTTGGATCGAGTCTCTGAGGACATCCTTCTCCCAGTCACGGTACTCGGTGGTGCAGAGCCTCCTGCGGGATTTCAGCTCCATCAAGGAGGAGGAGTACAATGAAGAGCTGGTGACGGAGGGCTTGACGCTCATGTTTGACATCCTCAAGACCAGCAAGGTGAGACAGCCCCATAGGCCCCAA
>SJYW01024160.1:317681-366752 GCA_006410735.1 Raphicerus campestris
CACACACACACAGCCAGGCCCACAGGGCCAGGAGGCAGTGGAGTGCAGGGCGGACCTCCGTCCTCTCTAACCAAGACAGCTGGTGCCCTGAGCCTCAGACAGTCCTCAGTGGGGACGTGTCTCAAAAGCCTCACCCAGCCCTGTGCCCTCAGGGCCCCCAGCTTCCCTGGTCGAGGCCTGTCATGTGGGAGCATCTAGAGCACCAGGAGTCCACAGTTCTGGCCAGTGACATGCTCTCCAGTCCATCCGCCCGCCTCCCCACCTCCTTGGCCTGCAAGCTTGCAGACTTTTCCTTTCCTCCCAGGCGGCTGGTCAGACAGACCTGGGGGAGGTCCCAGCCCTGCCACGTTCCCTAGTGCTCCTCCCCCCTACGAATATGAAGTTGTCACACAGCACAGGGCCCGGTGCCCACTAACCGTGGGCACTCGATGCATGATGACAGCATCGCCCCTCTCCCCGGGGAACATGACACACGAACCCCCAGCGCTGGGCCAAGGAAGGAGGAGCCACACGGCCCTCTGGTGGCAGGCCAGCCTCAGTGCTCTTCTCTATGAAATGGGAATATCACTCATGCACACAGTCAGTAAACCAGCGATGCTCATGCTACCCTTGGCACCATGTCCCCAGGGAATGCCATCAGACCTTTTTAAATCCACAGTGAGGCTGGGGAGTAAGAAGCAATCTCTAATTATCAGAAACATTGCTAGTTTTTGTCATGACCTTTACAGAGTAGTTTTGGATTACTCTGCGGCCCCAGTGACATACTCCAGGGAGCTGGTAAACAGTAATTACATGGCACTGCGTGTGCACAGACACGCCAGGGAGCCAGGGAAAAGCCCTCGGCGACAGAACAGGGTTCATTTCAGGCTTCTAGACAGGCATGGGGTCCTCCTGTCCCCAAGCGCCCTGCATATCCTCCGGGCGTTCAAGTCTCCGGGGCCACCCTCCTAATTATGATGGCTCCTCCCCAGTGGGTAATTCCGGGGCCTGACAAGACAGTGGGGCAGTGTGGGTGCTGTGCCTGCACTTGAAGGCTCCCAGGCTGAGCTGTGGATTTTCAGAGATCAGGCTCCCTGCACTTGGCCTGAAGCCATTCCTCCACCTCATCTGATGGGAACTTTGAGACCCTTTTATGTCTCAGGGAGGCCCATCAGGGTGAACAAATGCTTTCCTTACTGGCTGTGCTGAGCTGGGGAGAGGGGGTGCCCCCACTTGGGCAGGATCAGGTGCATTGGTCTGCCGGAAAGGGAGCTGTCATGAGGTGGGCTCAGTGGTCCCTTTGGGGAGCACTCTGCCCCAGGAGTGAGTGCCCTTCCCCTTCCCGGCCCAGGCGTCCCCTGGAAGCTGCACGTTTGGATCGAGTCTCTGAGGACATCCTTCTCCCAGTCACGGTACTCGGTGGTGCAGAGCCTCCTGCGGGATTTCAGCTCCATCAAGGAGGAGGAGTACAATGAAGAGCTGGTGACGGAGGGCTTGACGCTCATGTTTGACATCCTCAAGACCAGCAAGGTGAGACAGCCCCATAGGCCCCAACAGCCCAGAGACAGACCCAGAGACTGACACACAGGCAGACAGACCACAGGACGTAGACAGACCACAGGACAGACCCGGAGACTAGCAGACAGACCACTGGACAGACCCAGAGACTAGCAGACAGACCACTGGACGCAGACAGACCACTGGACAGACCCAGAGACTGGCAGACAGACCACTGGACAGACCCAGAGACTAGCAGACAGACCCCTGGACGCAGACAGACCACAGGACAGACCTNACTGACACACAGGCAGACAGACCGCAGGACGCAGACAGACCGCAGGACGTAGACAGACCACAGGACAGACCTGGAGACTGGCAGACAGACCACTGGACGCAGACAGACCACTGGACAGACCCAGAGACTGGCAGACAGACCACTGGACGCAGACAGACCACTGGACGGACCCAGAGACTGGCAGACAGACCACTGGACGCAGACAGACCACAGGACAGACCTGGAGACTAGCAGACAGACCACTGGACGCAGACAGACCACTGGACGGACCCAGAGACTGGCGGACAGACCACTGGACGCAGACAGACCGCAGGACGGACCCAGAGACTGGCAGACAGACAGCAGGATGGACCCGGAGACTGGCAGACAGACCACTGGACGCAGACAGACAGCAGGACGGACCCGGAGACTGGCACACAGGCAGACAGACCGCAAGACAGACCCAGAGACTGGCAGACAGACCACTGGATGCAGACAGACAGCAGGACGGACCCGGAGACTGGCAGACAGACCACTGGACACAGACAGACCACAGGACGGACCCGGAGACTGACACACAGGCAGACAGACCGCAGGACGGACCCGGAGACTGCCTCACGGGGAGACAGACTTAGGGACACCCCCCTCACAGGGACACAGACTTAGGGACACCCCCCTCACAGGGACGGAAGGACACAGCACCTGTACCCGCCTGACTGCAGAGGCTACGGTTCTGTCTGGGCCAGAGCCTGGCCAAGAAAGCAATCCGGGGAGTCAGTGTGGAAGACCGGGCCTCCCTCGCCAGACCAGATCCAGGGGGAACGAGGGGCAGTGGTGCGCTGATCCTGGCCTGGCGTACCTGGAGCTATAAACACACGGCTTCCAGATGAGGGTCAAGCTGACGCCCCTCCTTGCCTCTCCCCCCACAGAATGACTCGGTCATGCAGCAGCTAGCGGCCATCTTCACGCACTGCTACGGCAGCAGCCCCATCCCCCGCATCCCCGAGCTCCGCAAGACGCTGCCGGCCAGGCTTGGTGAGGCCTCCCCACCTCCTCTCCCCTCCCTCTCCCTCTCATCTCTGTCCTCCTTCCCCTTCCCAAGTGCCTGGGTGGCAGGCGCCTCCGACATCCCCTTCTCCTCCCCCCCCACAGATCCTCACTTTTTGAACAACAAGGAGATGTCAGACGTGACCTTCCTAGTGGAAGGAAAGCTGTTTTATGCACATAAAGTCCTGCTGGTGACGGCTTCTAACAGGTAGGCAGCCCAGATAACAAATTCTCTGCCCTCTCCGGGAAGTAGCCCGGGGGGGGGGGGGGCGGGGGTGCAGCCTCATTTAGATATGAGATGATGGACAGGCTGGAGAAGAGCCTCTGCCCCCCAGAGGGTGGTCACAGAGCAGGGAATCCCCACCACCCACCCCACAGGGGACAGAGGGACAGTCACGAGGGGACCCAAGAGTTCTCCAAGAGGCGCTGGGTCGTTGTTCTGGTGAAGCCATTGCTTTTGATGATTAGAAAACATGAATGTTCTAACATGAATGTCAGTTTTCCAGCCATAGGTGTTACGGTCACTAAGCGAGAGGGCAGCTGGGACAGATCGGGGCTCAGCCCAGCTATCCATCAGCCTAGGACGATGTAAAACGTCACCTGCCCAGAATTCTTTTGCGAGCACAGCAGTGATTTTTAAAATGCTCCTGTCCCCTGGTGACCGGATGGGGCCTTTGCCACACGGTGATGGAATAAAAGTCACATTCAAGGCCTTCCTTGTCCCATCTCCTTGGCTCCAGGTTCAAGACGCTGATGACCAATAAATCCGAGCAAGATGGTGACGGCAGTAAAACCATCGAGATCGGCGACATGAAGTACCACATTTTCCAGGTGTGTGTGCCTCAGCGCTGCGGGCTTTTCTAGGGGCGCCCCTCCACCACGGGACCCCGACCCTGGCTGGTGCATCTGGGCGGGGCCAGCTGTGAGTCAGTCATAGTCTTCCCTCCATCCCTAATGCCTTCTGTGTTTTGCTGACTTAGTGGTCAGGTTGGAGCGTCTAGGCTTTTCCAGCCAAGGTAGCCTTTCCGTTGTGAGTTTGCAGCTTCAGAGTCTGTTTCATGGGCCCTGAGCTCTAGCCACTGGGTGAGGGGTCTGGGCAGCCTGACGCGCATGTAAGGACAGGCGCACACCACACATGCAGCCTGCGAGCCCTTGTGCTGAGTGAGCTCTGAGTGCACAGACTTGCTTGAGCCCTTGTTGGGAACGCAGAGCCTTAGGCCCCATGCCAGGAGCCCCCACAGTTTAACAAGACCCCAGGTGGGTGGGGAGTGATGTTCGCGTGCACCAGTGTAGGCCCATCACTCTACCCTGGCATCAGACCCTAGCCGTGCTGGCTAAGCAGAAAGAGCCACGGGGAGCCCATCCTGGCTGTGGGAGATCAGGCTCAGGACTTTCGTTCTCTAAGCTTCGGAGAATGTCAGAAGTTGCGTGATGGAAGCTCCGCAGGCTGGCCGCCAGGAGTGGCAGGTGAGGTCCGGCAGGGACTGGCTGGGGTCTAAGCTGAGCCCCAGTGGGGAGCTCTTTTCTAGAAAGTGGTTTTCAGGCCATAGGTGTGACCCTTGGGAGCTGAGATGGAGGCTAAGGGGCAGCTGGTATGTGAACCCAGGACCTGGCCTTGCCCGGGACAGGCTTGTGACCTAATGGGAGAGATCACAGCCTCACAGAAGCGTGAGGAGCTACCATCTAAAAGGGTTTAGTCCCTCTCTCTTGTTCCTGGCAGTCATCTGTTTAGCATTTAGTCACTTGTGGGTACCATGGAAACAGCAGTAAACAGGACAGGGACCCTGGCCTCCAGGACACAGGATTATGAATGAATGTGACTGGGAGTGGTGGGGGAGGTGCCGGCAGTGCAGGAAGGGACACTGAAGCTGTGGAGGAGGAAATTTCCTGGGGACCAGGGTAGTCAGCCAGGTATCGGGCGCTCCAGGTAGCCAGAGCAATGCACACACAGACCACCACCACCAGAGACCACAACCTGTTCAGGAAATGCTCTCTGGCCAAGTCCTGGCAGCCGTTCAGGAGAACATCCAGAAATGAGGCTGAGGCTGGCAGCCCCGAGGAGCCATCACATGAAGGGCCTGAGCTTTAACCCAAGGATGGTCAGAAGCTGCTCTGAGGTTGCCACCATCGCTGACACTTAGCCAGGCATGGTTCGAAGTGCATTTACCAGTTAAGCGTCACAGCACAGTCCAGGGAGGTGCACACGTGTTATTTCCCCTCCTTGGTCAATGAGGTGTCGCAGGCACAGAGAAGTTCAATAACTTGTCCAAGGCCACACAGCTGGGAGGTGACAGAGCCAGGGTTCAACCTTAAGGCGGGTGGAATGGTCCAGTCTCTGTGACCTCACACACTCTGGAGGGTGAGGGGAGGACGGGCAGGACTGCAGCCAGGGGAGCAGGGGAGCGGCTGGTGAGAAATCCAGCTGAGTGATGATGGCGACCGGTAGAGGCAGCAGGGTAGAGGGGTGTGGATGAGGGGAGAGTGGGGGACTTGGCGGCAACTGATAAGGCATTGGAGGAGGCCCAGGATCAGGTGTCTCCCCTCCCCTCTTCCCATCCCTTGAGCCAAACTCCTGGGGAAGGGGAGCTTGCTTGGCTAAGAAGTCCAAAGTCCAGATGAGTTGGAGCGTGAGGTGGGGTCACGACCTGACCCAGGAGGCGGGTTTGAGAAAGGTAGCAGGGATTGGGCAGGAGGTGGGGGTGACAAGGGTGACCCCTGCCATTGAGGCAGCATCAGCTCAGCAGGGGTGATGCCTGAGGCAGGAGAGGCTGGGCAGCCCTTGACGACTTCTCAGGCTTATCACGGGGTAAACAGAGACAACAGGTCTAACCTCAGGGCACACGTGGGCCTGGGGCATGTTAGCCACTGGCCTGGCCCTGTGGGTTCTCTGGGAACACAGCTCTGCCATCCCGCAGTTGGGGTGGAGGGGGCAGCGGCAGCGTGCGGCGGAAGCCATCTATCCAGGTCCGAGGCCTCCTAAAAAAGCCTAAGTTTCAGAGCAGCCCCCGGACATCTCGTTGGCTCTCACAACACAAAGAGAACTTGAGATCTGTTTTCTAGAACAGGAAACAGAGGCCCAAGGAGATCTAAGCAGCACTATCTCTAATAGAAAGATAATGCTGGGCACAGAAGTTATGTAAAATTGCTTAATAGATGAAGGAAAAAGTAAAAAGAAACAGGTGAAGTTAATTTTATTTAACTTAATGTAGCCAAAATAGTATCATTCCACATATAAAAATTTTTTTCTCGCTAAATGTTTGCAATGCAGTTTTGACACAACAAATATTAGTTCAGAGCAGCCATGTTTCAAATGCTCAGAAGTCACAGGTAGCCAGTGGCTACTGATTAGACATCACAGGTGTAGACTCTTGCCAGGGTCACTGCCGACTAAACCTAGGCCTTTGGGGGATAGCCCTGCCGTTCTGACGTGGCTCTTGGCCCCAGTCCTGTCCCTGCAGTACTGGGGACCTCCCTGTGCTCATGCTCCTGGTGGCCCGCTCTGGGCAGAAGGAAGCGAGGCCATCCCTGCAGCTGGTCCTGCCTGGGGCCTCACTGGGAGCAGCCCTTTGCCCGCTCCAGCCCTGCAGGCTGCCTGCTTTGGATGACCCACATCCTGCCCAGGGGCTACCGGGCTGTGGGAAATTAATGTCCGCAGCTGCCTGCTAGCAGCCCGGTTCCCCCCAGCGAGGCTCCAAGAGGGCGATTCTGGTCCCACTTCTGTGGGCTCATCTGCATTCAGGTGCCTCAGGGAGATCCATGTGCCACAAGAGCTGGGCCAGGCCCAGACCAGCTCCCAAAAGTGGCAGGAGGCCTCTCCTAGGCCAGGAAGAGGAGCCACAGGCTGGGCCCCTTCTCACCTCGGGGCTGCCCTGTGGCTAACACCTAGGAAAGACTTCCTGGAGATGGGAGCCGCCCCACTCCCAGTCCTGGGCACTCAGCTCTCAGTGTGGGGGATGGTGGAGGAAGCCAGGCATGGGCCCGCCCGAGGCACACACTGCCTGGAGCAGGGGGACACAGATACGTNTCCTAGGCCAGGAAGAGGAGCCACAGGCTGGGCCCCTTCTCACCTCGGGGCTGCCCTGTGGCTAACACCTAGGAAAGACTCCCTGGAGATGGGAACCGCCCCACTCCCAGTCCTGGGCACTCAGCTCCCAGTGTGGGGGATGGCGGAGGAAGCCAGGCATGGGCCCGCCCGAGGCACACACTGCCTGGAGCAGGGGGACACAGATACATCCGTGTAACTGTGAGATCTCCACCTGAGCTCCAGCGGGGGCTGTGCAAGACCTCTGGGAGCCGGCGCTCCTGAGGGGAGGGGGCGGGCTGATGCCTCCTGGACAGGCCTCGGGCCTGGACATAGCTGGCAGGCCCTCTTCCCCCGCCCCGCCCTAGCATGGGCTCCTTTCCTCCAGACCCTCTGGTGCCCCTTCCAGCCTGGGGGCCAGTCCTAACAGAGCCCGACTGTGCCGGCTGGAGCTGTGTTTACTTATACCCTTGCCAGCTCCTTGCTGGGGCCCTTTCTTCAGCCAACCAGGGAGAATAATTTTTCTTTTTCCAGCTGGAAACTCCCCAGTCTCCAGCATGATGGCAGAGCTTGTAAGTCAGACCTCACCAGAACTAAACATAGCCCCTCTCCAGGCCACCTCATGTGGTGTCGCAGGCCCCCCGCTGGTCAGCAGGGTGACCTCTGGGCCAGGCCCCAGCGCTGCACTGCCTTCCAGGAGGAGGTCGGGATCTGGCCAGCACTGATGGGGAGGTCAGGAGTCAGGATTCTGAGGGTGGACAGTCATCCCCTCAGAGCCCCATGTTTAGAATTTCGGTAAGAGGAGAAAATGAGTTGTGAGGTGCCTGGTGAGCTGGAAGGGTTCTGAGGAGGCAGGTCAGCCTCATCTGCCTCCCTGCCTGCCTCAGTTTCCCCAGCCATGAAGCATATCTGCCCTCCTGGGCTCACAGGGCTGTTGTGAGGATTGAAGCGAAGCCACTCTGTGGAAGGCAGCTTGCCATATGTATTCCAGGGGAAGCACAAGAATGCCTGATGAGAGTTGGGCGGTGTGCAGATGCTGGCACACAGAGGTTGTGGGGCACCAAGGACCGGGCAGCGGCTGGAGTGGCACTCCAGGGGCGCTGGGTGAGCACATTGGTGCTGTGGGTCTACCTGGCACTCACATGGGGCCTTTTTCCTGCAGATGATGATGCAGTATCTGTACTACGGGGGAACAGAATCCATGGACATCCCCACCGGTGACATCCTGGAGGTGAGGACCTGGCCTGTCGGGGAGAGGAGTGGGGAGCCCCTGAGCCCATCCACCGTGCCTGTGCCCAGCCTGAGACATCTGCCAGGTCTCACCCAGCCCACTCTCAGAAACACAGCATTGGAGACATGAGGAGGGAGGGAAGGGGGCCTCTGCGAGGACCCCCTGCTTCCCTGCAGGTCCTCGCTCTTCTGAGCGCGTGGGAAATGGTGCGCCTGTGGAACCCAACCTCCTGGGCGACACCACAGGGTTAGAAAGGGCCACCCCTGAGGATGGAAAGCCTGGGAGGATCAGAAGGCAGCAGGTACCAGGTTACTGCTTAGAGAATGGACCCGCTGCTGGCCATGCGCCTGGCTAGAAGGTCGTGCAGATGAGCAGGCAGCTCCCAGTTGAAGGCCTCGTGACATGAGAAATTCCAGCCAGTGTCTGTCACCTATTGGATACCTCCCAAAGTGTCCTAGCAAATACCTAGATGGCCTGGGGTAGAAATAAATCATGGCCATCTGACTTAACTGGCAGGTGGGCGGGGAGGGTCCTGGGGGTCAGGAGGGCACACAGGGGCTCTCTGTTCCATGATGCCGGGGCCACGGGCCTAGCCCCGCTCACCCATGGCCTCTCTTCCTCCTGCCAGCTGTTGTCAGCTGCCAGCCTGTTCCAGCTGGATGCCCTGCAGCGGCACTGTGAGATCCTATGCTCCCAGACCCTGAGCGTGGAGAGCGCTGTGAACACCTACAAGTATGCCAAGGTGAGGGCCCCTGCTGCTGCCCCTGCCCCTCATCACTTACCCTGCTGCGCCCTGGCAGCTTTGAAGGACAGTGTCACCCTCTCTGTGGCCTGAGGTCATGGCCGCCTAGTAGGGCGGCACAGCAGCTGGGGAGCTGAGCTGAGCTCTGAGCCAGGTGGGCCCCAGGTCCCATGCCTGCTGTGCCACACTGGACAGTGAGACCTGGGGCGGCAAAGAGCGGAGCCCCTCCGACTCAGATCAGTTCTCAACACTACTTGAGTTTATCCCCAGCTTGGTCCTCCTTAGTCTTCCACGCCACAGCAGATGCCACAGTCACCTCCCACACCCGCAATGCATCAGCCACCCCTCTCCGTCCCGTCCCGCTACCTCCACTCTCCCCACTCTCGGATGATCACTTTGGCCTGGCCTCCAACACTTCCTGGCTTTCACCCTGCAGTCCACAAGACTCTTTGAAAAGTGTGAAGTCCCTGCCACTCCCCTACTGAAACTCTTCAAGGGTTTCCCAGTTCAAAGTAAAGACTTTATCTGTCCTTATCTGTCACCCCTTACGAGGCCCCCAGGACCCTCTCCCGTCTCCCCTTCCGATGCCTCCCTCTCCCTTCACCCAGCTGTGTGGCCCCCATTTCTTTCTCATTTCCACCCCAGGACTGCTGCAGTCCTCTGGCAAGTCTCCTCCCCCAGCTGCCCCCAAGTCACCCACCTCTGCCCCTTCGCCCACTCTCACTGCCTCAGAGCACTGACTACTGTCCGTGGTCACCTGGCCTGGCTGGTTTCTTGGTTTCTCTCGTCCCCCTGATCTGGAACATCAGCTCTGAGAGCGCCTCACAGACCTGGGCCTCAGGGCCTGCATCCAGCGCCTGGCCCAGAGAGGGTACTCAGTGTTTGCTGGGCATTTCCCACATGAAAACTTACGTGCTGGGCCTTGTGCTGCACATCCCACCGTGGACAGCCCCTGCCCTTAGGGAAGGAGCTTCCGATCCCATGGGGACGAGGACCGCCCCTCAACAAGCCGTCACCAGCAGGACCCAGGCAGAGAACAAGATGCCAGTGTGTTCCTGGTGGCACAGCTGGGATTTGAACCCAGATCAGTCTAATTCGAGGAGATGCTCATGGAAGGAATTCAGATGAGGAATTCAGTTGCCCTAAGAGGCAGAGATAGGGTCTGCCTGCCTCCCCGGGTCTGGGGCTTGAAGCTGGACCTTTGCCCATGAGGACTGTTTGGGGGCAGTTTTGGGCAGGGCTGTGCTGAAGCTGTGGGTCTCACCCCTCTCCCTGCCCCCACAGATCCACAACGCCCCTGAACTGGCCCTGTTCTGCGAAGGCTTCTTCCTCAAGCACATGAAGGCCCTGCTGGAGCAGGACTCCTTCCGGCAGCTCATCTACGGCCGCAGCAGCAAAGTGCAGGGCCTGGACCCGCTGCAGGACCTGCAGAGCGCCCTGGCCGAGCGCGTGCACTCGCTGTACGTCACCTCTCGGGTGTGAGGTGTCGGGGTAGCTGGCTGTCACTAGGCCTCCCGGCGGGTGAGGAAGGCTGGGAGCTTCCTGGGGGTGTCTGGGTCAGCACACAGCCAGGACCAGTGGACACGCTGGGATCCTGCTGGGCTGAGACTGGTTACCGGCACCGGCACTCTTGGAGCCAGACTTGGGCAGGCCCAGAGCCTAACCATTTGCTCCACCAGTGATGAGCCAAGGGCAGGTGTGGCCACAAGTGGCCCTTCCCCACACCTGCCGCCTGCTTGCACCGGAGGGCTGCCGTGCACTCACCCTGGTGTGCCCTCCCGGAGGCCCGTGCTGATCCCGCTCTGCTCTGCACAGCTTCTGGTCATGCCCTCCAGGCTCTAACCAGCCCACCCCCGGGGCCTAGGGCAGCTCAGACTGTCCGAAGTAGGGCTCCAGTGGGGTGTGGGTATCCTTATGAATGTAGAGAGTGTATGTTCCATCTGGGCCTCAGGCCATTTCAGTCAAAAGCTGGTGTTTTTCCCTCAGTGTCACGTCAGACAAACCTGAACTTAAGGCTGTGCCTTTGAAAGACTTGATGTGGCCTCCAGGGGGCCTGGGGATCCCGCAAAGAGGGTCATTTTCAGTCTATTTCCTTGGTGTCTGGGCTCCTTTGGGCAGAGGGGCAGCTGGCCTGCTCAGTGANAGAGATAGGGTCTGCCTGCCTCCCCGGGTCTGGGGCTTGAAGCTGGACCTTTGCCCATGAGGACTGTTTGGGGGCAGTTTTGGGCAGGGCTGTGCTGAAGCTCTGGGTCTCACCCCTCTCCCTGCCCCCACAGATCCACAACGCCCCTGAACTGGCCCTGTTCTGCGAAGGCTTCTTCCTCAAGCACATGAAGGCCCTGCTGGAGCAGGACTCCTTCCGGCAGCTCATCTACGGCCGCAGCAGCAAAGTGCAGGGCCTGGACCCGCTGCAGGACCTGCAGAGCGCCCTGGCCGAGCGCGTGCACTCGCTGTACGTCACCTCTCGGGTGTGAGGTGTCGGGGTAGCTGGCTGTCACTAGGCCTCCCGGCGGGTGAGGAAGGCTGGGAGCTTCCTGGGGGTGTCTGGGTCAGCACACAGCCAGGACCAGTGGACACGCTGGGATCCTGCTGGGCTGAGACTGGTTACCGGCACCGGCACTCTTGGAGCCAGACTTGGGCAGGCCCAGAGCCTAACCATTTGCTCCACCAGTGATGAGCCAAGGGCAGGTGTGGCCACAAGTGGCCCTTCCCCACACCTGCCGCCTGCTTGCACCGGAGGGCTGCCGTGCACTCACCCTGGTGTGCCCTCCCGGAGGCCCGTGCTGATCCCGCTCTGCTCTGCACAGCTTCTGGTCATGCCCTCCAGGCTCTAACCAGCCCACCCCCGGGGCCTAGGGCAGCTCAGACTGTCCGAAGTAGGGCTCCAGTGGGGTGTGGGTATCCTTATGAATGTAGAGAGTGTATGTTCCATCTGGGCCTCAGGCCATTTCAGTCAAAAGCTGGTGTTTTTCCCTCAGTGTCACGTCAGACAAACCTGAACTTAAGGCTGTGCCTTTGAAAGACTTGATGTGGCCTCCAGGGGGCCTGGGGATCCCGCAAAGAGGGTCATTTTCAGTCTATTTCCTTGGTGTCTGGGCTCCTTTGGGCAGAGGGGCAGCTGGCCTGCTCAGTGAGTAGGGAAGGCGGCTAGTTCCCCCCACCAGCGCCTTCAAAGCTTTTGGTCTGAGCCAAGGGCGGGGCGCAGTGGAGGGACCTGGTGGCCTCAGCTTGTGCTGCTGCTGTTTTCAGGGGCCAGTGTAAAGGGGTTGATTCTGAAATCCCAAGCCTAGAATTAGGCAGAGCCCTAAACATCCTGCCAATCCAGTCTCTCCAGTGAGAGAGTCCTTGAACTTGGACTGGAGAGCAGGGCCCAGACTTCCCATTGGGAACTGCGGGTCTTGGGGAACTTAAAGGTCGGGGCATAGGTAGACAGGAAGGACTGGAAGAAGAGGTCCTTCTACTTCCCTGCTGCCTGCCCCTGCCATCCTGTAGGCGCCAGGCTCTGCTGGGTGGGGATGCATCGCTGGGCCTGGACTCTTGTCGTATTTATGTACCAGACATCCGAGGCGTCTTCTGGAACAGCTTGTGCTGGGTGTCCCCTTTGGCTGTCTGGCTGTACCTTAGAAACTATTTATTCACCAGAAGCCCCAGGCACTTTAGGAGGTGTCCTTTCAGTCACCTTGAAAAACCCTGGGGGTTTGCAACCCTGGAAAATATTTTCAACTAGCTGCTTGAGCTGGATGTACAAAGGAATAGGCGTTATTTTATTGCTGTAATATTGTATGATACTGTAACTATACATTAATGTTGTCACTTATTGTAAATGTACTATGGTTTTATTAACAATAAACACTTGTTAACAATGACCTTGGCTTCATGGCTCCTTATAGAGGGTTACCCAAAGTTCAGAGCTAGGGAGGAGCCCTAAGGACCAGGAAGAGAACCTGGAGCTGATTCCCTGGTTACTTGAGACACCTGTGTTCCAGAGGGAACAAAACCCCTACCGGAAGCTGTGCGTGGCCAGCCGCTAACCCCTGCCCCGCCCCTCCCAGGACCTGAGCCTGGATCCTGCCCTCACTGGGCCTGAGTCTTCCTGTTCTGTCCAGTGGGGTAGGTGTGTTCCCATTCGTTAAGTACTTACATGGCACTGAGCTGGACTGGGAGGATGGGAGCCCAATGCCAGGAATAAGCTGTCAGATTTTTCACAGAACTAAAATAATCCTAAAGATTATAACAAAAGACCCAGCAATCCTGCAAAAAAAGAAAGCAGGAGGCAAAACTTTCCCAGACCCAGACAATACTACAAAGCCACAGTAATCAAACCAGCGTAGCACTGGCACTTATCATATAAAGAGACACATTAATCAGTGGGACAGAATAGAGAATCAAACAAATCCACTTACCTGTGGTCAATTAATCTTCGTCAGAGGCGGCAAGAAAAATGGAAAAAAGAAAAGTGGGAAAGTGATAGACTCTTCAGCAAGTGGTGGCGGGAAAGCTGGACAGCCACATGTAAATCAATAAAGTTAGAACACTCCCTTACAACACACACAAAAAATCAAAGTGCCTTAAAGACTTAAATATAAGACATAACACCATAAAACTCCTAGACAAAAACATAAGCAAAATATTCTGACATAAGTTATACTGATGTTTTCTTAGGTCAGTTTCCCAAGGCAATAGAAATAAAAGCAAAAACAAACAGGACCTAATCAAACTTACAGGCTTTTGTAAAGCAAAGGAAACCATTAACAAAAAGATAACCTACAGACTTGGAAGAAAATTATTTGCAAATGAAACTGATAAGGGCTTAATTTCCAAAACAGAGCTGTCACAGCTCAACATCAAAACAAAAGCCAAAAAACCCAATCAGAAAATGAGTAAGACCTACAGAGACATTTCTCTAAAGAAGACATACAAATGGCCAGTAGGCACATGAAAAGATGCTCATCATCACTAATTAGCGAAATGCAAATCAAATCTACAATGAGGTACCACCTCACCCCAGTTAGAATGACCAAAATCTACTAATAAATGCTGGACAGGATATGAAGACAAGGGAACCCTCCTATACTGTTGGTAGCAATGTAAGTTGCTGCAATCACGATGGAAAACAGTATGGAGTTCCTCAAAAAATTAAAAAGAGTTGTCATATGATCCAGCAATCCCACTCCTGGGCATATAACCAGACAAAACTTTAATTTGAAAAGTTACGTTCACCCACTATGTTCACAGTAGCACTGTTTACAATAGCCAAGACATGGAGAAGCCTAAATGCCCACCAACAGAGGGGTGGGTGGAGGAGATGCGGTGCACATATGCAATGAAACGCTGCTACTGCTAAGTCGCTTCAGTCGTGTCCAACTCTGTGCCACCCCAGAGATGGCAGCCCACCAAGCTCCGCCATCCCTGGGATTCTCTAGGCAAGAACACTGGAGTGGGTTGCCATTTCCTTCTCCAATGCATGAAAGTGAAAAGTGAAAGAAGTTGCTTAGTCGTGTCCAACTCTTTGCAACCTCATGGACTGCAGCCTACCAGGCGCCTCCGTCCATGGGATTTTCCAGGCAAGAGTACTGGAATGGGGTGCCATTGCCTTCTCCAAATGAAATGCTACTCAGCAGCCATTTGCAGCAACACAGATGGACCCACTGAGTGTCATACTAAGTCAGTTAGAGAGACAAGTATCATATGATATAACTTACATGTGGAATCTAAAATATAGCACAAATGAACATATTTACGAAAGAGACTCAGAACTGTGGCTGCTAAGCGGTGCAGGCGGGGAATGGATTGGGAGTTTGGGATTCCCAGATGCAGACTATTATATATAGAATGGGTAAAAAATTAAGATTCTACCGTATACCACAGGGAACTATATTCAATATGATAGACCATAATGAAAAATATGAAAAANAGAGCCTAACCATTTGCTCCACCAGTGATGAGCCAAGGGCAGGTGTGGCCACAAGTGGCCCTTCCCCACACCTGCCGCCTGCTTGCACCGGAGGGCTGCCGTGCACTCACCCTGGTGTGCCCTCCCGGAGGCCCGTGCTGATCCCGCTCTGCTCTGCACAGCTTCTGGTCATGCCCTCCAGGCTCTAACCAGCCCACCCCCGGGGCCTAGGGCAGCTCAGACTGTCCGAAGTAGGGCTCCAGTGGGGTGTGGGTATCCTTATGAATGTAGAGAGTGTATGTTCCATCTGGGCCTCAGGCCATTTCAGTCAAAAGCTGGTGTTTTTCCCTCAGTGTCACGTCAGACAAACCTGAACTTAAGGCTGTGCCTTTGAAAGACTTGATGTGGCCTCCAGGGGGCCTGGGGATCCCGCAAAGAGGGTCATTTTCAGTCTATTTCCTTGGTGTCTGGGCTCCTTTGGGCAGAGGGGCAGCTGGCCTGCTCAGTGAGTAGGGAAGGCGGCTAGTTCCCCCCACCAGCGCCTTCAAAGCTTTTGGTCTGAGCCAAGGGCGGGGCGCAGTGGAGGGACCTGGTGGCCTCAGCTTGTGCTGCTGCTGTTTTCAGGGGCCAGTGTAAAGGGGTTGATTCTGAAATCCCAAGCCTAGAATTAGGCAGAGCCCTAAACATCCTGCCAATCCAGTCTCTCCAGTGAGAGAGTCCTTGAACTTGGACTGGAGAGCAGGGCCCAGACTTCCCATTGGGAACTGCGGGTCTTGGGGAACTTAAAGGTCGGGGCATAGGTAGACAGGAAGGACTGGAAGAAGAGGTCCTTCTACTTCCCTGCTGCCTGCCCCTGCCATCCTGTAGGCGCCAGGCTCTGCTGGGTGGGGATGCATCGCTGGGCCTGGACTCTTGTCGTATTTATGTACCAGACATCCGAGGCGTCTTCTGGAACAGCTTGTGCTGGGTGTCCCCTTTGGCTGTCTGGCTGTACCTTAGAAACTATTTATTCACCAGAAGCCCCAGGCACTTTAGGAGGTGTCCTTTCAGTCACCTTGAAAAACCCTGGGGGTTTGCAACCCTGGAAAATATTTTCAACTAGCTGCTTGAGCTGGATGTACAAAGGAATAGGCGTTATTTTATTGCTGTAATATTGTATGATACTGTAACTATACATTAATGTTGTCACTTATTGTAAATGTACTATGGTTTTATTAACAATAAACACTTGTTAACAATGACCTTGGCTTCATGGCTCCTTATAGAGGGTTACCCAAAGTTCAGAGCTAGGGAGGAGCCCTAAGGACCAGGAAGAGAACCTGGAGCTGATTCCCTGGTTACTTGAGACACCTGTGTTCCAGAGGGAACAAAACCCCTACCGGAAGCTGTGCGTGGCCAGCCGCTAACCCCTGCCCCGCCCCTCCCAGGACCTGAGCCTGGATCCTGCCCTCACTGGGCCTGAGTCTTCCTGTTCTGTCCAGTGGGGTAGGTGTGTTCCCATTCGTTAAGTACTTACATGGCACTGAGCTGGACTGGGAGGATGGGAGCCCAATGCCAGGAATAAGCTGTCAGATTTTTCACAGAACTAAAATAATCCTAAAGATTATAACAAAAGACCCAGCAATCCTGCAAAAAAAGAAAGCAGGAGGCAAAACTTTCCCAGACCCAGACAATACTACAAAGCCACAGTAATCAAACCAGCGTAGCACTGGCACTTATCATATAAAGAGACACATTAATCAGTGGGACAGAATAGAGAATCAAACAAATCCACTTACCTGTGGTCAATTAATCTTCGTCAGAGGCGGCAAGAAAAATGGAAAAAAGAAAAGTGGGAAAGTGATAGACTCTTCAGCAAGTGGTGGCGGGAAAGCTGGACAGCCACATGTAAATCAATAAAGTTAGAACACTCCCTTACAACACACACAAAAAATCAAAGTGCCTTAAAGACTTAAATATAAGACATAACACCATAAAACTCCTAGACAAAAACATAAGCAAAATATTCTGACATAAGTTATACTGATGTTTTCTTAGGTCAGTTTCCCAAGGCAATAGAAATAAAAGCAAAAACAAACAGGACCTAATCAAACTTACAGGCTTTTGTAAAGCAAAGGAAACCATTAACAAAAAGATAACCTACAGACTTGGAAGAAAATTATTTGCAAATGAAACTGATAAGGGCTTAATTTCCAAAACAGAGCTGTCACAGCTCAACATCAAAACAAAAGCCAAAAAACCCAATCAGAAAATGAGTAAGACCTACAGAGACATTTCTCTAAAGAAGACATACAAATGGCCAGTAGGCACATGAAAAGATGCTCATCATCACTAATTAGCGAAATGCAAATCAAATCTACAATGAGGTACCACCTCACCCCAGTTAGAATGACCAAAGTCTACTAATAAATGCTGGACAGGATATGAAGACAAGGGAACTCTCCTATACTGTTGGTAGCAATGTAAGTTGCTGCAATCACGATGGAAAACAGTATGGAGTTCCTCAAAAAATTAAAAAGAGTTGTCATATGATCCAGCAATCCCACTCCTGGGCATATATCCAGACAAAACTTTAATTTGAAAAGGTACGTTCACCCACTATGTTCACAGCAGCACTGTTTACAACAGCCAAGACATGGAGAAGCCTAAATGCCCACCAACAGAGGGGTGGGTGGAGGAGATGCGGTGCACATATGCAATGAAACGCTGCTACTGCTAAGTCGCTTCAGTCGTGTCCGACTCTGTGCCACCCGAGATGGCAACCCACCAAGCTCCGCCATCCCTGGGATTCTCTAGGCAAGAACACTGGAGTGGGTTGCCATTTCCTTCTCCAATGCATGAAAGTGAAAAGTGAAAGAAGTCGCTTAGTCGTGTCCAACTCTTTGCAACCTCATGGACTGCAGCCTACCAGGCGCCTCCGTCCATGGGATTTTCCAGGCAAGAGTACTGGAATGGGGTGCCATTGCCTTCTCCAAATGAAATGCTACTCAGCAGCCATTTGCAGCAACACAGATGGACCCACTGAGTGTCATACTAAGTCAGTTAGAGAGACAAGTATCATATGATATAACTTACATGTGGAATCTAAAATATAGCACAAATGAACATATTTACAAAAGAGACTCAGAACTGTGGCTGCTAAGCGGTGCAGGCGGGGAATGGATTGGGAGTTTGGGATTCCCAGATGCAGACTATTATATATAGAATGGGTAAAAAATTAAGATTCTACCGTATACCACAGGGAACTATATTCAATATGATAGACCATAATGAAAAATATGAAAAAGAATATATTTATGAAACTGAATCACTTTGCTGCACAGCAGAAATTAACACTGTAAATCAACTATACTTCAATAAAATTTTTAAAAAAGACAGCTGCTAGGGACTTTGCTGCTGTGCCCTGAGCCCCAGGCCCCACTGCCCTGATGTGCAGAACTATTGCGAGGCTGTCAGAATAGTTGTTTGCAAATCCTTCCATGATGCGATTCTGCGTGGCCCAGCACAGGGAGGAGGGGGGCCTGACGAGGGACCCCCTGGCCTTTGGTGGCTGCCGCCTTCAGGCCCTGCTGAGAGCTTGCTGGCTGTGTCACCTGTTAAAGGACAGAAGACCGGAAGCCAGTGACTCAGGCCCAGAGGTTTTCTGGAGTAGGTGGTAGTTTGTCTTAGGTGCAAAGTCCAGGTAGAAACAAAGGTTTTTAGAATGTTTCCCGACTGAAGCAGGAGGAGAAATTCCCAAGGTCACTGGGAACACTGACGGGAGGCTGTGTTCAGTGACCAACAGGCCACGACTCTGGAGTGGGGGACAACATGAAGACCCCACAGGGTCAGTCAGTCCTGCGAAAGATCCACTGTGGGCTTTGCTGGATGGAGGCCCAGGCATGGCAGCCTGAGGCCCTGGCCTCTGTGGGGAGAGGGCTTGCCATGGACCCACGGCGCCCTCTGGTGGCCTCAAGTGGGAGGCACACCCCTTGGCACCATCCTCCTGGGCAGAGGCCACTGCAAAGGTGGTTTGGGGGTGGGTTGTCCCTCCAAGCACTCACCATCTCCAGGGGCTCCCCTTCAGAGGTCTGTGCCCACCCTCCCTACAAGGTCCCCCACCCCTGCAGGAGATGCCTCAGTCAAGTATGCAGCCTAAGCAGCAAGGTCTAGTCACCAGCTGGCTCCATACAGGAGCTCAGCCATATTTTCTTTTTAGGGGGTAGAAGATTGAACGGAAGGTAACATAAGGGGAGCAAGGCCCCTTCAAGCCTGCATGTAGCAGAAACGTTCTCAAGCAAGCACTTAATAATTAGAAAGAAAATCAGGCATTCTCCAAGGAGCCAGGAGAAGCTAGCGTGGAAACGGGACTGTCTTGTCACCTTACCTTGCTCCAGTGGCCAGGCGTCCTCCTCCAGCCACCACTCAGGAGCGTGGGGGCTTCTCTCCTCTGCTGCCCACTTCAGGCTGTTAGCAGCCAAAGGCAGGCTGGGGAGAGGACGGGGAACTTCTCCTGAGCAGGGGACCCTGCTAAGGGAAACGAGGGGGTGGCTTCCTTCTACTCCAGCTGCCCTGCAGGCAGCTGAGAAGCTGGGCTGACTCGGCCAGTCTCCACAGGAAACTTGTCCCGATGGGCCACCAAGGCCAAAGCCGAGTCTGCCCCCCAGCTCCTTGATACTTTCCCTTCTCCTGCCGGTTGCCCCGCAGCAGCCAGATGTTGGGACTAGCACAGCTTTCTCCTCAGCTGAACCACGGAACGCGGAAGAAAAGCCTCAGCGTCTTCCTCTCCCGCCACCCCCTGCCTTCTGCAGAATCTACACCTTTCGGCTTTCACCAGCTGTTTAGAGAATGGAGAGCAGCGTCTGGAGTCTGAGTCGCCTATTCAGGCCCAGGGGAGCCCAGTCCCACCCCCTCCGGGCCAGGGGACTGGCGGCTGGTGTGATGGCCTCAGATAATGAGCCTACATTTATCCAAGGTGACGGTCACTCCCCTCATCCCCTCCCCCAGCCTCAGCAGCCCCCTTTGTGTCACTCCTGGTCACTCGAGGGTCCTCTGGGACTGTGGGGGACAGATGAGCAGTGAAAGCGCTGAAGCGGGCCAGTGCTGGCTCCCTCGCGGCTCAGTGGAGTAGCGGGGGGATGAGACCATTGAGGAATCTTCTTTGTTCAGGCTTTTTCGGCCCCTTCCCCAGCCTGATGAAAGCATTCATCGGCGGCCTATCTGAATTCATTTTGCAAGTGAGATTTCCTGAGACAGCGAGCTTTACAGATGTCACTCTGTCTGGAGGCCAGATGGTGAGGTCTGGGGGAGGCATGCTTTTTCAGGTTTGGAGGAGAACCCAAGATCACAGCCACCAAGTGCAGAGACCTGCACACACTTTGCACACAAGCGCCAAGACGGTACACAGTAGGCGGAATGCTCACTTCCTTTTCATGTGCACAGAGAAAGGCCAGAGTACAAGCTGTGGTTTTAGAACAAAGCCCAGCCTCATTCAGTCCATCATAGCGCTTGTGGGTAACAACAGCTCCCCCAGTTACACGTGCCACAGAATAGAGAGCGCCTCGGTGAACGCCTGCTCCTCGCCCGGCAGTCCTCTGCTCCTCACAGCAGCCCTTCCAGGGAGGTGCTGTCATTACCAGCTGCAGCTTACACACAGGTGGACCTGGGTGGAAGTAAGAAGTGTGCTCCAGGTCACAGCAAGGGCCAGGTAGAGAGTCCACGGAACAGAGCAGAGGACAGGCTTTGACACTAGAGGTGCTGAGCAAGGACCAGGCCAACCTGGGTCCTGCACCTGTAAGATGATGTGGCTGGAGAGGTTTTACCACCAGCCAGCTCAGATCATTTGGAGCTGTGACTGCATTTTAGCCACTCTTTTTAAGAAAACCCTCTTGGATGGGCTTCCCTTGTGGCTTAGTGGTAAAGACTCCACCCGCCAACACAGAAGACGTGGGTTCGATCTCTGATCCGGGAAGATCCCACATGCTGCGAAGCAACTAAGCCCGTGCATCACAACTATTGAATCTGTGCTCTTCTAGAGCCTGGGAGACTAAAGCTCGCATGCCTAGAGCCTGAGCTCCACACCGAGAGAAGCCACTGCAATGAGAAGCCCTTGCACCACAACTAGAGGAAAGCACTCACAGCAAAGACCCAGCACAAATTAATTTTTTTTTAAATCCTCTCTAAAAGGCAGGCTCAGGCACTCACTCGAGAAAAATGGATCAAAAAATTTTTTTCATCTCATTGAATTTTCCTGTGGACTTAACGGGGGGAAGGTGTGGTGGTCCCAGGCACAGGAGGTCAGAATCTGCTCTCCTCCCTGTGGCCATCTGTCCTGGGAGCTGCACATTTAATCCTCTTTGCTCCAGAAGCTCCTCTTCCTTCCCTGTCCACAGACTAGACTTCTAGGAACCAGATAACCTACCAGGGCTGAGGAAAGGATCTATTTGGATTCACAGAAGACAATCCTTTGAGAGTCTATGAAAAAAACAAGGAAGAACAGTAACCAAGGCCACCGCAGGAATTCTTTAGATAAAAATAAGGAAAAATACAGAAGCTGAAATCTGACTCAGGGAGCTTGGAAAGATCGCCAGCAACTCACATACAGAGGCGAGGAGACAGGTAGATCAGAACCAGAGCACGACGGAGCCAGCTCCCACTCTGAACTCTCCCTGCACTTGTGACATGAATAGGGAACGACCGCGCAGAACCAGCAGAGGCGGAGTTCTGTGGTGCTCCAGCGGTTAGGACTCCAAGCTTCCACTGCAGAGGGCCCGGGTTCAACCCCTGGTCAAGGATGGCAGGGTCCAGGTTTCAATAACAATGGCATCAGACTTAGGACTGGAAAACAGATACCAAACGTTCCACGGTACACATGAAGCCGCCACACTCCTGTCCACAAGAGACAGAGGGCACCAAACGATCTCACAGGAGCTAGGGATGAAGAGAGGCCCAGCTGGCTGGCTCCCAGGTGCCGCACCAAGTCCCACGGAATGGCCACAGGAAGCACGGGTCAGCACGGTCAATTCCCCCAAGGGGTTCCCAGCTCGGTGAGCCCCAGCCACCCTGAGCCTTGATGCCGGCACCCTCCCAAGTGCACCTGCAGCCAAGATCCACCAGAAGAAATAGGCAAAGTCAACTCCCATCTAGGTGCAGTCGACGCACACAAGCTGCTGGTCTTTCTAGGATGTTATTTATTAAAAATAGACTCTCTATCTCCCCTCATCCCTGCTAGCAAAAGGGTCTTTCCCAACATTTTTTTTCCCAAATGGATGAAATAACAGGTATTGGGGACTCAGATATCGTTCCCTAAGTTAAGAAGTCAAGCTTTTCTGGGTCACTGCTGGGGGAGGAAAGGGTCGGAACATGGCAGTGTGGGTCCCAGCGCTTAAACGTGGNGCGGCCTTGTATCTCCTTCAAATCACCCATGTCCGCTCCACCTCAGGTCCTCACATTTGCTGTGCCCTCTGCTTGGAAGCGCTCTTCTCTGCGGGCAGGGCTGTCACACGGCTGGCCCACTCTGACCGTTCAGGCTGCAGTGTGAAAGGTCACCCCAGAAGCCTGGCCGCTCACCACACCATCACCACCTGAGCGTTTCTTGTTTGCTCATTGTGCTATTTCCACTCATGAGAAAACAAGCTTTCCTGGCTTATCTTACTCACCGCCTGATCCACCACAGGCGCTATTTTTTCTAATAACCTGACTCACTAGCTCTCCCACCTTCCACTTTATTCTCTACGGTTCTGTTAACCACACAATCACATCCCCCCTTTAGATACCAACTTACCTCAAGCACTGCTAAAACCACTTTCCTTCCTGTTTTTTTAAAAAGTACATATTCAAGAAGGCCCCCAGTGACTGCTCCGAGAGGAGCCAGAGGAACCAGGGCTCTGCAGGGACACACCTGTCGCCAGCCCCTTCTTTGCCACACGCCTCACTCACCGGGGTCTGTCGCAGATAAACGGGAACAAACCCAGCTCGTTTCCAGAACCTGTAAAGACACAAGAGAGCAGGTTGCCACGTGTGCCTTCTGGGAGCGGCTGGCATAATATAAGGCTGGCAAGGGCCACGGGGAGCCTCCGATGGCCGCTGCCCCAAAACAGACAGACACAGTCTGGAGAACATGCGCTCTCGGGACTCCAGGGCCCAGAGGACACTTACTTGAGGAGCCTGGGGGTCAGGCCATAGGACACCCCCAGGTAGTCCAGGTGTTCAGCAGGCCTCTCGTTCAGCTTGAGAAGTAAGGGAGGCAGGTCCTTCCGGGGAGTGACGACTTCTTCCAACAAGCTGACAGCCTGGCAGACGCCAGGGGAGGGCAGGTCCACCCAGCAAAGGAGGAGGAAGGTTAGCGACATGCCCAAGCACCCAGCCACACCAGGCTCTGGACAAACACACCAAAAAATNCCCACACGGCAGCCCCGAACCTTCCCTCTAACCCCTCCCTCCACCAGAACAGGGAGCTGCCCTACCATGAACCTCCACCCTTTCAAGGGTCCTCCAGCCACAGCGGCCTTGTATCTCCTTCAAATCACCCATGTCCGCTCCACCTCAGGTCCTCACATTTGCTGTGCCCTCTGCTTGGAAGTGCTCTTCTCTGCGGGCAGGGCTGTCACATGGCTGGCCCACTCTGACCGTTCAGGCTGCAGTGTGAAAGGTCACCCCAGAAGCCTGGCTGCTCACCACACCATCACCACCTGAGCGTTTCTTGTTTGCTCATTGTGCTATTTCCACTCATCAGAAAACAAGCTTTCCTGGCTTATCTTACTCACCGCCTGATCCACCACAGGCGCTATTTTTTCTAATAACCTGACTCACTAGCTCTCCCACCTTCCACTTTATTCTCTACGGTTCTGTTAACCACACAATCACATCCCCCCTTTAGATACCAACTTACCTCAAGCACTGCTAAAACCACTTTCCTTCCTGTTTTTTTAAAAAGTACGTATTCAAGAAGGCCCCCAGTGACAGGATTCTAGAACCAGGGGAACAAGTCCACGAGCACCTCTGCCATCTCAGTCAAGCACAAAGCCGCTCAACTGCGTGGGGCGGAGGTGGGGGCAGAAACTGTGTGACCACGTGGCCTCCCAGCGAGGCCGGCTGCCCCAGGGCCATCAGAGCCGAGCTCCTGGCAGCACAGGGACGCCTGCTCCGAGAGGAGCCAGAGGAACCAGGGCTCTGCAGGGACACACCTGTCGCCAGCCCCTTCTTTGCCACACGCCTCACTCACCGGGGTCTGTCGCAGATAAACGGGAACAAACCCAGCTCGTTTCCAGAACCTGTAAAGACACAAGAGAACAGGTTGCCACGTGTGCCTTCTGGGAGCGGCTGGCATACAAGGCTGGCAAGGGCCACAGGGAGCCTCCGATGGCTGCTGCCCCAAAACAGACAGACACAGTCTGGAGAACACGCACTCTCGGGACTCCAGGGCCCAGAGGACACTTACTTGAGAAGCCTGGGGGTCAGGCCATAGGACACCCCCAGGTAGTCCAGGTGTTCAGCAGGCCTCTCGTTCAGCTTGAGAAGTAAGGGAGGCAGGTCCTTCCGAGGAGTGACGACTTCTTCCAACAAGCTGACGGCCTGGCAGACGCCAGGGGAGGTCCACCAGCAAAGGAGGAGGAAGGTTAGCGACATGCCCAAGCACCCAGCCACACCAGGCTCTGGACAAACACACCAGAAACTGGGGCGGGTTTCTAGCTTTGTTCCCATGGTTTTAAAAATGAAAACACACCGCTAAGCCCAGTGATCATTCCCAAGAATCCCAAACCCCTACACGAGCCTGGAATCACACTCCTCAGAACCCAGAATTCAGGAAACAGCCACATGTTGAGAAATGCCAAACACATGTACAAAGAGACAGAGGCAGGGTTCTCAAGACGGGCTGGAGACGCAGGTCTGCCACCACACGGCTCCAGTGTCTTGGGAAGTGACACACCTCTGAGCCTGACCTTAAATACAAGCGCTCCCCACCTCTAGAACAGGCATGGTGTGAAAAACCAAATGAACCCGCGTGAAAAGCTGCCCCAGTTCCTAGTGTTATATCCAGAGCTTCCCTGGGTCTGGCTTCAGTACTGAGGGGAGGAGACTGCAGATAGGGCTTCAAGCTCAAAGGTGCCTCAGCATCACCTGGGAGCTTGTTAAGACTCAGATTACTGGGTCCTACCCTATTGCCTCAATTCAGGGACTGATAGACTTAACACGTCTCCAGATGAGGCTGATGACGCTGATCCAAGAGCCTCGGTTTAAGTGCTAGCTAGAGAGAGAAGCGTCTCCAAAACCAGACAGGAGTTCAGCTGCTGCGGCCCAGAGTAGCCCAGACCACAAGACTGCTCTTGAGGACAATCCCGAAGACCCAGAGAGAAACCTGGTCTCTGCCAGGAACCGGGAGCCCGGCCAGAAGACGCTTACCTCATTGCTGACGGTGTNCCACACGGCAGCCCCGAACCTTCCCTCTAACCCCTCCCTCCACCAGAACAGGGAGCTGCCCTACCATGAACCTCCACCCTTTCAAGGGTCCTCCAGCCACAGCGGCCTTGTATCTCCTTCAAATCACCCATGTCCGCTCCACCTCAGGTCCTCACATTTGCTGTGCCCTCTGCTTGGAAGTGCTCTTCTCTGCGGGCAGGGCTGTCACATGGCTGGCCCACTCTGACCGTTCAGGCTGCAGTGTGAAAGGTCACCCCAGAAGCCTGGCCGCTCACCACACCATCACCACCTGAGCGTTTCTTGTTTGCTCATTGTGCTATTTCCACTCATCAGAAAACAAGCTTTCCTGGCTTATCTTACTCACCGCCTGATCCACCACAGGCGCTATTTTTTCTAATAACCTGACTCACTAGCTCTCCCACCTTCCACTTTATTCTCTACGGTTCTGTTAACCACACAATCACATCCCCCCTTTAGATACCAACTTACCTCAAGCACTGCTAAAACCACTTTCCTTCCTGTTTTTTTAAAAAGTACGTATTCAAGAAGGCCCCCAGTGACAGGATTCTAGAACCAGGGGAACAAGTCCACGAGCACCTCTGCCATCTCAGTCAAGCACAAAGCCGCTCAACTGCGTGGGGCGGAGGTGGGGGCAGAAACTGTGTGACCACGTGGCCTCCCAGCGAGGCCGGCTGCCCCAGGGCCATCAGAGCCGAGCTCCTGGCAGCACAGGGACGCCTGCTCCGAGAGGAGCCAGAGGAACCAGGGCTCTGCAGGGACACACCTGTCGCCAGCCCCTTCTTTGCCACACGCCTCACTCACCGGGGTCTGTCGCAGATAAACGGGAACAAACCCAGCTCGTTTCCAGAACCTGTAAAGACACAAGAGAGCAGGTTGCCACGTGTGCCTTCTGGGAGCGGCTGGCATAATATAAGGCTGGCAAGGGCCACGGGGAGCCTCCGATGGCCGCTGCCCCAAAACAGACAGACACAGTCTGGAGAACATGCGCTCTCGGGACTCCAGGGCCCAGAGGACACTTACTTGAGAAGCCTGGGGGTCAGGCCATAGGACACCCCCAGGTAGTCCAGGTGTTCAGCAGGCCTCTCGTTCAGCTTGAGAAGTAAGGGAGGCAGGTCCTTCCGAGGAGTGACGACTTCTTCCAACAAGCTGACGGCCTGGCAGACGCCAGGGGAGGTCCACCAGCAAAGGAGGAGGAAGGTTAGCGACATGCCCAAGCACCCAGCCACACCAGGCTCTGGACAAACACACCAGAAACTGGGGCGGGTTTCTAGCTTTGTTCCCATGGTTTTAAAAATGAAAACACACCGCTAAGCCCAGTGATCATTCCCAAGAATCCCAAACCCCTACACGAGCCTGGAATTACACTCCTCAGAACCCAGAATTCAGGAAACAGCCACATGTTTAGAAATGCCAAACACATGTACAAAGAGACAGAGGCAGGGTTCTCAAGACGGGCTGGAGACGCAGGTCTGCCACCACACGGCTCCAGTGTCTTGGGAAGTGACACACCTCTGAGCCTGACCTTAAATACAAGCGCTCCCCACCTCTAGAACAGGCACGGTGTGAAAAACCAAATGAACCCGCGTGAAAAGCTGCCCCAGTTCCTAGTGTTATATCCAGAGCTTCCCTGGGTCTGGCTTCAGTACTGAGGGGAGGAGACTGCAGATAGGGCTTCAAGCTCAAAGGTGCCTCAGCATCACCTGGGAGCTTGTTAAGACTCAGATTACTGGGTCCTACCCTACTGCCTCAATTCAGGGACTGATAGACTTAACACGTCTCCAGATGAGGCTGATGACGCTGATCCAAGAGCCTCGGTTTAAGTGCTAGCTAGAGAGAGAAGCGTCTCCAAAACCAGACAGGAGTTCAGCTGCTGCGGCCCAGAGTAGCCCAGACCACAAGACTGCTCTTGAGGACAATCCCGAAGACCCAGAGAGAAACCTGGTCTCTGCCAGGAACCGGGAGCCCAGCCAGAAGACGCTTACCTCACTGCTGACGGTGTGAATCTCCCGCGACGTCTCCAGAACCTTCTCCTCAAGACAAGGGAACCTGCCCTCATAGTACATCTGTAGCAGCTGCAGGGCTCGGCTGCCATAGCCCATCTGTGAGCACATACGAGGGAAACGGGCAAGGGGAGCAGAGATGTCCTCAGCGTCTAAGCACTTCTGGACCCCTGTACCACTTCTAGAAAGCCTCACTCTGGGTCACCCTGCCCTTGGCAAAGAGAACCAATGAAACCCCCCAACAAGGTCAAAGCAGAGACCCTCGAGACCTCATGTAGCAATATCCTCACTCTTGCACCATCTAGCCCACTCATCTGCCACCGGACTGGGAGGCCGGCTGGCCACGCTTTCTGGTCCACAGCTCAGCCGGCTCCAAACTGATGACTCTCCAGCTAACTCCTCAGTGGAGACTTCCAAGACAGGCAGTCATGAGAGTAAGATCTGGTTCACCAGCCCTCTGTCCTCACAAAGGGAAGAGCAACCGTATACAACCATCCCACCTGCCCACCCAGCCCTGGGCAAACCGCCCTCAGCACCTGGGTCTGTTACTCCTTGACCAGCTTTCTACTTAAACAACCGAGTGCACCTGGCCTAATGACGGCAGCAACACGCCTGCAACTAATGATAGCTCGCCAGGTTTGAAGGCATGAGGACACGTTACCCCTTGATAGTCCGGGTGAACAGCAATGCGAACCACCCTTCCACCTGAGAGACCGCCAAAGTCCGGGTCTTGGAACTGTGAGGGAGGCACAAGTCAGTAACTTAGCAACAAAAGACAGCCTCCAACATTGCCAGCGTACCCCTCAAGACACCCCAGGGAAAGCACTTCACCTGTTCTGACACTGTCCATGGAATCAGGTCACCTGAAGCCTTCTTGCCCCGAGACAGGCTGTTCAAGATGGACTGACGTGAAATCTCCCCCTCGAGGCACACCTGTGGGGAAAGCAGGACGGCGCAGAGAGAGAGGCGGCTCCAGACAGCGTGCCCACCCACGGAACCTCACCAGCGTCCTGCCCTGGCTCCGACCAGGCCAGCTGTTTCCACTCCCACTCACACTTAACCCTGTAACCAACTCATCTGTTTGCAAGGGAAGTTTCATTACTATGTCCTGTGGGCATCCTGACACCATCACCTAAGGAGGCAGAATACTGACATCCCCTGGCCCAGAAAGCAAAACCACACTAGACGAGGGTCTCCACACATGGTGTACACGTGAGCTCATCGATTAAGACTCGGGAGGGTCATATGGCTCTGTACAGAACTGTGCAAATTCACAATAACTCATGGGTAAACACAGTTAAATACGGTATGTGCATGTAATGAAATACAACTGTAACCCTTAGAAATTATGAAAATTATGAATATTTAACATGTTGGAAAAAAAGATTGCCAAATACTATGATCCCACGTTTGTGAATAAGAAAAATGATAAAGAAATGCATAAATACATGCCAGGCACTAAAAACATGTTTCCAATCTGCCTTTTAATTTTACAAGTACCGTGGACTGCTTTTGAAATAAAGAGGAAAACAAAGTTCTGTTTCAGAAGCTGTAAGTCAAAATATGCAAAGCCAGTTCTGCCTTTCAGCCATCCGTGAACAGTGAAGCTTTGGGTGTGTGTTAGGGTGGTGGTTTCCTTTGCACCCTAACTGCCTGTCTGGATACACCCAGTCACTTGGCTCCAGCTCAGGAATCAACAGCGTCTGCTTCTGCACTCCCGTTACTGAGCCACTAATCCTTTACTGCCTAAGCGGTTCCCAAATCGATGCCACAAGGACACCTTAGCTTCTATACCTGGATGACGGCAAGCACTTCTGGAAGGGCATTCTGGGTGGGGGGCACAGGAGGCAGGAGGCAGAAGAGATGGTGAGCAGGTGCATCAGAAAGCATCTGAAGGTCGTTGGGAGAGTTCTGTGGAGCACAAACATGGTCAGTGAGAACCACTCCTCATCCCGTCCTTATTCGAGCGGCTACTCCAGAATTACGACTGGAGAACTGCCTTCCCCGAAGCCAAGTGAAGTGCTGAAACCCAGGAAAGCACGTGCCAGCATCTCGGCTGGGCAGCCTGACACTCTCCCTAAGGGCCTCAGGGGGACGTGCCTCCTGTGTTCGCAGTCACCTCACCACGAGCGCTGAGGCTGCAGAGCGGGCCGGAGAACTGCTTAGTTAGCACTACACAACTCACGGCAGGAAGTGAGGCTCCTTCCTGGTAAGAGGCTGCTATTTCAGGAAAACCTCTCAGGGCTTCTAGCGCCAACCCCTCAGCCTTCTATTAAAGGCTATTACTCATAAAAATGCTACCTAGACACACACACAGTGTCCTTTCCAATGTTATCTTTTTAGTTTTTAAGACCTCCAAATATTCTAAATTCTCATTCACTGATCCCTAAAAATAGCCGGGGGTGTAAGGCTGGTCTCAGGTCACAGAGCAACCCCAAGATTACAACTGCTATGTCATCTCAGCCCATCCATTCAGCCAACTGGCAAGAAATATAAGTACCCCTTTTAAAATGGGCAAAACTTACCACCCTCTCCAGCCACCACACACGGAGCTACATGCAGAAATCCTATGCTCCGTATACAAAGCTGGAGCAAAAAACAAGCCTGAAGAATGGGAAATGCAGCCCTGAAGTAGAGCCCCTGGCCCTGCCAACGGCAGGACATTCTAGTCCCAGTGGAACGGTCACCTGAGCCACTGGGTAACGAAAGATGCAAAAAGTCAGGTAAAAAGGCACTGCCAAGAGCTGGAATTCACTGCTGAAGTCCACTTGAGGGCTGGTTTCAGGTACCTTGTAATGAGAAGCCACGTAGAGAGCCATAAGCCGTTGGAGGAAAACCTCGGAGGCCTTATGGTAGCAAAAGAGGGTATCTCTATTAACATAGTAGCTGGATTTGAGGTTAAGCAACCAAAACATATCAAAGAGAGCCCCGAACACGACACGCTACTTCCAAGGACAACCTGGATACGTGGGTTCCCTCAGCCTGGGAAGAGGAGGCCCTGGTTCTAAACAGGAACATATCAGGGAAGGAAGAGAAGGAAAATCAAGAACATTCCACCCTCTCCTCTTCCCAGAGCAGCAGCCTACGAGGCAAAGGGCCAGAACCTTCAGTTTAACTCTCCCATCATCCCCTCTCCCTTTCACAGGACGAATGGAACCCAGGAGGATACAGCTCACAGGCTTCAGGCAAGGGGCAGCCGGAGACAATCCGAGTGATGTTGAGGCAATCCAGGCATAGCAGGTCATTCAGCCACTTCTCCACAGCGTCCCCAGGGGCGTATCGGATCGACTCCTGCAGGGAAACCTCATGCAGGGTTCGCACTGTTCAAAATACATGCAAGACTAAATATATTTTGTCCAGGAGATCAAGACGAATGTTCTACTTTATCTCTGTCGTGTGGTACCCACATAAATATGGCTCAAGAATTTAAACTGAGTGGTTTTAAATTGTTCCAGTGGATGTTCAACTTGTCTGGACACCAATCCCCAAAGGTCTCACTACGTCAAGGCAAGCAATGCCCCGAGTTGGTGACAAACAGGAATCCAGTCACCAGAAGGCCCAGGTCAGCCTCCCGTCTGGTCACCAGTTGGCCGTTTCTCAGAGAAAAGCAACTTCATCTCCTGGGGACTCAGCCTCTCTGCCTGATCATCAGAAGGTCTGCTATCACCCATAGTGTCATGAAACGAAGGGTCCAGGAAGAGTGTGAAGTGACTTGCTGTGCCCTGCAGGCCCATCCAGAGCTCCGGGGATACCTGATGCCAGCCTGGCCGTCGCCGTGGTCTTGTTCTCAGCAGTGGTGCTGACCTGGCTCTGGGCACTCTGTTGGCGGAGCTGCTGAATTAGCTTGAGGGACAGGGACCGGCCAGTGCCCTCGTAGCTAGGAGAAAAAGCAAAGGCAGCTAGGCTCAAGGTGCCAAATCACCTCTCCAGGAGGGGATCGACCTGATGAAACCCCAGACTCCTGCTTGCTGAGAACAGCCCTTCACCTCTGAACTTCCAGCAGGGCATGTGCCCGCCCAAAGGAAGCTGGGCTGCATGGTGGCTCAGCTCTGAGCCATCTAGGCCTGGGCTCAAGTCCTGGCGTGTCCATTTAGTATCTCTGGGCCAGGAACTCAACTTCTCTCAGCCTCCTCCTCAAAAGGGAATTAGTGTACACAGCTCACAGGGCTGTACTACAAACTGAAAAACGACGACCAAAAAGATGACACGAACAAAGCCTCTAGTGTAATGGAACTGGAACAAAGATGAGTGGTCAATTAACAAGAAGGGGCATGCTTGAAAGACGAACAGAGCATTTCCAGTTTGGAAAAATCAAGATTAAACAAATCCATCATCTAAGTAATTTTTTTCATGACTACTTTCCCTTGAAAGAGGACATAAACTAGAAAATTTTTCTAGTTTTCAATTAGAAAAATGAACAGAGGACCTGAATAGATACTTCTCCAAAGAAGATACATTATGGCCAAAAAGCACACGATAGGGTGCCCCACATCAGTCAACTAACAGGGACTTGCAGATGAAGATCACTTGAGACACCAGTTCATGCTCACTAGGACAAGCTATGGTCAAAAAGGACATATAAATGTTAGCAAAGATATGGAACCCTTACACACTGCTGCTGTGAATGTAAAATGGTATTGTTGCTTTGGGAAACAATCTGGCAGTTCTTCAGTTAGAGTGTTACCATTTGACCCACTAGTTTGACTTCTAGGCACACCCGCAAGAGAACAGAAAGTGTGTCTACACAAAATGTGCACGTGAATGTTCACAGCAGCACTGTACTAGCCAAAAGAGAAACAAATGATCATCAACAGACAGATGGAAAAGCAAGATGTGCATAAGCACACACCAGAATGTTATTTGGCCAAGAGAAGGAATGACGTACTGATATAAGTTGCGTGGAAGAACCTAGCAAACATTATGGTTAGTGGAAGAAGCCAATCACAAAAGACCACATATTCAAAGATTCCACTTATATCAATATCAAGGGTTAGACTAGGCAAATCCATACATACAGAAAGCTGAGTAGTGATTCCTTAGAACTGAGGAAAAGGAATGAATTAGAGGATGATAATTAAAGGGTATGGGGTTTCTTTCCGGGAAAATGAAAATGTTCTAAATTGTCGTGATGGCTGCACAACTCTATGAATATACTAAAAATTACTGAATTACACAGTTTAAATGAGTAAACTGTACAGTGGGTGAATAATATCTCAATAAAGATGTTACCAGAAAAAGTAAAATCCATCTATTTAACTGTTTTCAGTGTAAGTAAAGCAGTCAAATAATAAATCTAAAACATAGAACTATTTCTTCAAAATGTGACTTCCATATAGCAATCTACAATGAAGGCAAGTACACATTGACCTGGGCAGATTTCACAGTATTTTCTTTTTTTTTTTTTTTCTATGTAGTCTGTGGGATCTTGGCTCCTTGACCAGGGATCAAACCCAGGCCACCAGCAGAGGAAGTTCAAATTCCTAACCACTGATCCACCAAGGAATTCCCAGTATATTTTTACATGAAAAAGCAAATGCAAAACATTATGGAAACTACGTTTATGTTTTTATTCAAAATGAAAAAGTATGTTCGTATTCAAAATGAAAAAGTAAAATAAATGTACACCAAAATTCTAACAAGCTATTTCTAGAGAGTCAGATCGCTGGATTTCTTTTTGCTTACCTTCCTTTTCTCACTTTTCCATAGCAAACAACTAAATATTTCAAAATTTTGAAAAAGCTCTTGAGTCTGCTTTCTTATGATAATTACACAGTTACTTTAATACTACATTTTCACACAATTAGAGCGGATAAGACATTGGTGCGTGTGTGTGCTAAGTCACTTTGGTCGTGTCTGACTCTTTGCGTTGCTATGGACTGCAGCCCACCAGGCTCCTCTGTCCATGGGATTCTCCAGGCAATACTAGAGTGGGTTGCCATGCCCTCCTCCAGGGAATCTTCCCAACCCAGGGATCGAACCTAAGTCTCTTATATCTCCTGCACTGGCAGGCAGGTTCTTTACTGCTAGCAGCACCTAGGAAGCCCAAGACACTGGTATTGCCATCCATGTGCTCCCTAGAACCTAGTCAGACCTAGACAGGAGACATTCATCAACTGGATAATGAAATTCCTCAGTCTGGTGTTGCCTGTTCTGGTGGGCTATAGCTCACACCAGAGGGAGCTGTAGTTTACTATGAAAAGGTAAAGGAGAAGGCCGATGAGAAAGTGAAGCGAGCCCAAAGACTCAAACTTTAGGAATCAGCCCTATCCACCCAGGCCCAGGTCACGTTCACTAAATCCCACCTAACTGGCAACACCCTGTAGAGGGGGCAATGGGTCCTGCCCCCGGTGCTCACCCATTGATGGTGGATGCCATGAAAATAAGGTAGGGGCCCAGAAGACTCTTCACCAGGGGAAGGGGGATGGCAGCAGCTTCATCAATCACAACGAGCTCAGCCTGGCCCAGTTTCACAGCATCTGCAGGATGTATGTACTGCAGGAAGGGAAAATGCACATTGTTAGCTTGGCTGCCTGGTACCATGGCTGCAATCGCTGGTGAGTCACCATAAAGGCCCTCTCCTTCCCCTGTACCCCGTCCTCTGTCTTCTTTCTCTCATTCTTCCTTCCCTGGTAGGACAAGGCAGGGACAGCTTAGAGTCAGACGCCTGGGTCCTAACAGTTCAACCACTGACTATGCGGCCCTTCCTCACAGAGCCTCAGATACCTTGCCAGAAAATGGAAGAAATACTGATGGCTACTTGAGAAAAAAATTAGGTAAAATTAAGTAAGTCTGCACCAATGCTCTGCCTAGGACCTGGTGAGTGACAGGTGATGCCTCCACTTCCTTTCTCTCCCCTCTTTCTCATGCTTCCCCCAGCCTCACTCTGACCTGTGGGCCAGTGGCAAGCTTGGCCCCAGAGATGGCTGAAGTGGAAGACTTCAGGTTTCCCAAGCAGCTCCGACACGCCACGTACTGTGTGTCCTGCTGTGACACCGTCAATACTAAGCCCAATTCTTCCTGCACTGGTGGGGACGGTTCTAAGACTCACTCTTCCTAGTGCTCACACATTTGTATTATTAGCCTGTCACAAACTCGCCACGAACTTGGCTCCCTTACGCCCATCAACAACCTCTTCAGTTCCTCCAGGGGTTCCTGCTTCTTTCAAGTTTGCAAAAGACCACGAAGAGGTATTTTACAGGAGAGGAAACCTGAAGAGCCAATTAACATCAACAGTATTCAACCTCACTAGTAATTAGCACAATGCTGAAGACAACAAGGAGATCCCACTTCCTATGCATGTGGGCAAAGTTTAATTAGCAGTAAAATACCCCTGTTTGTGAGGACATGGGGGAACAAGAACTCAAGAAAGTGCTGGGGCGAAGGTAATTCCACACAAACACTTGAAAGGAGAATTTGGCAAAATCCGAGAAAGATGGAAATCTATGCATATTCTAAAACCCAACAATTCCAATTCTAGACCCATACAAACTGTAATGTACTCACACAGTGCTTAAAAATCAGATCTCAGGCTTCAATCTGGACAAACCCAAAAGCAAATGTTGAGTGAAAAAAAGGCAAGCTGAAAAAGGACAAGTACGGTATGCTACCATTTATGGATACATAATTATGTAGGGCAATATAAACACGTGAATTGAAAGGAGATACACAATCTCAGAGCAGAGTTCTCTACGTGGAATAACAGGAGGGCACGGATGGGGAAGGGTACAAGGGGGATTTATACACGGAGGTTTTAGATATTTAAAACAAAACTATAAATAGCTTTTAAGATATGAAACGAGCACAGCAAGCAGCAAAATGCCAGCATTTCTGAGGCCTGAGTGCTGGGCGCCTCAGACCAGTGCTACACTGGTCTCTGTGCTTTTCTGTAGTTTGAAGTATTTCATTACAAATAAGATTTTGTAACTGTTTTGCAATAAGTTGAGGGATCAAAGAAGCAGAGACCCCACTCATTTCATGTCTTGGATTTTTACAGAGAAGAACTAAACAAGCACCTCATAACAGCAGCAGACCCCAGAGAGGCGGAGCTGACTTTAAACCTAATATTCTTGTGTTTCTCAATTTCCAACAAGAAGAGGCCTCAAAGGGACATAAATGTTGCCTCATAAAGTCAGGTCACCTCTTCTGCACTTCAACTCCAGCCTGGAGACAAAACGACTCTCGTAACACGAGAGGATCTCTGAAGACACCCCCCAGGAGCAGCGAGGGCTGAGCCAGGCACTTCAGGGAAAGGCTCCCCTTCTTTGGTTTGTGTATTTCTCTTAAGTTTCCACAGATCTCTGTATTCTCACTGCCTGCAGCCTGCCCCTCACCCCACCAGTGGCCTTTCCCCCTCGAAGCTGAGAGAACCAGACCGAAGTAGGAAGAAATTACAGAAAGAACAGTCTAGAGACTCAGCAAGAAAAAAAATTACAGTCCTTGAGGAAAAAGGCATGAGCACTTAACATTATTTATAGCCTAGATCTTTGATGGAAGGTATACCTCCTTGACAGACATATACACAAAGGTCAAGGGTGTAACCTGCCACGTTTACCTGGCCCACTTCCCACCCCAGCCCAGCTCCAAAAAATACTCAATAGACCTACTCCATTAGGAGCCCATGGGGCCCCATCCCTTCTGTAAGCCTGTCATGATTTAACAAAATTGTAGCCTTTGGACAAGTACAGACCATTCAGGCTTACAAAGCACAGGAGATTTATAGAGCTTTCGGGGAAACACTGTTTAAAAAGGAAAGTAGGCCACTGGCTAAACCACAAAGATTCAGAGTACATCTCACAAAGACCTTTTCTTCTTTCAAATGCTAAGGTCATTGTTCTAGCTATAGACGCATCGTTTCAAAACCTGCTGTAACTAAGCAGAGTTAGAAATGATGTCAGAGAAAATGATTCCATTTCTCTTAGTTGATTAGCATACTCTCAGTTTTCAAGGGACAAAACTACAACTTTTCGATCTTGCTTACATACATTTGTTAGTTCCCTTGAATGTTTTTCTTTAGAAGAGGCTGAAAATATGGAACAGGTTTATGTAAAGCAACAACACTGTCTAAAANAGAACTGTAGTAGTCTAACAAGGTGAGGCTAACAGAAATTTAAGGTTTCTCCTTTCTTCTCACAAGTAGCACTTCTTCACTTAGAGCTTTGCTCAGTGGTATAAACAACTAAAGCAAACTTCACTCAAGGACAATTAAGGTATCAGGTTTTAATATGATTTAATCTAATGTAATTTAAAACATTCACTAGTCTTTTCCAGTATTTTTGTAGAATTCAAAATGGGAAAGGGTATAGAATAAGCCTTAACAAATTATTTTCATATTCCTGAGGGTTCTCCCTCCCCCCCATAACTCTTTAGAAGGGATAATAAGCTTAAGAGCAATACTGATTTTTTTAAAATATAACTTTCAGTCAATAAAACTTCAGAATGCTTAATAAGAACTCAAATGGGATGAGATTCAGATACTTAAAAGATGAAATGATGGGTTTTAACTTTGTGCTTACCTGTATCCCATTCCCCCTAAGATATATTATTGAAAATATAATGAACAATACAAATTTCCTAAGACACTTAGGAGGTGAATATTCAACTACTTTCTACATTTTATGAACTGGTTGTTAACAGAACATCTGTTAATTAACCTTCTGAGAATAAATACACATTCTCATGTCTCTAAGTGATGTCTTCCCCCATCACGGAGTCATATATGTACATAGGAGGTTAAAGAACAGCAGAAGCTAGCTGATTAAAAATACTTAGTGGATTTTGTTTTAATATGAAGATAACGATGATCAGAAAACCTCCTTCAATAATATTCTTTAGGGATATTAAGATCTGAAAATAAAATTGCCCTAGCCAAGGTAATCAATGACACTGTACCTTAAAGCTTTAAAGCAAAAGTCTCATTATCCATATGAGATGATTGATAGTGTGCATTTAAATGAAAGTACTTTATATATGGCATCTTGCTATATATAGCCAAGCCACAGTGCCACATGTGACAACCATCTCTTTTCAACTCTGCTAGAATATGGATTTGCCCACGCAAGGCCTCCTGCTGGGAGGACAAGCATCAAGCATCCACAAATTATACAGAACACTTAGTACCAAGACTCAGATCTTAATGGGACTTTTTAAAAAGTTCTCTGCCCCATAGAAAGGCGCTCCTTTAAAAAATATAGTCTGAATTGAGGCATAAGTTTTAGATTTAGACTACAATGGTAGAATGCCAAAAAAAAAGGTATAATATCTCAAAAAGAACAAACGATTCTTTTAAAAACATACATAAGAAATAATCAAACTACTAATACCTTTACACATTCACGATATCTGCACTAATGCACAGGAGTTTGAAACCTAGAAAGCATTTCTCCCTCATCCCATCTCTGAACTGATTCATAGAGATCACTGTAAAAAGAACTTATTTCAATTCTGATTTTAAATGTCATGAAATTATTTTCTACACAAATAGCAAAGTTAGTTTTATATATAGAAAGATTGTAAGCACACATCATCTAGGGATTACCCAGTAAACCACAAATATTTTATCTATCCATCTAAAATAAAGCAAACATATGGTTGTGGTACATCCCAGGCAGATGTCATTTAAAGCACACAAGGGGAGGTGCTAGCAGAAGAAATACTTATTTGCAAAAGTGAACAGATAACCCTTCCAATATGATGTACCACAACCACACATGAGAAAAGTCAAGAACTTTTATTTTAAAATAAACATTGAAGATTCCCCCCTTCCCCACCACCCTACAAAACTGAATGTGGAATGTTCAATAGCCTATCCATTTTAGAAGGTTACAAAACCAGCAAAACTCCAGTTGTCTAATGATGAATGTTTGAGAAGTTTTATGGGTTTAAGTAGCTGAGCACCTACTGGAAAAAGTCCTTAGCTAAAGGCTGAAAACTAAATTCAATTTCTGCACAGAAAATACCATTAACTTAGTAGCCTTTGCTTAGTATAAGATGGGATTAATTCCCCATGAAGTCAAAGTGGGATACAACAAGCAGCATTAAGTTCATAGGCACACAGAACTAGTGCTCCAACTGCTAGCACAAATTTCAACATCGTACATAAATTACTAAACTGTCCATCGTCATCAGACTTGGGACTCTCCCTATACATCTATGGGAGGGAATCACCACTTTGAATATAAATACCTCCATGTGAAACAGATAATTCAGTTAGGGTTAGACAAAAGATAAGTGCAAGTACTGTAGAAATAGCTGCTGGAGATAACCATAAAATTTGTAACACTAAACTGCATGGGGTGAACCACATAAGCTGCTAACTGTTGAACACCAGTGTTTCAAGATACAACTTTTATAAACATGTTTTATTTGTTTGCTTATACCATCAGAAGTGAAACTATTGACTGTCATTTCCCTAAAATAGGGAAATCAATCTAAAACACATACTGGTGCTTTTCAAAAGATAGCAATTTAAAAGGGTGGCAGCAGCAGGCATTTGATGTCTTTTTCTTTTAAAAACTTTCAGGCTGCAGGAAAAACATGTAACCAAGAGTGTTATGATTATCCATTAGATTTTCATCAGTACCTGTACCAATTTAGGTGACAATACAGCAAGATCCAAGGATTAGTGACAGACAATGTACTTCATAAGGAATGATATATACTACCAATCCTTACAAAAGTCACTGTCAAAGAAACTGTTAAGTGTTTGAAAAGTATCTAAATATTTCACATTAAGTACAGAAGCGGCCATCCAGATTATATCCCTTAATTGTTGCATATTTTTCAAAAAGTGCCAATCAAAGCCTAATTTTGCATTTTGGCTTTGTCTTATACAGTATCAGCTGTTAAAAAGCAATTTACATGTGTCTTAAACCACAGTCGTCTGGCCAGAGGATGAATAGTGCCATGTCAAAGCCTAAGGCTGGTATCCAGCCTTGTATGTGTGATTAAGGGCCCATGCATAATTTGGTATGCATCTAAATGTTCAGTGCTCCAATTTAAGTGGAAAAGGTGTGAAATGCAGTTGTTCTGCCAAACCACACTCCACTCCTTCCATCTTCCTTTCAAGGGAAATATTTTAGTTTTGTCAGTTACCATTGAATGACTCTAGGGCTGAGTTGTAGATTTTATCCAATGTCAGAAGTCAGTCTTGCTTTATCCAAGCCACTTCAAATAACTATGGAGATATCACCCCATTAAAGTATATGTTTTACTCCTAAGCAAGGGTGAGGAATCTGAGTATCATGTGCAAGGCTCAAGATGACGCTTAGGACAGAACATGCAGAGTAAAAATAGTTTCCTTCCATATCCAGGTAATATAAAGCTGACAATTGTAGTCCTGTCTTTATGGGATGAAAACAGTCCCTTTACAATAAGTTTCCTGAAAGGGAGAACAAATAGATAATAACTCTTCTGGTAACATATTATGGTACACTGGCCAGTGTGTTTTTGGCGATTAAACATAATCCTGTGAATCAGATTAATTCACTTGCTGAGTGTTCATTTGCGGCATCCCTCTGTTGGGTCTTGGGGGCCCTCCACGACCTAGAAGACAAAAATGGCATTTGGTTTTTCTTTCAAATATTATTTGTTTTGCCTTCAAGCAGATTTTCATCTGAAGTCAAGAAGCATGTGGGCAGCTTGTCACATTATTAGGTTTAAGAGGTCAATTCTTCAGTGTTCAAGTTTCACCTGTCCTGGAAGTTGCCATGCGCAAATTTGCTCATGTTCTCTAGTTAAAAGAAGAGTAGAGCTAATGGAGTATTCCACCAGTACTCATTCATTCATTCATTCAACAAGTATTTATTGAGTGCCTACTATGTGCCAGGCACTGTCATCAGGCGTTGGAAATAGATACAGCAGTGAAGACAGACAAAGTACCTGCTCTCGTGGAGCTTACATTCTAGTATACACGCTAGCTTACATTTCAGATAACATCATACTATCAAAATTAATAAAAGCACCAGAATGAAAAACAGACCTTATTACCTAAACTGTTATAAAGAAACTACATAACATTCAAAATTGTATAATGACTTGTAACAGATAAAGTAACTTTTTACATGCTGTTAAAACAGATTTTTAGCTACCATTCAACTCAACTTTCATTGAATATGCTACAAGGTGAGAAAGAACATAACCCACATTCACATGCAAATATCCTTTGATACTTCAAGTCAGTAATTTCCAAGTGATCCATAATTTTTAAAAAAAAATGCACCTTTTTTGCTGGCCAGTTTCTACTAGCATTGAAATTAAAGAATTTTGTAATTCCTCCTTAATATACATTTGTATACATATTATGGCCAATATCTAGAGGAAATCAATTCAACTTCCCTCAAATCAGAGAACCATTTAGAACTTCAGATCAACCTCTAATTGTTACACAGATTGACTTCCTACCCAAATAGGAAGTAGTTTTCCTATATAAAGAGACAAAACAAAAAACTCTTAAAACCTGCAATTTTTAAGTATAGTTCTGCAAGATGGTTATGAATTTGGAGGCTTTGTTTAAAAGTCAGAAATAATGATATTTATAACACTAATAGTGGTCCAAAAGTCATTGAAATTTCAATTTTCTATCACTTCTAAATGGTTCTCTAAATGTCACTATGGCTTATCCGGCCATTAAAGGGTTTCTGGCCCTAAAATATAATAAGCATGTTTCAAAAATGAAAAAGGAATAATAAATTTATATAAATGTTCAATCTCATTCCAAAAATGTCTTACAAAAATGTTTCAGTAAGTACTTCCTAAAAACATTTAGCAGGTTTTAGGACCTGAAAAATAATTTGCAATTGGAAAAACACTTTCTGAGGAGGAGAAATGTTCTAGTTTTAAGACAGTTTATATAGTAACAGGGATACTCATTCAAAAAATTAAATTTGGGTTCAAGATAAGTTTTAGAAACAGAGCATTTCATTTAATCCCTAGCAACAACTCTGGAAATGATAAATGTATTCCTAACATGTAACCTACATGCAGACTATGAACAGCTCTTCCAAGGCCAGAACAGAAGCTCCACTTAGGAGCTAGGATCACCACCACAAAATATTACCTCGTGGGGCTCCCCGTGGTCCACTCTGCCCAGAGCCTCGCTTGAAATTCTGCTGATATCCATCCTAAAAGACAAGCTAGTTAGTACTGAAGAAAAGGCAATTTTTAATGCTTACTCTATTCTTACAGTCTTTCATAGCATACAAAATTCTTTGTTATTCTTTTAGACATTTAAACATAGCATTGCTATAAGATATTCTGTAATAGTACTTCTCTTATTTTCAAGATCAACGAGATACACTTCTTTGCTCATAAAAGTCATTGTCTCTATCAAACTCTATTAAATGAATCCCTATACTAATGCTAAGAAAAGCAAAAGTCATCATTCTCCACAGAGAAGTATCTTGTACAGAGGTTCAAAATTAGCCCCAAATTATTTACTCTAGTTCGTCAAGCAACTACATTAGTCCTTTTAATTGTGGTGCTTAAGTCAGGTTTATATTTTTAAACAATTTCACCTACCCTCTGATAGCCAGAGTAGTCCCGGGGAGCACTGAACTGAGATTGTGTATAACCACTGTTTGGAGTGTTAGTAGAGAATGAAGGGCGGTAACCATCATATCCTCCTAAAATTTAGGACAAGAAGAAAAAACAAAAAAATTTTTGTTGTTATCTTCTTAAGGAGTTTTTATCGTCTCACTACTGACCAAGGAAGAACTGAAAAACTGTTAAGCCATGCTAGTTATTCAAACTAATTTCTCATTTCCTACCCTGATCTAATTTGTCTCTATTGCCTTAGAAGATGAAGCAGTTACCCATCCTTGCACATACACAGACAAAAAACAACAAATCTCCAAAGGTCTCATAATTTATAGAAAGCACTATCCTTTACAGGACAGTGGTAGATATGGGCTTAATACATCTAACATACTCAGTCCCAGTTCTGCCAACTTAAATAACTCTTATCAACACATACCAAAAAAAAAGTTTACACTGTACATAAGAAGCTAATGCAGAGAGATACAATTTTCTTCATAAAAAACATGACATATTTCTATATACTGTGCAAATCAGAAAAGAATATGAACTTTCTTTTGGGGGTTTTTGTCTTTACCTCTGAATCCATTAGCAGGTCCTCTGTATCCATTCATCAAGCCTCTAGCACCACGGGAACCTCCACGAGACACACCACGACTGTTGTAATAGGGCTGACTGCTACGTGGAAATCCAGTGTTCTGCTGAGGAGGCTGCTGATGGTTACCAGTCACTTGATGGGGCTGGTCCTGAGAACCATGATAAGTGCCAACCACTATAACAGAAAGAAAAAAATACATGTATATATATACACACACAGATACACACACAGCTCATTACAATTTGCCTGATTTCCTATATGCTTTCTCGCTTAAGTTTAATTCTGTCCTTAAATTTTCATATTAATAACAAAACTACAAATTAGTGAAATCCTCGTCTTGCTCCTACCCCTGTACTAAGCTAATGAAATTCTCCAACAATAATTCCAAACCTCTGAGAGCACATATTGTGTGAAAGCACACCATTCTACCCTTCCAAATGACTTGAAAGGCTGTATTATTTTACACATCTTCTGAGAGGCACCTCTGTATAGCACAAATGACCTACAATAATAATCAAAAGACTTTATGTACTGAAATACTTAGATTCTGTACCATTTAATTATTTCTTTTCATTCTAATAAAGCTTCTATTGCTAGTTTTCTTATTCCTCTAAATTTCCCTTGATATTTATTAAAACATACAAAAANCTGCAAGATGGTTATGAATTTGGAGGCTTTGTTTAAAAGTCAGAAATAATGATATTTATAACACTAATAGTGGTCCAAAAGTCATTGAAATTTCAATTTTCTATCACTTCTAAATGGTTCTCTAAATGTCACTATGGCTTATCCGGCCATTAAAGGGTTTCTGGCCCTAAAATATAATAAGCATGTTTCAAAAATGAAAAAGGAATAATAAATTTATATAAATGTTCAATCTCATTCCAAAAATGTCTTACAAAAATGTTTCAGTAAGTACTTCCTAAAAACATTTAGCAGGTTTTAGGACCTGAAAAATAATTTGCAATTGGAAAAACACTTTCTGAGGAGGAGAAATGTTCTAGTTTTAAGACAGTTTATATAGTAACAGGGATACTCATTCAAAAAATTAAATTTGGGTTCAAGATAAGTTTTAGAAACAGAGCATTTCATTTAATCCCTAGCAACAACTCTGGAAATGATAAATGTATTCCTAACATGTAACCTACATGCAGACTATGAACAGCTCTTCCAAGGCCAGAACAGAAGCTCCACTTAGGAGCTAGGATCACCACCACAAAATATTACCTCGTGGGGCTCCCCGTGGTCCACTCTGCCCAGAGCCTCGCTTGAAATTCTGCTGATATCCATCCTAAAAGACAAGCTAGTTAGTACTGAAGAAAAGGCAATTTTTAATGCTTACTCTATTCTTACAGTCTTTCATAGCATACAAAATTCTTTGTTATTCTTTTAGACATTTAAACATAGCATTGCTATAAGATATTCTGTAATAGTACTTCTCTTATTTTCAAGATCAACGAGATACACTTCTTTGCTCATAAAAGTCATTGTCTCTATCAAACTCTATTAAATGAATCCCTATACTAATGCTAAGAAAAGCAAAAGTCATCATTCTCCACAGAGAAGTATCTTGTACAGAGGTTCAAAATTAGCCCCAAATTATTTACTCTAGTTCGTCAAGCAACTACATTAGTCCTTTTAATTGTGGTGCTTAAGTCAGGTTTATATTTTTAAACAATTTCACCTACCCTCTGATAGCCAGAGTAGTCCCGGGGAGCACTGAACTGAGATTGTGTATAACCACTGTTTGGAGTGTTAGTAGAGAATGAAGGGCGGTAACCATCATATCCTCCTAAAATTTAGGACAAGAAGAAAAAACAAAAAAATTTTTGTTGTTATCTTCTTAAGGAGTTTTTATCGTCTCACTACTGACCAAGGAAGAACTGAAAAACTGTTAAGCCATGCTAGTTATTCAAACTAATTTCTCATTTCCTACCCTGATCTAATTTGTCTCTATTGCCTTAGAAGATGAAGCAGTTACCCATCCTTGCACATACACAGACAAAAAACAACAAATCTCCAAAGGTCTCATAATTTATAGAAAGCACTATCCTTTACAGGACAGTGGTAGATATGGGCTTAATACATCTAACATACTCAGTCCCAGTTCTGCCAACTTAAATAACTCTTATCAACACATACCAAAAAAAAAGTTTACACTGTACATAAGAAGCTAATGCAGAGAGATACAATTTTCTTCATAAAAAACATGACATATTTCTATATACTGTGCAAATCAGAAAAGAATATGAACTTTCTTTTGGGGGTTTTTGTCTTTACCTCTGAATCCATTAGCAGGTCCTCTGTATCCATTCATCAAGCCTCTAGCACCACGGGAACCTCCACGAGACACACCACGACTGTTGTAATAGGGCTGACTGCTACGTGGAAATCCAGTGTTCTGCTGAGGAGGCTGCTGATGGTTACCAGTCACTTGATGGGGCTGGTCCTGAGAACCATGATAAGTGCCAACCACTATAACAGAAAGAAAAAAATACATGTATATATATACACACACAGATACACACACAGCTCATTACAATTTGCCTGATTTCCTATATGCTTTCTCGCTTAAGTTTAATTCTGTCCTTAAATTTTCATATTAATAACAAAACTACAAATTAGTGAAATCCTCGTCTTGCTCCTACCCCTGTACTAAGCTAATGAAATTCTCCAACAATAATTCCAAACCTCTGAGAGCACATATTGTGTGAAAGCACACCATTCTACCCTTCCAAATGACTTGAAAGGCTGTATTATTTTACACATCTTCTGAGAGGCACCTCTGTATAGCACAAATGACCTACAATAATAATCAAAAGACTTTATGTACTGAAATACTTAGATTCTGTACCATTTAATTATTTCTTTTCATTCTAATAAAGCTTCTATTGCTAGTTTTCTTATTCCTCTAAATTTCCCTTGATATTTATTAAAACATACAAAAACATACCTTCTCATAGCTAAGCAGCTATAGCTAGAACACTCAATTACAAAGATAAATCAGCAGAGGCCTTCAACATACACCCTGTCATAACACTTGAGTACATTTCAAGTATTTTCAATGCACAGCCAATTTAGAAAAGAATTAAATAGTACTCATACTGGCACTTAAACCCCTGAAGTGAAGGTTCTACTACTGGAAGTATGGAAGTATTCTAATATGGAAGGTTGTCCATACTATTATACCTTGGATCCCTCCTCCTTCCACAATGGAGAGAAGCCTAAAATCCAGAAACCTTCAAAAATAAAATATCAAGGTACATTCCTGGTATTACCCCAATGTTCATAATTCACAGGAGAGAAAAAACAATGCTAACAGTAACTTTGGGAGATAAGGAAGGTATAGACCAAAGGAAGGGCCATACTCAAGGAAGAAAAAGTCAGCAGCCTCCAGTCAGCCCAAATCTCGTATGTTTGGGCAGAGAAACAAGGTAGTGTGAGTCTTGAAAATTTATCTGATCTACTTTGTATCTTCAAGAAATCCATGTTTGAGTTCTCAGAATGCTATTTTGCAATGAAAAAACTAGAGAATGCCTAGGAAGAAAAGGCTCTTTTTTAAACTACGTAATGGACCAAATACACCTAAGCACAATGTGATCTTTCAAATTATCTTTTACTACATTCTCAAAACATAATTATAAAGCAAATATCACAAGTACTAGTGACATTTTCTATCTCTAAAGATTCACACAGGAAATTCCTTGGTGATCCAGTGGTTAGGACAAGGGTTTGATCCCTAGTGGGAGAACTAAGATCCTGCCATACCACATGGTGTGGCCAAAAAAAAAATTTTTTTTAATAAAAAGATTCATTCATACACAAGTAGAAAATAGTCAGAAGAAGTGAATTTTCGACTTTGTCAGCAAGAACTTTATTATCCATGGTCAAATCTCACTGCAAGAAACTCAAAGCAGAACAATTAAAGTGTGATCTTTATTTTAAAGATCCTAGTTAAGTGCACGTAAAGCATAAGCATGCACTTTCAGTCCATAAAAAAAGAAAAGTCATATATCCTTGCCAGATCTTTTTTTAATGTCACTGTTGATGAGATACTAATTCAAAACTTCTGAAATGATGGGGGACTTTCCTGGTGGTCCAGTAGCAAGACACCACGCTCCAAATGTTGGGGGCCAGGGTTTGCTCCCTGGTTAAGGAACTGGATCCAACATGTTGCCACTAAAGATCCACATGCCACAGCTAAGACCTGGTGTGGCCAAATAAATATTAAAAAAAAAACTTCCAAAATGATGGGACACACTGACTTAATCAACAAATATCATTTAACGCCCTAAACTTGCCAAGCCAGGTCCTAGACACAAGGGATGAAATAGTTTCTGATGCATAATCCTTGCCCATAAGGAAGTTTTAATAGTAGGAAATAAGTGAATAAAATAGACACACAAGTAAAAACATCTATATTATTTCAGGTACTAAGAGATTAAGGAAAACAATGAGTAGGGTAAGTGAATGACTAAACTAAGCATATTATATTTGGACAAGGCGATGAAGGGAGGGCTCTGTGAGGTGGTATCTGAACACAGGCTTAGAAGTCACAAAGCAAGCTATGCAAACAGTGGAATAAAGTTTCAAGCAAAAAGAAAACAAAGCACAAAGGACTTTTTCTTTACATTAAAGAAAAGAGAATTTGTGTCTGTGGCTATTTGGGCACATAACGAAGAAAACAGGACATACAACAGGATCAAGGTAGGGGCCTAGATCATGGATCTCGTATAAGGTAAAGACTGGGTTTCTTTTCTAAATATAATTGAAAGTCACTGGGAGACTGAACAGGAAGAGACATCTGATTTACATTTTAAAATCACTCTAGCTACTGTGTGGAAAACAGACTGGGCTAACATAAGAGTCAAGGGAGAGAGGTGCAATATTCTAGATAAGAGTTGATGGCTGCCTAGATTGCAGTGGTAGTGTGGATGTATTTGAGCAAAGCATATGGGCTGATTTATTTTGTATTGAAAATATCTGTAAATGTTTTGAAGTTAATTTTCATTGGTAACATATATTTTGACATGGTAAAAAAAGATTATCTAGCATCAATGCTTCATAGTCCATTAGTGAAGTTGAGTAGAATGTAAGAATAGCTTGAACTCAACTGGCACAAAAGGCAAAACTAACCAAATCAAATGATAAATCAAATTGATAAATTTATCAATATGATAAATCACATATTGGTAATTCTCACAATATTTCAAACTGTTTCATTATTTTATAAGTTATGGTGATCTGCAGTCAGCAATCTTTGATGTTACAACTCAAGTGAGGTCTTGGAGGATGGTTAGCATTTTGGGGCAATAAAGTATTTTTGAATTAAGGCATGTAACACTGTTTTTTAGGCATGATGCTATTACTACACACTTAATAGACTATAGTATAGTGTTAAGAGAATTTTTATATGTACTAGGAAACCAAAACATTCATATGACTCACTTTATTGAGGTATTTGCTTTATTGCAGTGGTCTGGAACCAAACCTGCAATCTCCTCAACGTATGCCTTTACGTGGCACTGAATAATTTAAGGAGCCTGAGAATGAGAAGTCCAGTTTTATCATTCAGAAGCATAGATTGCATAACTGCCAAATTTCTATCAGACTACGGTTGATTCAAACTCTACTGATTAGTGATCCTAACTACAACAGGGATATGTAAGAAAAATTATTGTTGACCCAAGTCTGTCAAGAAATCAGAAGAGTTATTCCCATCAGTCAGGTTTACTAGTTGTGGGATTCAAATTAAATCTCTAATTATTTGAATTAAATAAGCAAACACCTAAAATTATATATATATATTTTTATGTCTTACAAATATAAGAAACCTACTCTTGTGAGAGATATGGTTACTGGCCAAATTATGACCTTATTGGCTGGCAAGGACTTTGTTTTAACCTAGTCTACTAAATGTAGCCTTACCATGCCTTTACTGCTTAACTTTGTATAACTGACTTGCTGCCAGATATCATGCTACCAGGCTTCAATTAATTAGCAATTAAAACCAAAGTTGATCCTAATTCAAATAACAAGTTTAATTCCACTAAAATCACCAATGACATAGGCTATTATGAAAACTCACTGACTGAAGGAAAATGGGCATATGGTCTCCAAAACCTGCATATAATTCACATACAGCAAATATGGACTTGATTGTACTCAGAATCAGCAGTGAAAAATTAATTTGTTTTGGACTACTACCAAAATAAAAACTCTTGGTCACTGCCACTCTAAAGTCCAAACTTGCCTAACAATGTCAGTCACTGCAGTGGAAAGCAAGAAGCCAATGAGGTGACACTGGTTTTCCTACCTGTTTGAAGCTGTTCTTGTTGAAGCTCTGTTTGTTCTACTTGGTGAGGTTGACTGGAAAAGCTCTGGTTGTAACTGGCCTGGTACTGATTTTGCTGTTTTAAAGTTTCTGGTTCATTAACAGGAGGAACTGGGGCATTCATATTGAACACCTATAAGTAAATAAAGTAAATGATTTAGTTCTTCCTTTTATGCTAATCATTTTCCTACTTTTAACATGGCAGATCTCAATGCTGGTCTTAACTGAGATGTAAACAACAAGCATCACAAAAGTCTCAAGACATTTATTTCTCTGTCTCACACACACACACGTTTCTCAGTTAATGCACTTCAGTGTTGGAAAATATACATGTCATAGAGCACTTTTTAGCAGAGTATAAACAGGGATTAAAAATCTGAGAAGACACAGGATCAGAATCCTTGGAAATGCTATTATAAACGAGAAATCTTATAAGATGCAAGCCCCTGATACACTACCACTTAGATAAATTAAATCTATGAACTTTAAGTTGAATATTTCATT
>SJYW01024160.1:384875-398359 GCA_006410735.1 Raphicerus campestris
CCCAAAAAAACCCCGACTTAAATCACTTTATATGGCTCTGTGACCGTAAATTCCACCAATCTGCAGTGTTCCTGTCTAGTTTCAACCTAATATCTAACACTTGTATGAAATGCTTACCATCATATACATATTACTTCCTAAATGAAGAACCTGAGGTACAGAAGTTCAATAAGTTGCCCAAGTTTTACACAGCTAACACGTGTTGTAGCCAAGATTTTATCCAGGAAATCTGATTCTAGAATCCATGCTTTTACCCATCACAAAACTAATACTCCTTAGATAATGCTTCCAACAGTACTCAAAATTTTATTCATCAACTTATCATAAAAGTCCTCATAGTAACTGTTTACCTATGTATTAGTGATACACTAGGTGCTAGAACAGATCTCTGGTGCCTGAGAAATTTACAGTTGTAACTCTCCATCATAGAAAACAACAACAAAACCTCGTACCATTCTCCTCAAATACTGGCATGGTAATAAGCCACAAGAAATGAGCCCACATCAGTCAAAACCTATTTGAAAAGCCATATATACAATAGTGGTCCCCTTATCCATATTCCAACCGAGCAATAATGCAGCAAGAGAAAGACATTTGTAACAGGGATAAAGATCAATAAGATAATAACTGATATTTAATAGCTCTGGGAATTACTCTTAATGTGTTTTGTTAATATTTGGTGATGCTACAAGTTTCTCTAAAAATCTAAGCGTACAAATGTAACTAAATAAATGTCTAGCTTGAACCTGTGGAAAAGCAAAGTAAAACCAAGACCCTAAACTAAAGTTCACAGCCCCCTGAGTACTCACCAGCTTCAGCTACCTGGTCTTCAACTGTAGGTGCTGAGGCTGCCTCCTCTTCCTCACACAGACCATTCTGGTGGTTGTGGGTGCTGTCAAAGTAGTTTGACTGGAAAACACGCTCAACAATTTCCTTTAGAGCTTTATCTAAAAACACATTATAATTATAATCTTAGACTATCTGACTTAAAAGATTAAACATTCTACACGATATAGTAGTAAAAAAAAAAACCGTCAACTGTTACTTAAAAAATTAAAACATTATAAATTCCAAAAGAAATTTACTATAAAATAAAAGAGAACAAGAAATTATTTGTATTACATATTAAGCATTTCAAATAAGTTAGTCCAAAAAAAAAGTCCAAAATAAAATCATTTATTCTTTCAATAACCATATATTTAGCACCTAACTATATGCTACTCAATGTACCAGGCACTGGCACTACAGAAAGGTATGTAAAAGACATAGTATCTGCCCTCCTGATTATCATTTATTCATTCAGTAAGCATTTATTTAGCACCTAACTATACAGAAAGGTATGTGAAACACGTAGTATTTGCCTTCCCTAAGACAACAGTCCAATAGAGAAGAGCTCTCAACTACTTACAAAAACAGTAAAACATCATCTGTGAAAAGAGCTACACGGAAGTACAAGCACTGGACCTACTCAAGCAGAAACCATGAGAGGCTTTCCTGGTGTAAGGATTGCAAGAGCTGAGATCTGGAAGATGAGCAGCAGTAGTGAGGAAAAAAGTATTTCAAGGCAGAGGCAACAGCATTTACAAAGCCCTGTACAAAGAAGGGTGCCAAATACAAGTCAATTTAAGTATTCATTGAGACTGAAGCAAAGGAAATAAGGAAAAAGCATAAGGAAAGATATGTCTGAAGACTGTTAAGGGGCCAGAATTTGCAAGGTCTTACAAACTATATATATTAAAAATGCAATTAAAATAAAACCATTAAAAGATTCTAAAAAGGGATGGATGGTGAACTCAGGTGAGAGCACTACAGAAGAAAAAAGCAGAAAAGTAGAGAAAGAAGTAGATTCAAAAGATATTTAAAAGGCAAATATAACTGTCAGAACTTGGTACATAAAGCTGTCAGGGCAACAAGTCAGGCAGAAAGAAGGTCTATGTCAGGAGTCCATTTTTGGCCTTGTAGATGTAGATCAACAACTATTAATAGGTAACTATACAGAAAAATGAAACTTCAGAAACATTATATCAAAGGAGTATAAAATTAATCCTATACTCCTTTGATATAAAACTAATGGGAATTTTCTGGCCATACAGTGGATAGGACTCTGCTCTCACTGCCAAAGGCGTGGGTTCAATCCCTAGTCGGGAACTAAAATCCCACAAGATGCGCAGCATGGCCAAATAATCTACTTAACAATTTTTCAAATGCTGAACAGAAAACACTTCGTGTGTTCTCTCTCCCTCTCCTTCAGAATCTCCTGCCTCAGAGCTGTTTTAAAAACTTATGAAAGCTGAATGCAAAAACACACTAATTTGAGTAAATTACACCCTTCTATCAACTGTACAGGTGTTACATTCCTAAGATGCAAGAATGAAGCTAGGTAGAAAGTAACATCAAAACAAGCCAACAGGCTTAGACTTTAACCCTTATTACTCAACAGAGTACATGACAATTTTATCAGACATGACCAAAAGCTACTTTTGAATCTAACAAATTTATACCCATGGCAATTACTTTCTAATCAAGTGGGAAATTCAGTACATATTTGTAGCAGAACTAAATCAAGAAATTTTTTTTTTAAACCAAGAAACACAAACAACATAGGTCAACAAATCAAGAAAATGGATTTCTTACATGAAAAGATACACAAGGATTGGCTCCTCATATTTGACTTCCCTATTTCCTTAAAGCAAATACAACCCAAATTATATCATACAGTTTTGTATGATATACAAAAAATGTATAAAATGTAAAGAATTTTTTACAAGATATAAAAACTCTTGTAATTTCTTTTCAATCATAATAGATAAAAACAAGGCATACAGATACTTTTGCCTTAGTATATTCAAATATCTACTTCTGTATATCAACATTAAAAACAGCTAACAATCCAGTCCCTTTTACTAAGTGGTTAAAATCTAAAATTCCTCATTTACTGAAGTAGTATAACTTAAAAATATCTTAAAAAAAAAAAACTGCATATTTACAGTTAAGGAGCGCATATATAGATTGTTGGTCTAGATAATTACTAGCTTTTTCAAAATACAAAAAAAAGAATATCCGAAATTAGCAGAAGTCTAAGAAAAAATTTAAAAAGACTAAGGCAATGACCATGAATAGAATGCATGGGGTGGAGTAAATGTTTTTCACAAGATTTCATTCATAAGGAAAAACCAGTCCCCATTTAACAACGAAAACAATGAAAGCCAATTTGGTGTTAATCTGTCCCCCTGAAACAGAGTAAGTTAAGAACAAAACCATGTTAATTTAGGACCCCCATCTTTACCGATTTTTGGTTTGATGCTGATGTTTTGATTTACATACACACAAAAAAACTGCAAAAAATAAAAACATACAAAAAGGAAACAAACCAAAAAAATAAAAAAGTAAACACTGGATGAATATTACTTACATATTTCTAAAGTTTTCTTCAATTAACATTACTTTTAAATAGGAAATTAAACTTTAAAGGTTCTTAGTCACAAAAATCAAAAGTTGTCAGTGATACTCACAAGTTGTTCCACATACAGGTTTTTCCTTTCCTTCCAGCAAGTCCCACAGGTGAATGGAGGCATGTTCATACTGCTCATTCAACCTAATAATAATAAAACATCTGGTTAATTACTTTTCAGTTGTTAACACAATATTTAGAAGTTTCTATTATACCACTATACCTCAGGCTCATGTCTCGTTTGGGGTCTGCTAATTTGTAGAACTCATCTAACAACGACAATTCTTCTTCAGACAATATTGGCACTCCATTCAAACCTTGCTTTAGGTCAGTTCTCACTTCATCATCTCCCAGTTTGTCCAAAACATACTGCAGCTCAAGTACTGTCTTTAAACGTTTCTGTTCCGCTTCCTCTCTCATAAGCTGCTCCCGACGTGCCGTCTTCTTTATTGTTTTCTGAATCTGCATAAAGACATAAACGTAAGACATAGAAATAAAAACTGTTTTACTTCAGTTTCAGGTCCAAAGTAGTAAGACACATTTCACTCACTGAGTTAGATGCGACTCTGACATATAAAAGAATGACTCCCAACTTTAAAAGTTTAATAAATGGAACTGTTTTAAGTAGTTATTTATTAGAAATTCAAAACACGTGTTTTCCTAGAAGGTCTTACACTTTGGAAATGGTACCAATGAAGCAAATATTTGCTTCAAAATAATCTAGCAGATAGGAAATGAGGAAGTAAGTGTGAGTACAGGTAAAATATAATTACTCACGAAACGATGCTAACTGTAGAAGCTAGGTATAAGTAAATTTAAGTTCATTACAGCCTTTAGTTCTTAACATTTTCCATAATAAAAAGTATAAAAACTACAAATTCTCATTAAGGTTAGAGTCAATTTTAAAAAAGAAACCCTACCACAGCCACAATTAAAAAAAAAATAATCTATGTCTATCTTTAATAAAAAATGGTTCAAAATTCTAATTTCAATTGCCTACTACTGATTTAAAAGGAGATGTCAACTACACTACTACCCTCTTATCCCAAATAATCCACCAATTCCATTCTAAGAAGAAAGGCAGGAACGAGAAAGTAAGTTGAGAAAGCAAAAGTATGACAATAAAGAAAGCCACTTTGGATGAAATGAGAAGTTCAAGTAGGGAAGAATATGAAGACTAGAAAAGGTAGGCTTAAACTAGGTTAAAGAAGCCTTGAATACAAAACAAAATACGTGTTTAATAACTGGAAAATGCAACAAAGGATCAGAGTTAAAATAAAAGACTGCCAATGAAGTTAAAAGGCCCAGTGAAAAGTTCCTTTTTTAACCAGTGTTAAAAAAATCAAAGGAAGATACAAGTATCTTCATTTACACTGTGACAGTAGCTTCAGAAATAGATTCTCTATATTAAATTGTATATGGTAATTCTACTTCTACGACTCATTAAAAAAAAAATCACAAACAAGAAATTGGGCAGGGTTCTTCAAGCCTGAGGCTCCGACTTAAGCTAAATGGAACAAATCCCTACTTGGATATAAATCAAATAACCCCTACTCCATTTTCAGGAGTATCATCCCACCTTCAATCAAACTTAATAAGTAACAATAATATTAAGTGCATGAACCATTAGTTACACTTCAAATACCGTTCTAAGCACAACCCTATAATGAGGTAGGCAGTAATTTTTTTTTTTTTTTTTAACAGATTAGAAAACCAATGTGACAGCCTCCTCCCTTTCTCCCTTTCCTTTCTAAACCACTGGCTCTTTCTCTGGAAAACCCTGACTGATACATGCATAGGAAAGTTAAGCAATCTTTCTCTGAAGTCTTACAACTATTAAGTAAAAGTGCAGAATCAGGATTCAAACCAAGGAGCTTGGTTCCAGACTCAGAACTTTTCATCTATGTACTACATTGTCTCTCATCACATAATAAACTGTTTATTTCAACAAATCAGAGGCAACTTTATTCTTCAAAGTTGTTGCAAGCTTTTATCTAAGGAGCCACATTAATTCAGAAGGTCTCAACTTTCAAGAAAAGTATTTGACTTTGTTCGTATTTAATTTTCATCCTGTTCCCAAAGACTTTGGTCACATCAAAAGATGCTGGGGAAAAATACACCCCTTCATTGGATCAAGAGCTGAAACAAGTGCAACATATCAGCCGGCCACATACTTTAAGATCCCTAATGGAGAAAGTAGTAACCAATTATATAATCAAGCCTCTTTATTTTCTGATAGTTAACACTATTGTAAGATAGTCCTGAGGCATAAAGGAATACATGGAAGACAGAAGTTTACCACGTTTATACAACCATCTCTTGGTATCCAAGGGGACTCAATCCAGGACATACTACTCCGCACCTCATGGGTGCCCAAGTATCTATACATGTTCCAAGTACCTTACAGTACACCCTCTACATCTGTGGATTCAGCCAACCTAGGATTTCAATCCCCGGATCAGATCCCCACAGACACAGAAGGCTGACTGTATATATTTGCCCAGATAATTTTTTAGACCAATGATACATGTCCGTCATATATGAAACTCAGTCCTTTTAAAGGGCATCTTCAAGGTGTTACATTAAACTTTACAGAACTGTAAAGAAACTTAGATATAATTGGATCCAATCCTCTCCACCTTGCAGAGAACTTATCAACAGTAATGCAAAAACTAAAACTCAAAAACTTTTCTGCCTTTATTTTTAACATTTTATAAACAGATATGCCACCTTTTACTTACATCTTGGCTTAATGCCATGAAACTCCTCTGTAATTCTTTTGCAAACTCCAAGTTATTGGTGACTTCCTGGTACTTAGACACGGCATCCTAAAAATAACAAAAAGAAAATCCAACTTATACTGGAAACACAAAATTAATCTTATTAAAATAAGTTCCATAAAATCTAAATGAAATATAACATCTTATTAAAATAAGTTACGTAAAATCTAAATGAAATATAACATCTTATTAAAATAAGTTACGGGGCTTCCCTGGTGGTCTGGTGGTTGGGACTCTGGGCTTGCAATGTAGGGGGCCCGGGTTCAATCCCCGATCAGGGAAGTAAGATCCCACATGCCGCACAGCGTGGCCAATAAATAAATAAATTTAAAAAAAAAATTAAATAAAATAAGTTACATAAAATATAAATAAAATATAACATCTTTACCAGCTGATCTTGATTAAGCCTTTCCCCTTTGTTCATTCGTTCCTGATAATCATCAAGCTTGCCCTATATTAAAAGAAAAAAATAATTATATTCCATACTGGAAGTATATACCAGCTTAACAATGCTAAAGTAACAAACCCATATAATTCTCTACGTTTGTCTGAAATCTTGCCCTAAACATACTTTTTAGATAAACTACAGTTTAAGTTAGTATCTAAAATAGCATTAGTTTAATTGTAAGTTTGAAAAATGAATTTAAATATCCCAGCCATTGATACCAAATATTGTATGACAAGTCAATGATAAGTTACTGCTTATTTTAAAAATTATTTTAATTGGAGAGTAATTACTTTACAATGTTATGATGATTTTTGCCATACATCAATGTGAATCAGCCACAGGTATATCTGTGTCCACCCCCATCCTTGGGCTTCTCAAAAAAGATGTACATCAGATGGCCCAAGCATATGATACCCATCCACATGAGTGACAGCCATAATTCAATGAGGATTCCACTTACACTCAAGTGACCATATCAGGTACCTTATTTTACTAAGTGTTAAATTTTTGTTCCTCCCCTCCTCGCCAAAGAATTCATGTACATTATATATTTGTTTTTCTTAATAAACCCATGTGCATACTATCTTTGATGTGCCCCACTCATTTCCCTTAAAAATGAAGTAAATTCAAGCTATCATATCACTTGCAGTCAGTCACAGTACACTAGTCAACAGCTTTGCTCTTGTTATTTTCTCACAAACCTAACTAAATGAGCAAGAGTGGGGGAAGAAAATTAAGCCTCTGGTTTAAGATCATTCTCCCATCTCTCCACCCCCGAAAAGTTGGAGGTTTTCTAGGCTACTATTCTTAAATTTAAAAAACTCCCCCACAAACATACTCTTGTAATAAGGTATAGTCAAAAATTCAGTTATTGTTTTAAGAGTCAAAGGAGAAATAAATAGAAATATAAATTAAGCAAGAAAAATTTTAAATAATCACAACAAATTACAAACATATAGCTATTCCTTACCCTCGGCAGCATTATAAAAAAAAAAAAAAGAAATCAAGAAAACAGATAGATACAAAGTAAGGTTCTGATAAAACTCAAAGGCACAGAAACAAACTTAAAAGCAGTGTTAGAAAGTTGTTTTCAAATGATCCATTTTGTTTCTACCAGAAACAGTATTCAACTTTCATAATCATTTTACCTTAAATTAAAAAGTTTATCACACTCTAGATATACTAAAGGTAAATAAAATCAGTAAAATCATTAAAACATTAATGGATGATGAAACTATTCAATCTTACTTAGGTGAACTATTTATACAACAGTAAGCCCCCAGGGCTTCCCTCGTGGCCCAGTGGTTATTAAGAATCCACCTTGCAATGCAGGGGATACCAGTTCAATCTCTGGTCCAGAAAGATCCCGCATGCCCCGGGGCAACCAGGCCTATGCACAACTACTGAGCCTGCACCCAAGAGCCTATGCTCTGCAACAACAGGAGACGCCTGCACACAATCGGGGCAGCCTCCGCTCTCAGCAACTGAGGAAAGCGTGCTCTCCGCAACTAGAGAAAGCCCCTGCACAGCAATGAAGGCCCGGCACAGCCAAAAATAAATACATTTATAATCATTAAAACATTAAATACATACATTAAAAAAATAAGCCTCCAACTAAGTTCATATAAAATTCAAGTCTAGAATTACACTGTCAACAATTTGAGATTTTCTTTAGTAATCAGACGAAAGAAAACTTTACTAATACATGTCCATGTATTACCTAAAAAATCTGACACTTTAGGAAAGTGAACCATATTATTCTGAATTTCTTCCAACCATGAGAGACTTTGTGGTACTTACTCTGTTTAAAAAGAAAGCTTAGTGTTTAAGTAAATGAATCAAGATTTTTACACTGATACGGTACACCTAACCCCATAAGAGAGAAGTTAAACTGCCTCAAACACTGAGGATAAACAGACAGTTCATGTTTTTAAAAGGACAGGCTACTTTAAAAAAAATAAAAAACTAAAGTTACAAATAGAAGATATGCCAACAGGAATGCCTGAAATTTAGTGCCAGTACACAGTAAAAATTCTAGCAACTAGGCAAAAGAAAAACTGCTGTTAGCTTATACATTTATTATCTCCCCCTTTTAACGGCATTATACATTTTTCAAGAAAACTGTTGCTAAATCAAGACATTAGCACATAATGAATGTTCTACAAATCCATAGGGGATGGTTTCAAATACCTAGCATTATTATTAAATGTCTGGAGAACTTAAAACTCCTAAAAACTGTGTGTGTGTGTGTGTGTGTGTGTGTGTGTGTGCGCGTGTGTGTGTGTACACAAAGATTTTTTAAGGTGTTAAGAATGGTACCTGAGTGTTAGAATTACAGGTACAATCTTTTCCTTCTGTTTTGTACACTTATTTTGCAAAGACATAGCTTACATAATAGTGATAAAAAAAATTAAAATCTTGTGCTACACAAAAATGTTAAGATTGTCAGATTTCAGGATACAGTCAGGACTTTCACCTACAATAATCCTTTCGTATGCATCTATATTATCCTAGGATGAGCTATGGCAGAAAAGCTCCAATTTTTTACACAATAGGAAAGTTGCTCTTCATCCAACCCCAAGATCTACGTCAGATTACATATTCTAAAGATGACTCACGTTGTACTCTTCTACAACGTGACCTTGGCACTTCTCATTAAAAACTAGTCTAATTCCTCTGCCATAGTACTGAGCTTCAACCAAGAGAACAGTGGAAATGATCCTATGTGACTTCTAGGGTTGAGTCATAATAACAATGCATCTCTGCCCTGTTTGCTGGTCACTAAAACCAATCATGTTTGGAGCCCTGAGCCATCATTTAACAAGTCCAATAACCCTGGGATTGCCATGTTATGAAGAACCTAAGCTATGAAGAGAGGTCTCAAATAAGAATTCTGGTCAGCAATTCTAGCATTATGTCATCCAAGCCCAGGCATCAGAAGTGAGGAAACAAGGTTGAGTCTTCCCAGCTGAGACCCCAGGCATCACAGAGCAGGTCAACCCCACTGTATGCCCTGAATCCCTAACAGGCATCATCTGTGCACATGATGAAATGAGGTAAGTGCAAGAGTAATCTGTCACACAGCAATAACTGGATGGTTAAGAGGTCAATGAAAAGAGAAAGCAGCTACTATGTGAAACTCAGCTTCATAGTACTGTTAGACCTTACAGTCTTTTCCTAAGATTCGTCGCTCAAAAGATCACCNTAAAATAAGTTACATAAAATATAAATAAAATATAACATCTTTACCAGCTGATCTTGATTAAGCCTTTCCCCTTTGTTCATTCGTTCCTGATAATCATCAAGCTTGCCCTATATTAAAAGAAAAAAATAATTATATTCCATACTGGAAGTATATACCAGCTTAACAATGCTAAAGTAACAAACCCATATAATTCTCTACGTTTGTCTGAAATCTTGCCCTAAACATACTTTTTAGATAAACTACAGTTTAAGTTAGTATCTAAAATAGCATTAGTTTAATTGTAAGTTTGAAAAATGAATTTAAATATCCCAGCCATTGATACCAAATATTGTATGACAAGTCAATGATAAGTTACTGCTTATTTTAAAAATTATTTTAATTGGAGAGTAATTACTTTACAATGTTATGATGATTTTTGCCATACATCAATGTGAATCAGCCACAGGTATATCTGTGTCCACCCCCATCCTTGGGCTTCTCAAAAAAGATGTACATCAGATGGCCCAAGCATATGATACCCATCCACATGAGTGACAGCCACATCAATGAGGATTCCACTTACACTCAAGTGACCATATCAGGTACCTTATTTTACTAAGTGTTAAATTTTTGTTCCTCCCCTCCTCGCCAAAGAATTCATGTACATTGTATATTTGTTTTTCTTAATAAACCCATGTGCATACTATCTTTGATGTGCCCCACTCATTTCCCTTAAAAATGAAGTAAATTCAAGCTATCATATCACTTGCAGTCAGTCACAGTACACTAGTCAACAGCTTTGCTCTTGTTATTTTCTCACAAACCTAACTAAATGAGCAAGAGTGGGGGAAGAAAATTAAGCCTCTGGTTTAAGATCATTCTCCCATCTCTCCACCCCCGAAAAGTTGGAGGTTTTCTAGGCTACTATTCTTAAATTTAAAAAACTCCCCCACAAACATACTCTTGTAATAAGGTATAGTCAAAAATTCAGTTATTGTTTTAAGAGTCAAAGGAGAAATAAATAGAAATATAAATTAAGCAAGAAAAATTTTAAATAATCACAACAAATTACAAACATATAGCTATTCCTTACCCTCGGCAGCATTATAAAAAAAAAAAAAGAAATCAAGAAAACAGATAGATACAAAGTAAGGTTCTGATAAAACTCAAAGGCACAGAAACAAACTTAAAAGCAGTGTTAGAAAGTTGTTTTCAAATGATCCATTTTGTTTCTACCAGAAACAGTATTCAACTTTCATAATCATTTTACCTTAAATTAAAAAGTTTATCACACTCTAGATATACTAAAGGTAAATAAAATCAGTAAAATCATTAAAACATTAATGGATGATGAAACTATTCAATCTTACTTAGGTGAACTATTTATACAACAGTAAGCCCCCAGGGCTTCCCTCGTGGCCCAGTGGTTATTAAGAATCCACCTTGCAATGCAGGGGATACCAGTTCAATCTCTGGTCCAGAAAGATCCCGCATGCCCCGGGGCAACCAGGCCTATGCACAACTACTGAGCCTGCACCCAAGAGCCTATGCTCTGCAACAACAGGAGACGCCTGCACACAATCGGGGCAGCCTCCGCTCTCAGCAACTGAGGAAAGCGTGCTCTCCGCAACTAGAGAAAGCCCCTGCACAGCAATGAAGGCCCGGCACAGCCAAAAATAAATACATTTATAATCATTAAAACATTAAATACATACATTAAAAAAATAAGCCTCCAACTAAGTTCATATAAAATTCAAGTCTAGAATTACACTGTCAACAATTTGAGATTTTCTTTAGTAATCAGACGAAAGAAAACTTTACTAATACATGTCCATGTATTACCTAAAAAATCTGACACTTTAGGAAAGTGAACCATATTATTCTGAATTTCTTCCAACCATGAGAGACTTTGTGGTACTTACTCTGTTTAAAAAGAAAGCTTAGTGTTTAAGTAAATGAATCAAGATTTTTACACTGATACGGTACACCTAACCCCATAAGAGAGAAGTTAAACTGCCTCAAACACTGAGGATAAACAGACAGTTCATGTTTTTAAAAGGACAGGCTACTTTAAAAAAAATAAAAAACTAAAGTTAAAGATTTGCTTTTAATTATGATTTATGATGTAATAATAGCATTATAATCTGTATTCCAGTACTTAGAAATATACAAATAGAAGATATGCCAACAGGAATGCCTGAAATTTAGTGCCAGTACACAGTAAAAATTCTAGCAACTAGGCAAAAGAAAAACTGCTGTTAGCTTATACATTTATTATCTCCCCCTTTTAACGGCATTATACATTTTTCAAGAAAACTGTTGCTAAATCAAGACATTAGCACATAATGAATGTTCTACAAATCCATAGGGGATGGTTTCACATACCTAGCATTATTATTAAATGTCTGGAGAACTTAAAACTCCTAAAAACTGTGTGTGTGTGTGTGTGTGTGTGTGTGTGTGTGCGCGTGTGTGTGTGTACACAAAGATTTTTTAAGGTGTTAAGAATGGTACCTGAGTGTTAGAATTACAGGTACAATCTTTTCCTTCTGTTTTGTACACTTATTTTGCAAAGACATAGCTTACATAATAGTGATAAAAAAAATTAAAATCTTGTGCTACACAAAAATGTTAAGATTGTCAGATTTCAGGATACAGTCAGGACTTTCACCTACAATAATCCTTTCGTATGCATCTATATTATCCTAGGATGAGCTATGGCAGAAAAGCTCCAATTTTTTACACAATAGGAAAGTTGCTCTTCATCCAACCCCAAGATCTACGTCAGATTACATATTCTAAAGATGACTCACGTTGTACTCTTCTACAACGTGACCTTGGCACTTCTCATTAAAAACTAGTCTAATTCCTCTGCCATAGTACTGAGCTTCAACCAAGAGAACAGTGGAAATGATCCTATGTGACTTCTAGGGTTGAGTCATAATAACAATGCATCTCTGCCCTGTTTGCTGGTCACTAAAACCAATCATGTTTGGAGCCCTGAGCCATCATTTAACAAGTCCAATAACCCTGGGATTGCCATGTTATGAAGAACCTAAGCTATGAAGAGAGGTCTCAAATAAGAATTCTGGTCAGCAATTCTAGCATTATGTCATCCAAGCCCAGGCATCAGAAGTGAGGAAACAAGGTTGAGTCTTCCCAGCTGAGACCCCAGGCATCACAGAGCAGGTCAACCCCGCTGTATGCCCTGAATCCCTAACAGGCATCATCTGTGCACATGATGAAATGAGGTAAGTGCAAGAGTAATCTGTCACACAGCAATAACTGGATGGTTAAGAGGTCAATGAAAAGAGAAAGCAGCTACTATGTGAAACTCAGCTTCATAGTACTGTTAGACCTTACAGTCTTTTCCTAAGATTCGTCGCTCAAAAGATCACCGAGACTCGGATTCGATGCAAACAGCAGGAGGATTTTTTAGGCCGGCGCGCCGGGGTTCAGTCACCTCCGAGGAGGAACGAACCCCGAACAGTGGTTACAGAGCAATATTTAAGCACACAGGAGTTAGAAACAGGTACAGGTGGGGTGGGGAGCGTCCGATTGGTGGGCAGGTTTTAATTTTTACAGGGATAGGCTCGTTTGTAGATAAGGGCCTGCTTCCCC
>SJYW01024160.1:399548-454128 GCA_006410735.1 Raphicerus campestris
CATGAGATAAGGACCTGCTCTCAAAGGTTTAGCAAAAATTTAACTTTTCTTTTCAGTACAAAAATTCTTGAAATACTGTCACCCGCAAGATCTCTGTGTAGCCAAAATAAAGATCCATGCATTAAATACAAGTAGAAAAATTGCCCACTTGGGGTTAAAATTTGCAGTACAAACTAAGATCATTACATAAATAAGGATTTGCTTGTCAAACTGACGGGTCCAACATTAACCCCCACAAAAACAGAGGGGCAAAGAGAGGAATAAAGTACTCCAGACAAACACAGCTTTTCATTTCCTAAACTCGAAGACAGTTTCTAACATAGTGTTACAGACAAATTTGTTAAATATTCGTATCATCCACATAAAATGAATATTAAGGTTTTTTCCCAGCAGAATGGAGTTGTTTTTCTAGCATCAGGTATCTTCGTCAGAAAGCCTACCACAATATTGCTGTAACTGAAACCTGCCCTCTTAGATTCTATCTTGAAATATCCATCTTGAAAATTCAATTCAGGGTTCCTTTTTCAACTGAGCATCCCTAATGTATTAAAAATTCATTTATAGCACCACATATGAGTAAGATGGCGCAGTGGTGAAGAATTTGCCTGTCAATGCAGGAGACATAAGAGATGGAGGTTTGATCCCTGAGTCAGTAAGATCCCCTGGAATACGAAATGGCAACCCGCTTCAGTATTCTTGCCTGGAAAATTCCATGGACAGCCCATGGGGTTGCAACAAGTTGGACACAACTGAGTGACTGAGCACAGCACACACTATCAAGATGAAAATCGGGCCATTTTCCAGGTTACTCATAATCAGAATCTCTAAAGCAGAACCATGGAATCAGACACGACCCAGTACATGTCAAAGACTAAGACTATACTGTTATGTAATACCCAGAAACCAGTCTCACTCTTTCTTTGTTGCCTGCAACAGTTCAGAGTATTTATGACAGGCATTCAAATTTAAGTATCATGGAGGCACTATTATCAATCACTATTATCAATCACATTTCATTTAAATGGAAACTGAAAGAGCAATTAAATAACCTGCCTAAGGTCATATATGAGATGAGGTGTTGGATGACATCACCAACTCTATGGATATAAGTTTGAGCAAGCTCCAGGAATTGGTGATAAAACAGGGAAGGTTGGCGTGTTGCAGTCCATGGGGTCGCAAAGAGTCGGACACAACCGAGCAACTGAACTGAAATGAACTGAAGGTCACCTATCCCAGAAAAACCACTTGTGCCTCAGCACTGTATTTCCACTCTATTCCAGCTATTGCTCCACTTCATTTCTGCCCTCCTGCTGCTGTCTTCTTCCTTTCTCCAGAATTGCAGTATATCCAGATCTTCCATCCCCGCCCAAGATTTTTTTTTATCACCAAAGCTGCTTTATCTAACCATTTTAAAAAAAAATTCACTAGGTGCTACAGGGGTATGTGCTAAGTTTCTCAGTCATGTTAGACTCTGTCTAACCCTATGGACTGTAGCCCCCTGGCTCCTCTGTCCATGAGGATTCTCCAGGCAAGAATACTGGAGTGGGTTGCCATGCCCTCCTCCAGGGGATCGTCACAAGCCAGTAATCGAACCTCCATCTCTTATGTCTCCTGAATTGGCAGGCAGGTTCTTTACAACTAGCGTCACCTGGAAAGCTATGAGGGTGGCATAAGATAGTCAAAATGATGGTTCTCCAGAGATTCCCTTCCTTCCTGATGTAACCAACAAATTCCATAAGTGAATAACTGGGGAAAAAATGACAGTTAAAAAGTAGTAGTAAAAAAAATGAGAAACTCAAAAAACCACTAATTCTTCAACCAGACAACTGTGTGTGTGGGGGGGGGGTGTTAGCCGCTAAGTCGTGTCCATTTCTTGCGACCCCATGGACTGTAGCCTGTCAGGTCCCTCTGTCCAAGGGATTCTCCAGGCAAGAACACTGGAGTAGATTGCCATTCCCTTCTCCAGGAGATCTTCCCAACCCAGAAATCAAACCCAGATTTCCTGCATTACAGGCATATTCTTGACCAACTAGACAACTGTAAACAGTCACAACAAGAAAAATTAGCAGAGACATCTTTAGCTTGACTATCTAGGAAACTATGTAACTCTTATTCTCAACTAAGGAAATCTTTAAACTGTGGGAGAATACTTAAAAATGAAGCTTAAAATAACAAAAATAATAGTAACACCTAGCTATATCTCAAATTACTTTCTCTCCAGGCCAAATAAATCACTTCTGTAGTACTGAAAGAACTTGTACAATGACAATGTAAATACAGCAAATCAAAGATTTCTTTTCCTCTCATCTTTCCATAATCTTCAGCAGCCGTTTCTAGACACTTCAAGTCCCAGTCCCTGCATTCCTGTTCTTCATCTAGAAACACGAGTTCTGACTTTGTCTACACATGACTCTGCCTCCAACAAACGTTCCTCAACTCAACTGAGACTCAGTTGCTAGTAAAATTCATAGCAGACAGGAAAGGCATCAAGAATCAAGCTCCTTCAATTTTTAAAAGGAGGGTATGGATAACACAGAATACAATCAATAGATGATTCATAGTATCTCTCTTCAAATGCGAGAAGCCTTTACATGTTGCAAGAGTCTGAGCTGTTACAGAAAAAAAAAAATTTAACAGCGGTGTCAGGGATGTAACTCCAACATCATAAACTTAAGAGTTGTCCAAAAATGAAACAGACTTTCACTGAGAAATGAGCATTTCACCAGGCCCTAGAAGACTGATTAACACAGAAGCTCACTGAGTATCAAGACTGCAAGATTCCTGAACACTGAAGAACAGTAAAAGGATGCTAAATCAGTTGTTATCTAATGTCCCGTTGTAAGATAATTTTTTAGGCAGGTAACTAACCAGGAGTTATAATTTGACATGATTTTTGTCCAACTGGGCTTCCCTTGTGGCTCAGCTGGTAAACAATCTGCCTGCAATGCAGCAGACTGGGTTCTATCCCTGGGATGGGAAGATCCCCTGGAGAAAGGAAAGGCTACCCACTCCAGTATTCTGGCCTAGAGAATTCCATCGACTGTATAGTCCTCTGGGTCGCAAAGAGTCGGACAAGACTGAGCAACTTTCCCTTTCACTTGTTCAACTGGAGGGGGAAAAAGAATCCTATAAAAAATCATTCCCTGTCCATGGCAGTAATTCTATAGTTAAGTCTGAATGAAGGAATGCACCTAATCTTAGTAAGAAAATGAAAAAGTTTAGAGTTCCAACATCACCTACTTTGATTATATTCTTATAAAGTCTAAAGCTTGTGAACTTGAAAAACAAATGATCCAAAAAAGAAACAAACAACTGACCAAAGATAATCTTAACAAGTGTCTTTTGGATTATTAGTTGCTTTAGCCAAACTACTCAAAAGAATGAGTTGGTATAACTAAATGGTTTATATACTCTGCTGGGACTTCAATTATTGATAGAAAGATGTGAAACGTTAATTCATTTAAAATGGAGACCAAACTTTTTTTCCCCAATGATTAGTATATTTCAGCTATCTCTATGTTTGGATAGGAGTATTAAGGGGAATGCAGTGAAATTTCTAATAATCTACAATGGTTCAAACATCAAAAATCATCTGTCCTCCTTCCTAAGACTATTAACAAATCTTGTTTACACTACCTAGATTTTAAGATAGGAGTTTTCTAATTGCTTACTCATCAACTCTATTCACGTAAAAAAAATAAAATCCTTCAGGAAAAAAAACCCAATTAAAAAAAAAACAACAGTTCAAGTAAACAGCTCTATACAAAAAAGCATTTCCCCCCTCATGGATTAATCCAGTTTAACAGGATTTTATTGATGAAAATACAAATATTGCTATGTAATGATTTAGTCAATCTAGCAAAGATTTATTTAGCATATGCCATGTACAAGGCACCGTATGACAGTCTCTGCCTGCCGGCAGTTTACTACCTATTAAAAAAAATGCAGAAGGTGAGAACGTAAGACAATATAAAAGCGCAAAGAAAGTGTACAGACATGGGCAGCACAAGGAGTTAAAGGAAACAGACTGTATGGTCAAGAAGCACACCTTACCCTTTCCTCAGAAATAGCAATTGAGCAGAGGCGCAATAAGGACTCTGTCATCTGTATTTTTACACTCATACTCTTTCCAAATGCAGCACTAGTATACAGCTAGTGGGAGATGAAAAGTCAAGTGCCTTGCAACTTCAACTTTGACCGACTTTCTCTTCTGCTACTCCTCTCATTCTCCTCTACCTCATACATACTATTCATTTCCTCCCCAACAAAGGAACAAATTATTTAAAAAAAAAAAAAATCCAGAAACTTGGAATATGAGAATTAAGATGTAAATATTGACACATCTCCTACTTCTCTCTACTGGTAATGCTATCCCCAGATTTTCTGGCCTATAACGTTACGTATCAAGCTTGAGTAGAGACTAGCGAATGTGCCTCTGGGGCTTAACTAAGCATGAAGAGAAACTTTAAATGGAACTTCACCTGTACTGCTAGTCACTGGAGGCCATTACCTAGACAGCCTACAAACACAAATTTAGCAGTGAGATGTTACTATATAGGTCTTGGGAAGAATAAAAAAGCCTTTTTTCTTTTGCTTTCACCCTTTTTAAATAGAAGAACTCTAAAATTAAAGTATGTGAGGGGACTTTTCTGGCAATCCAGTGATTTAGACTCCATGATCCCCAATCAAGGAGGAAAGGGTTCGATCCCATTGGGAACTAAGATTTGGCATGTCACAGTGTGGCCAAAAAATAAATAAAAATTTAAAAAATAATAATAATAATTCAGTTATTTGAAGTAAAAGGCTTGGTTTGACAGGATCAGCTGTAACTTGAAAAATTACACTATGTCGCAAAGCACTACAAATTCTAATTACCCCCTAAAACATTATGAGAGACCTTGGAATTCACCTATTTTAACCTGGGTCATTTCACATGAGCATCTCAATTTCTTCCTCTGTAAAATGAACTGGAATAAATTCTAAAATGGCTTTAAGCTCTTAACATAATTCAAAGATTCTATAACAGTGTGATAATAAAATTAAGACCACACTGTTTTAAGTTTAAACTTTTGCAAATATTAATTTTTTAAAAGATGAAGTAGTACTAGGTTAATCCTCGTCTAGTTCTAAACATAAACTAATAAATTACATAAAAGTATGACAAGCTGTATGCTTAACCTCTAACTCAGACAAAATTTATTCTGATATAAATATCTGATACAAATATTCTGACACAAACATAGGAATTATCCTAGAATAAAATATGGCCAGCTTAAAACAACACATTCTTATTATCATACTTAGGATTCTACTCTCATTCCAGAAAAAGGTATCTGCGTNTTCTGATATAAATATCTGATACAAATATTCTGACACAAACATAGGAATTATCCTAGAATAAAATATGGCCAGCTTAAAACAACACATTCTTATTATCATACTTAGGATTCTACTCTCATTCCAGAAAAAGGTATCTGCGTCATCACATGAGATAATTCACATCATTTTCTTTTCAAACTCAATTTTTAAATACTTTTCTATGTCACACACTCACAGAGCACACCCAGACAAGCAGAGGGAAACAAACTAAGCGTTACACTTTTCCTTCTGTGACAAGGTGAATGCAAAACAAAGTAATCTTGCTCTCTGCATTGCAGAGGAATAGTCCATGCAACCAATGGAAAACTAGCACTTCAGAGATTTTTAACTGTCAAGAAAAACTTCCGATGTTATCCCCAAGAAAAGGGTTTGCTTATACAAGTTATAAACGTTTTTATTTCAAAAGACTGAGAATTCTGTACAACACCTGCATTGAAAATTCTTAAGAGAGGCACACTGCATTGCTCTGTAAAGAAATGTTATCCTAACAATAAGCAATCCTTTTTCCAGAATATGAACTGCAAAGAAATACAGAGCAAAAAGACTTTAGGAGGTATGAAAAACAGTATACTTGTCTATCACTTCTGGTCATATTGGTTAAAAACTGCCAGGTCATTTTGCTAGATAACACTGATTAATCTTTCACCTACCAAAGTCACTACTGTCTAAACTTACTATACTTGCAATGGAGTGTAACAATTTTAAATGTCATCCATTAAAACATCCTTTATTCTATCTCAAAAATGATTACCTGTTACCATATAAAAGAGCTCTCCCTTGAGTTAAAGCAGCTTCCCTGGTAGTTCAGTTGGTAAAGAATCTGCCTGCAATGCAGGAGACCAGGGTTCAATCCCTGGATCTGGAAGATCCCCTGAAGGAAATGGCAATCCACTCCAGTATTCTTGCCTGGAAAATCTCATGAACAGAGGAGCCTGGCAGGCTACAGTCCATGAGGTTGCAAGGGATGTACACAACTTAGCGACTAAACCCACCACCTTGAGTTAAAATTAAGACTTGGTTTCAAAATATCATCTTGCATACCCTAGGGCCCAGTTCTATGCCAACTGATGAACTAGACAATCACTCAGTTCATTGTTACTTGTACTGTAATCAGTTGAAAGATTGGTAAATGGAATTTGACAAGATTCTGTTTATTATAACTGCATTTCTTCTCTTTGCTGAACACTCACATAGTTTAGCCCAAATTTCAAAAAACCACCAGGCCATTTAGTTGCATTACATAACAGGATCATATTTCATCAAAGTATGCATTCTCACTGAACAGATGCTTAGCTTTCCTCTAAATAACTTNTGAACACTCACATAGTTTAGCCCAAATTTCAAAAAACCACCAGGCCATTTAGTTGCATTACATAACAGGATCATATTTCATCAAAGTATGCATTCTCACTGAACAGATGCTTAGCTTTCCTCTAAATAACTTTGTTTTTTCACTGAAATACAATAAAATTATTTCAGTTCTCTGTTTTGTGGTATCACCTATCAAGCAGTAATTTTTATTGGGATACTTAATTTCAGAATCCCTGGAAAAAGACATTTTGTCCATTGTCCAGAAGGCATCTATGAAAAGGTCAAAACTAAAATACAACTCAAATATAACTTGCTCAAGAAGCTTAAGTAAAGACTGAAAACTGANTGACTGAACAGTCCTGAAAGCTGTGACTTAAAATAGGGATCTGCAAACTATAGTCCCTGAACCAAGTGGTCCTCTGTCTGCTTTTGTAAATAGTTTGGGGAGGTAGGGAACACAGCCACATCCATTATCGTACATGTTTTTTTACAGCCTGTCATGCCACAGAACAGCAGAGTAGAGAAATAATGATAGAGACATTATGACGTGCAAAACCTAAAATACTGTCTCACCCTTTACAGAAGAACTTTGCCAAACTCTGGCTTAAATGACCCATACGCATCATGGTTCAGCAGAGGGTTCTGCTCACAGCACTCAGATTCAAGCTGATAGAGAAACCATGTCTCAAGTATTGCTAATTACTGTGCCACAAGGAGAAAGAGCTTGAGGGCTTCTCAAGCAGTCGGATACTCCAGAGAGTAGACTTCTGTCCTGTGTGCTCACACCTCGTTAGCTAAAAAGAATCACATGACCCCATCCAACCAAGAGGTGCTATCCTATCAGATGCCTAAAAGGAAGCCAGGTGAACCAGAAATTCTTGGTAGACATACATAGCTGTTGTGTTTTCACTTCCAACAGTGTTATCCCAGTCCCATGTCCTTGGTTTTCTGACATTCTTGTAGTTGTTTATTCAGGTCAGCAGGTTCAAAAAGACCAACGAATTGGAGACAAAGCAGTATCTTTAACCTCACTCAGCCCAAAGCCACCATCCCAGCAAACCAAATTTGTCTATATCCCACCTGACAAAAAGGCAACTGAATCTACATTTATGTGAAATTTTAATACTTTCTCTTTTTGCCTTTTCTTCTGCTGAAGGGCCACGTGGTACTTGGAGTTATAGTATCACTGAAGAAATAAGAAAATTAAAGAGTTTTCCCAGTAAGCCAGTGGGAGAGCAGAATGTCTATAAATGGAAAATACTCTCTTCAAAAACCCTGGTATTAAAGTTATACCCAATATTAATGCTTTAAAAACAAATCTCCCAAGTTGAAGTTCATTTGTTTAATTCATTAGACAATAGCACTCTGACATCTCCACAGTCTAGAGAAGTGAATAATTGAACCACTTATCCTGATCATTTTGGCAAAATAGTTCAGCTGCTTCAACTCACATCACCCAATAAGCTAATGTTTCAAGCTTATTTGTTGCAGAAGAGAACTTTTGCCTGAATCATTTTAACTGATTTTCTGCGTCGAGTTGACAGAAACCTGGCCAAGTATGAACCACCCTTCTCACACAGCTAACTTATTTTTCAGTCATTTTGTTACAAGTCAACAGACATTTCTATCATAATTTTTCCAGTACATTCTTGTTTTATGATAATATAATTTGTCTGTGTCCCTGAACTCTGAGCTTTTCAATGGAAGAAAACATTGTTTTTCATCTATCTCCAGAAGCAGTAACATGCCTGGCACAAATATTTTGTCAATAAGTATTGCCTACTAGTATGTCATTGTATCACTGCAACATTGCCATCACTGGTCCATACTGCTCTTTTCCCTGTTCTATTGTGATAATCTTCTTTCCCACTTAAATTTTCTAACGTCAGCTTTTTCTTGATTGTAATTTTATGCTTTGAAATCCACTTCTTATTTAACAGAGGTACAATGTGTCCAAAATAGTTTTTTCAGATTTCACAAAATAGTGTTGTTTCTTATTGAACACTCCTAGAAGCGACACACTGTTTTCAACACAAAAGCAAAAATACTTTGACCACAGGCATTAAAATGTTCTGTATGGCTAAAGTGAATTGCACATTCTTTTAACTTGATGTTTCTATTTCACTGGTTCTCAACTTGTGATACTGCGCCCCTAAAGATATTTGGCAATGTCTGGAGTATAAATCACAGCTTGAGGGGGAGGTGCTACTGACATCTAGTGGGTGGAGGCCAAGGATGCGTCTAAATATCCCTCGGTATTATCAAAGTCCAAATGCCAGTAATGGGGAGGTTGGCAACTCTGTTTATTTTATGAGACTTAAAATGCAGTCATTTTCCCAGTGCTTTACAAGTAAAAATATTGAAATGACATTGGCAGAAAAAAATCCTTAGAAAGTGTGAAAGGATGTAACACTAAACTAGGAACAGATAATTAATTACCTTGAATCCTAGCAATTCATGAATCCTAGCATAATCATGGTCTCTTTCAGGCTGTATTCATTTCACTCACTGATATTGATACATACAATCCATTTTGAACAAAAAGAAAAAGAATTTCCTTCACAGTGACAACTGCCACACAAACTTTAGAAGGAATATAACTTTCTATGTCTCAAAGTTACTAAGAGAATATAAGCATAGAATAAAGGTACTTTATTCAGGATAGTTTCTACAACTCGTCAGCATATGTATTATTCAAGAATAACTTTCACATCTAAAAAAACAGCTGCTACATTAATGGTTTACCTTTCAGGTGTTAATAACTTTTTTTTTTCAATCTTGAGAGTCAAAGAACTTGACCAAAAGATTTCCTAAACATTAAGTCACTAAATTAAAGATATGAAAAAGGTCCTGAAAAGGTATAGGTCCTGTGTTACTTTTTTTAACTGTAGAATTTTCCAGTGAGCGTCAACTTTGGAAAGGGAAGAGTTCTGGAAGCCCCACCCCCCACCCTAAATCTCCTGCTTTGTGCCGTGTTTCTCAAAGGGAGCAAGGCCCACCACCTTCAGAATCACCAGGGTCATTTATGAGCGTGAAGACAACTGGACTCCACCCCAGGTAGTCTACATCCCAGAATCTGAGACTTAGGGATATGTTTTTAAAAAATCAAGTTCCCCTTTGCACATTCAAGTTTGTGAATTGAAGTGGGGCACTTATTTTCACAAAAAAAGTGTTCCATAATGTTTCATAAACATTCAAACAAAAATACCTCTTTTTATGACATCCTCTTATCTCTCTTGCCAGGAAGTGCTATGAGGATCTCTTAAGTAGGGCATTGTTGGCAATCCCCAGAAACAATGAAAATCGCCACAAATTCTATTCAGAAAGGACCAATCAGATTCCAAGACTGGAGAGAAAATGTTGAGGAAACAGTTGCTGGAGAGAATCCAGAGTGGTGAATGGACTGCTGAGGGTTAAGGGAAAGGGAGGTGACTCAGCAAATCTATACTGCCTACTACTGTATATTACACTGAAAAGCTGCTGGCTGAAGAAAGGGAGGCACGATTTAGTGGTACTACAGCGTGCGCTGTGCTTCAGAATCACTAGGAGGACTTCTCAGCACTGGGCTCATGGGGCCCCACCCCCACAGTGTCAGAAGCCTGGTGCAGGTGTGGGACAGGCCCATGATTTTGATTTCTAACAAGTCCTCTAGTGCTGCTCCTGTGGGTCTAGAAACCACATTTTGAGAAGCACAGGATTAGAGGAATGTTTTCTTTAAAGATTGGAACAAAGAAAAACTAGGGGAGAAGAAATTTTTAAAAGTCATCAATGATGACAGTAATATATTCTAATATATCAGAATATCACAGTTTCTGCTGCTGTTTGTTTTGTATTTTCCTTTTTAACAGGCCAGAAGAGAAGAAAATAAATGTTGCAGGAAAAGAATCTAAAAATGAATGGTTATGTGTATAACTGATTCGCTTTGCTATATACATGAAACTAACATAGCATTATAAATCAACTCTACTCCAATAAAGTCTTTTTAAAATAATGTTTTTAAAAATTTTTAATAGACGAGGATATTGGACAGGTTAGTCAAACTCCATTAAGCCACTGTTCCAAAGGACACTGAGGGAAGGAACCAGCCCCTCCTTTGCCTAGGCTGCTCTTGTATAAACCAAATGCTGCTTGCTACCCTCTCCTACTGCAAGATCACATTCCTCGACATTCTTCTGGGATAGAGCTGGTGACACTTCATGAATGCAGTATCAACATCCACCTAAAGAAAAACGACGCCAGGACTTCCCTGGTGGTACGGTGAAGAAGAATCCACCTGCTGATGCAGGGGACACGGGTTCAATCCCTGTTCTGGGAAGATTCCACATGCCCCAAAGCATGAAGCCCAGCACCTCAACTGCTGGAGCCTGCGCATTGCAGGGCCCGTGAGCCACAGCTGCTAAAGCCCATGGAGCCTGTGCTCTGCAGCAAGGAGCAGCCACTGCAATGAGAAGCCCAAGTACTGCAACAAAGACCCAGCACAACCAAAAATTAATTAATTCAAAACATAACCACCAACGAAAGAAAGGCATCCGTGCTTTAGGATTCTAGGGTGGGTTGATGAGAGAAAAAGGAGAGGTGTTAATGTGACACTATGTTTGTGCAACATCTTCACAAGAGGAAAAATACAAATCATAAATATATTTTTAAACTTGTTTTTAAATTACAGAAGTTTATACAAATAATTCAAATAAGTAAAATATGCAAAAGATTTAATGTGTTGTATAATAGCTTTATTGAGGTGTAATGAAAACACCATAAAATTCACCCTGATAAAGTGTACAGCTCAGTAGTTTTTTGTGTATTCACAGAGTAATGTAATCATCATCATTATCCAATTTTAACATACTTGTATCACTCTAAAGGAAGCATGTACTCATAAGTGATCGTTCCCCATTTTCCCTTCCTCCAGCCCCTGGCTACTAATTTCTATTTGTATGAGGTGAGGTGAAGTCGCTCAGTCGTGTCCGACTCTTTGTGACCCCGTGGACTGTAACCTACTAGGCTTCTCCGTCCATGGGATTCTCCAGGCAAGAATACTGGAGTGGATTGCCATTTCCTTTTCCAGGGGATCTTCCCGACCCAGGGATCAAATCCCGGTCTCCCGGATTGGAGGCAGATGCTTTAACCTCTGAACCGCCAGGGCATTTTTGGGATATTCTATATAGATGGCACCATACAATATTGGTGGGGCTTTGCGGGTGGTGCTGGGCTTATATAGGAGAACTCTGGTTTGATCCCTGGATTGGNCAGATGCTTTAACCTCTGAGCCGCCAGGGCCTTTTTGGGATATTCTATATAGATGGCACCATACAATATTGGTGGGGCTTCGCGGGTGGTGCTGGGCTTATATAGGAGAACTCTGGTTTGATCCCTGGATTGGGAAGATCCCCTAGAGAAGGAAATGGCAACCCACTCCAGTATTCTTGCCTGGTAGGCTACAATCCATGGGGTCGCAAGGAGTTGGACATGACTAAAGTGACTTAGCACACATACAGTATGCAGCCTTGGGTCTCACTTATTTCACTTAGCACAGTATTTTCAAGATTCATTCATGTTGTAGCATGTATTTCATTCCTTTTAATGGCTGAATGATTTTCCATTGTATGCGCATCTAACAGTTTGTTTAATCACTCATTAGCTGATGCACATTTGGCTTATTTCCACTCTTTGGTTATTATGAATAATGCTGCTATGAATATTCACATACAAGTTTTAATGTGAACATACTTCCAATTCTCTAGGTATATACATACGTAGAGTACAATTTCTGGGTCTTCTGGTAACTCTGCCTTTAACTTTCTGAGCAATTACCAAACTGATTTCCAAAGCAGCCACACTATTTTATACTCTTACCAGTCTGGTATGAAATTTCCAGTTTCTCCAGCCCTCGCCAATATTTGCTATCATCCGTCTTTTTTATTATAGTCATCCTAGTGAATGTGTCTCAGTGAGAAGTGGTATCTCATTGTGGGTTTGATTTGCTTCCTTGGGTATCTTTAAACAAGAATAGCTTCTTCCCTACTGTGGTTAGCTCAGATTTTGCCAGAAAGCAGGGAAAATACAATTGTATTTCAAGCTCTCTTTTAACTCTGTGTTTAGAACTGTCACAGTTCTGGCATTTACATTCCTGGCCAAGGCTATAAAGTACCTAGCTAGGGAATCCTTGCAAAAGTACCAGAAGAACAGTACTGGCAGTGGATGGGTTCTCAAACATGTATGATGATTAGCACTTGACTTAAACTTAGGCAGGGTAGACGGATGGTTGCCTAAAACTTGATTTTGGCATTTGAAAGTCTTCTCAGATCCTTATTACTTCTCAGAAAATAGTGTAGTCACTCAGGAAACACGTCCTTAGTACTTTGTGTGTGCCGGAAACCATCCACGTTAACACACAATGCTGAATGAGACATAGTCTCATGGCCTCAAGGAAAGTAGGATTGAAAAGGATAGAAAAAAAGGGGGAATGGGTGGGTAGACGTATAAAGAAATAAAAGTGTAATATACCTCATGGTACTACTATACTTTCACTAAAGTGGCTAAAATTTGGAAACTGAAATGGATGAATAATGGTGAGAATGTAGAGAAACTGGAACACTTATACAGTATTACCAAGGGTATACATTGACCTCACCATTTTAGAACAGTATTTGGCAGTGTCTCCTAATGCTGCTTGTTCACATACCCTTTAATGGAGCAATTTCACTTTTAGACATACACTTAATAGAAATGCATATATATGGTAACTGAAAGACATGATCAAGAATGTTCAGAGCAACATTGGTCTTACTAACTAAAAATGGAAACAATTCAAATGTCCATCAATAATGAAAAAGGATATATAAGTGGTATATTCATACAAAGAAATGCTATACAGCCCTGAAAATCAACAAGCCACCTCCATTAGAAACAACATGGACCAGTCTAATGTCCAGAATGTTGAATCAAGGAAACTAGATACAAGAGTATGAGACTTTTTAAAATGGGCACGTTAATTTGTGATGAAAAGGGGTTAGGTAATGACTAGGATCAGAGAAGGCAATGGCACCCCACTCTGGTACTCTTACCTGGAGAATCCTATGGATGGAGGAGCCTGGTAGGCTGCAGTCCATGGGGTTGCAAAGAGTTGGACACAAATGAGCGACTTCACTTTTCACTTTCATGCATTGGAGAAGGAAATGGCAACCTACTCCAGTGTTCCTGCCTGGAGAATCCCAGAGAGGGCGGAACCTGGTTGGCTGACATCTATGGGGTTGCACAGAGTTGGACACGACTGAAGCGACTTAGCAGCAGCAGCAATGACTAGGATGAAGCAAAAGAGGGGCTTTGGGGGTCCTGGAAATGTTCTATTTCTTGATCATAGGTGTAGTTACCCAGGTAAAATTCACTTTGTAAAAATTACTGAGCTGCTACATGTTTATGGTTTGATCACTTCTGCAGGTATGTTATAGAGCATAAAAAATGTCTCCTTAAAATATTTCCATTTTTTATGATCAAAAATACAGGCAAAACTGGACACCTGTATATGAAAGAGAGGTGGCTCATAACTGGGATTGGTTAACTCTTTGTAGGAGTGAACCAGGGAAGGCTGTCTGGATATGTTGCCAGAGCTGGATTTTTAAAGATAAATTTTACAAGCAGACAAAAGTTGATAAAGGAAATAGGCAAGACGTTGCAAAGAGATCGACATGCTCAAAAGCACAGTTCAGTTCAGTTGCTCAGTCGTGTCTGACTCTGCAACCCCATGGACTGCAGCACACCAGGCCTCCCTGTCCATCACCAACTCCCAGAGTCCACCCAAATTCATGTCCATTGAGTCGATGATGCCATCCAACCATCTCATCCTCTGCCGTGCCCTTCTCCTCCCACCTTCAATCTTTCCCGGCATCAGGTCTTTTCAAATGAGTCAGCTGTTCACATCAGGTGGCCAAAGTATTAGAGTTTCAGCTTCAACATCAGTCCTTCCAATGAACACTCAGGACTGATCTCCTTTTGGATGGACTGGTTGGATCTCCTTGCAGTCTAAGGGACTCTCAAGAGTCTTCTCCAACAACACAGTTCAAAAACATCAATTCTTTGGCGCTCAGCTTTCTTCACAGTCCACCTCTCACATCCATACATGACCATAGGAAAAACCATAACCTTGACTAGACGGACTTTTGCTCAGAAGCACATGGAGGCATAAAGTCACATAGCACGTTTTAGGAATCATAGCAGTTCTATATCATTGGAATAGAACTGGGGAGAGATGGCAGGAGGGAGATACAGATGGTAAGACTGGCCAGCTCATGAAAAAACTTTTTCATCTCAGCTAAACAACTTGAGCTCAAACTGTAGGTCTTAGCTTTTCTATGGAAATATATGCCCCTTAAGTTCTGATTAAAATGGGCCATCTCATTGGGAAAATGCACACATAAAATATGTATATAATCCACAGTTCCTCTGATGCCCATTCATCTGGACTTACTTCATGCTTCTCAGATTAAGAATCCTAGAAATAGGCACTGGATGTTAATTAAAAGGTTTTAAAGAGAACAGAGGTGAGACCATTCATATTTCAGAAAGATCAGTGAATGCAGCATGGAGGCTGGATTACAAGTTGAGACAATGTGACCTGTAGGAACTGATTAGAAGGTAAGAGAATAGATAAAGGCTTGAACTAAAATAAAGTCAGAGCTGAATTCTAAGGATACTCAGAATCATCAAGGAGGGATTAGTGACTGATTAGATGTGAGGAGTTAGGAAGTGATAGCTTCTGGGATTCACCTGTGAGTTAGTCATCAGACAGCCTACCAAAGACAGGAACTAGGGCTTCCCTGATGGTCCGGTGGTTAGGACTCTGGGCTTGCAATGCAGGGGACCCAGGTTCAATNGTTGAGACAATGTGACCTGTAGGAACTGATTAGAAGGTAAGAGAATAGATAAAGGCTTGAACTAAAATAAAGTCAGAGCTGAATTCTAAGGATACTCAGAATCATCAAGGAGGGATTAGTGACTGATTAGATGTGAGGAGTTAGGAAGTGATAGCTTCTGGGATTCACCTGTGAGTTAGTCATCAGACAGCCTACCAAAGACAGGAACTAGAAGGTGACAGAAACATTTTGGTTAAAAATGAGTTTTTTGATGATCACTTTGAAAGGTATAGAAATACTGAATCACTGTGTTGTATACAAGAATTAGTATGGTGTTGTAGGTCAACTATATTTCAAAAACAACTTTGTAGAAAAAAAACTTAAAGGAACGTCCCTGATGGTCCAGTGGTTAAGACTCCATGCTCCCAATACAGGGGACATGAGTTCAATCCCTGGTTACGGAAGTAAGACCCCACATGCCTCACAGCATGGCCAAAAAAAAGGAAAAGAAAAAGTCATCNGAACTTAAAGGAACGTCCCTGATGGTCCAGTAGTTAAGACTCCATGCTCCCAATACAGGGGACGTGAGTTCAATCCCTGGTTATGGAAGTAAGACCCCACATGCCTCACAGCATGGCCAAAAAAAAGGAAAAGAAAAAGTCATCAAATTTGTGGTTACCAGAGGCAGAGAGTTGGGGAGAGAGGGAATTATTTGAAGGTAGTCAAAAGGTATAAATTTACAGTTATAAGTACTAGGGATGTAATGTACAATATGATAGATATAATTAACACTTCTGTATGTTATCCACAAAAGAGAGTAAATCCTAAGAATCTTCATCACAAGGAAAGAAATTTGTCTATTTCTTTAATTTTGTGCCTATATGAGATGATGGTTAATCACTAAAATAATCATTTCATGATGTGTGTAAGCCAACTCATTAAGCTGTACACTTTAAACTTATATAGTACTTCTCAAAAATAAGTAGAGCCTCAAACTAACTCCTTACCTTCAAGTGCATCCTGATTAGCATTGTACGTCACACTGCCAGCCTCTGGTGACACTCTTTGTATTTAGGCCTTAAATGTTACAGGAGTAAACTTGGGCAGGAACAAATCAATTTGCATACACTAATTCATAAATCACAATAAACTGTGGAAAATTCTGAAAGAGATGGGAATACCAGACCACCTGACCTGCCTCTTGAGAAATCTGTATGCAGGTCAGAAAGCAACAGTTAGAACTGGACATGGAACAACAGACTGGTTCCAAATAGGAAAAGGAGTATGTCAAGGCTGTATATTGTCACCCTGCTTANAAAAATTTTTAAAAAGAAAGTAAAGTGATTGTAGGATAGAGAGAGTACATGTTCTAAAATATTTGGCTTTGAGATAGACTAGTGGCTAGTGGTCGAAGTGGGGGAAATTATTTACTTTTAACATTTTGGCAGACAAGGCTTCATGAATGCCATTCACAGGTAGAAGGAAAGGCTACAGTTAGAAGGAGGGATACCTATTTAGTATGAATAGAAGGAAATAATTTTATAGATATGGTAGCCACAAATTGGGAGAAGGCAATGGCAACCCACTCCAGTACTCTTGCCTGGAAAATCCCATGGATGGGGGAGCCTGGTAGGCTGAAGTCCATGGGATCGCTAAGGGTTAGACACGACTGAGTGACTTCACTTCCACTTTTCACTTTCATGCATTGGAGAAGAAAATGGAAACCCACTCTGGTGTTCTTGCCAGGGACGGGGGAGCCTGGTGGGCTGCTGTCTATGGGGTCACACAGAGTCAGACACGACTGAAGTGACTTAGCAGCAGCAGCAGCAGCCACAAATTGAAGGAATTTTTGCATGATAGATTCTTTTATCACACCCCCTCCCTGCCATGAAGCAGAAAGTGAGGGCTAATTGCTGAGAATGAAGGGAGAGGTAAGAGATCTGAAATTTAATAAATGCAGGTAAATGAGTTGGGGGTGCTTTAGGAATTTGCTTTCTAAATTTCCAGGGGATATGGATGATGCTAGCTCAGGGCCTGCACTTTCAGAGAGAAGTACGGAGAAAGCACGTGGGTACTGTTGAGTCCTGCCCCAGGCCACAGGTGCAAGGCCTTGCACCAAGGCCACAGAAGAGAAATCCAGAACCAAGGACACCTCCAAAGCTGACTGGACTCCTTTGTAACTGTTGCCAAAAGCCCTCTGATAATCACTAACAAGCTTCCTGACTCCCAATTAGGCAAAGATGCCCACTCCAGTAAACACCCTAGAGTGCCCCAACCAATCACCTAATGCCAACCTTGAAGCAAGAATTTTCTTTGTCTTGAGGCTATAAAAATTGACTATTAACTCACAAAGATGGTTGACTCTCCCTGGTCTGTCAGGAGGCTGGCCCACTGCACTCGCAGTGCCCACATTATCTCTGCTCTTTGTTCTTAATTAACTCACTCCCTTCTGAAATGCCCTGTGTCTGGTAATTCTTTTCCAGCCCATGCTGGGACTGCCTCAATAGTTACCTCCACAGTTGAATACCTTTATCTCCCAACTGGGGTTGGACCACAGTGACATTCCCATCACTATGTCCCAGCTACATCCATGTTTTCCCCACAGTATATTTTCTACACAGTATTTCAAAGAAAAGTCAGACTATTTTGATCAGCTGCTTAAAACTTTTCAGTGGCTTCTTTGGACAGACCAAGTCCCAAGTCCTCATTTGAGTCTGTAATGCCTTCATGATGTGGGCTCTGGATGTCTTTCCAACCTCATCTTCTACTCTTCTCTGCATTCCAGGCAACCTGTCCTCTTGCTCTTCTTACAGGCAAAGCACACTCCCTCTTTGCACCTGGTCTTCTTGAGAATGCCCTCCCATGCCATGGTTCTCACCTCACTGCAATTCTCTNTTGAGTCCTGCCCCAGGCCACAGGTGCAAGGCCTTGCACCAAGGCCACAGAAGAGAAATCCAGAACCAAGGACACCTCCAAAGCTGACTGGACTCCTTTGTAACTGTTGCCAAAAGCCCTCTGATAATCACTAACAAGCTTCCTGACTCCCAATTAGGCAAAGATGCCCACTCCAGTAAACACCCTAGAGTGCCCCAACCAATCACCTAATGCCAACCTTGAAGCAAGAATTTTCTTTGTCTTGAGGCTATAAAAATTGACTATTAACTCACAAAGATGGTTGACTCTCCCTGGTCTGTCAGGAGGCTGGCCCACTGTACTCGCAGTGCCCACATTATCTCTGCTCTTTGTTCTTAATTAACTCACTCCCTTCTGAAATGCCCTGTGTCTGGTAATTCTTTTCCAGCCCATGCTGGGACTGCCTCAATAGTTACCTCCACAGTTGAATACCTTTATCTCCCAACTGGGGTTGGACCACAGTGACATTCCCATCACTATGTCCCAGCTACATCCATGTTTTCCCCACAGTATATTTTCTACACAGTATTTCAAAGAAAAGTCAGACTATTTTGATCAGCTGCTTAAAACTTTTCAGTGGCTTCTTTGGACAGACCAAGTCCCAAGTCCTCATTTGAGTCTGTAATGCCTTCATGATGTGGGCTCTGGATGTCTTTCCAATCTCATCTTCTACTCTTCTCTGCATTCCAGGCAACCTGTCCTCTTGCTTTTCTTACAGGCAAAGCACACTCCCTCTTTGCACCTGGTCTTCTTGAGAATGCCCTCCCATGCCATGGTTCTCACCTCACTGCAATTCTCTGCTCAAAAGCCACTTCTTTGGTGGTTCTTGCCATGATCTGTCTTGTTCATTTTTCATCTTCAGTGTCTATAAAAGCACCTGTCACAAAGTAGATGCTCATTCAATATGTGATGTATCGATGGTTGATGTCAACCATGTTGGGTTTGACCAGAGTAGTGATAAAAGATCAGAAAAAACAAGGCAAATGAAGATAATTGCAAGAGACTGATTGCAGTGACAGACTATCTGATCAAAGTTGGGTAAGGAACGAAGGAGTTGACAACGTAAAGAGAGTTAAAGGGGAGCTTTTGGGCCAAGGTATCCCAAAGAGGTTAGATACTGATTATAATGGAAACACCTGACCAAGCAAACTGTAACGCAAGAATCTGTGGTTGGGGAACAGGATGCTTATATTTGTGATTTGAGAGGGAAAGCAATTTCAAAGTGCAAAGGTTCTCAATGTAACTGTGGAAGTCATTAGTATAGGACAAAGGAGAAGGTCATTGGAGATAAGATGGTCAAGAAATTGAGGGGCTTGAGTGTTAGCCATCACTATGGACTTTGAAGTGGCCCAGGATGAACCTGGTAGACTTGAATAATGAGGAGAGGAAGGGTGGATTAACCACAGGCATGAGCCTGTGGCATGAGCCTCAAAGGAATAGGAGATTTTACAGGAGGATGGGGTAGAAGTAATGGCCTAGAGATGGTGATGGGGAGAAGGAAGACAAGGGCCTGTCCAAGGGTAAACAGATATGAGTTTGATCCACCATCACAGAGGGCTGCTCTAGAAGGGAGCAGGTTTCAACTGATGCCAGGAGATATGGAGAACATTTCTGGAACCTGTAGTAGCTATAGGGGGATTGTCTGATCATAGGGCAGGTGCTCCAGAGGGCACACTGAAGAGTTGGGATGGGGAGGTGTGTATTAGAACAGTGAACAATACAGGAACAAGGAAATAGGATTATGGGGGTGACGGGATATTGCAGTCATTCTCAAACTTTACAGTGCATCAGAATCGGGGGAGGGCTTGTTAAAACACAGATTGCCAGGCTCCACTCCCACAGTTTCTGATTGAGTAGCTGAGAATTCACTACAAGTTCCCAGCTGGTGTGGCTATTTTGATCCAAGGAGCACACTTGGAGACTATGGATGTAATGGAAGACCACAACCACTAATGTGGCAGTGAAAACAGGGATGAAAGTGCAGAATAGATTAGTCCCAGCCGCCTCCCAGAGGATGTCAGGTTCTGATCGAATGCACAAAGGGCTTGGTGCCACTCACTCTAGATGGTATCAACTTGATGCCAGTGACCTTAATACATTCAGCATGGGGGCAGTATGAGGATCTGGTCTTAATTCAAATGATGTCAGCTTAGTTCCAGAGAATATACTATGGAGCCCAGAAATATATTTTGGAGCAATATAGGCTCCTAGGCTCCTGCCTCAGGAGCCTAGCACAGAGCAGCAGTACCTAATGAATTAGAGATTTGTGCTGCATCCAGTAGAGTGCGAGGCTGGCCTAAAGCTGCATCCCAGTGGAATTGCTGGGCTTTGATTGTGAAGTCTCAGCAGTGATTGAATCAGGCGTCTGGCTCCACTGAGAAGCACTGAGATTCCCTGAACAACCAAGAACTACTGATAACTCTGAGGTCTCAGACTTCACAAGCTGAATTATATAAGTGGAGTCACAATTACACCAATAACTCTTATCTTGATGCTCCAAGACCTTACCTAATTGATTGGCAGGGACCCAAATAGTTTCTAATGTTTTCCCTGAAACTATCTGAGAAGGATTGGAGAAGTGACATTTGGAATATTCATATAAGAGTAACCTCATTGACACTTGAATTCTAGCAACACCTTTGAACCTAAACTCCAGAATCTCCAAGCTCCAAACCCTAACTTATTAATAGTTGATATGAAGATGGTATGGTATGTCTCAGATTGCCCTCTCTCTCCTAACGCTTGTGAAGTTGCCAGGGAAAAATCACACATGTCTGTGAATCACTCCTGGCCATCATTTGCTGCTAGGTAGAGGGAAAAGTCATGTGAGTTCTTTCAGACTGAAACACTGGAGTGTGAGGCAAACTAATGCTGGAAGTTCAGTCTGAGCACAGAGCAGGAAGTACAGTAGAGAAAGGAGTGGTGTTTTAAGTCAGAGCCCAGCCAATTCTCTGGGGATGGAGGGTAGAATCCCCCACTTCTGACACCAGTGTTCTAAAGGGGAACAAAAACCTCCATGGGGTCTTTAGAGGGGACTGATGACCCAAAGTTACACCAACTTAGCTGGTTTGTCTCCATGAAAAGAGAAAAAATAAGCTCCCTTGTGTAACTTCTCCAGACAAGACTGGATTTATATTGGGCCCTCCCTTCCCTTTGATTGGCTATGGGAAAGAAAGGGGACACTCCTGAGTACCTTTGTGTACTCTGGCTCCAGGCAAGGGCAGGACAAGCCCTTGCAGAGGCAAGGACCTACCCGGAAGTAAAATATCTGTTTGGTAAGTCTTTTTTTTTCCTGTCTGATAACTCTTTAAAAGGTCTGAAGTGTGCTGTGTACCCTCTGGGCATGATAAAGTTAACTGGAAATGAGGGCAATAAGCACAACTTGGCAGCAGAATTTGACTTTGCTCCCAGAGGTTCTCCACCGTGGAGTCTAGGGGATTGGAAATCCATTCATTCAAATTAATATTTATGAGCACACATCACAATCACCAAGAGTACTTTTTTCCGAAAAATCACACATCTTAATGAGTTTGCTTTGCATAGTCCTACAGAGGCTACTTTTTCCTTTTTATTGTTCAGTTGCTAAGTCTTATCTGACTCTTTGTGATTCCATGGACTGCAGCACACCAGGCTTCCCTGATCTTCACTATCTCCCAGACTTTGCTCAAACTCAAGTCCACTGAGTTGATGATGCCATTCAACCATCTCATCCTCTGTCACCCTCTCTTTATACACTATACCTGAAATTTAGGTAACATAAAAAAGATGTGATGGTACCTGTATAGGACTACATGTCAAACTGGGTTGTTTTTAACCTCCTCTAATTTGTTTGTTTTCTCTTTAAGATTTTTGATATGCACCATTTTCAGTCTTAAATTAATTCTGCTACAATATTGCTTCTGTTTTCTGTTTTGGTTTATTTGGCTACAAGAACATGAGATCCTAGCTCCCAGAGAAGGGATCAAACCGGCACCCCCTTCATTGGAAGCCGAAGTCCCAACCACTGGACAGCCAGGGAAGTCCTTAATCAAGATTTCTTAATAAATTTTCTTTAGGAATCATTAAGGAAGCAATTATAAATATTAAGGAAATAATTAACAAATAAGCCCTGAGTAATATCCAGTACTTTCTTTGACTTAAAAAAGAAATGTAGTATGAAGTATTGCTAGTCTAATTCTGATTGAAAGGCCTAAGTAGAAATAATCATGGCTACCAATTATTGGCCACTTAACAATGCCAAAACACTTCATATGTGTTTTCACTTAATCTTCACAATAATTCAGTGAGGTGGGTGTTCCTTTACCAATATGAAAAATGGAGAATCTGAGAGTTTTAATGACTTATCTAAGATCAACAGTTAGGCTTCCCAGGTGGCTCAGTGGTAAAGAACCTGCCTGCCAGTGCAGGAGGCAAAGGAGACCAAGTTCAACCCCTGAGTCGGGAAGATCCCCTGGAGGAGGAAATGACAAGCCACTGTAGTATTCTTGCCTGGAGAACCCTATGGACAGAGGAGCCTGGCGGGCTGTAGTCCATGGCATCACACAGGATCAGAACCAGATACAACAGCACTCACGCGAGATCTATAATTTAGGTCAGAGTAACTGAGGCTTTGTCCGATGTTGGGCCTAAAATTCAGAGAGCAAGAAAACAGTTCTTTTAAAAGACTATATATTTTAAAGTACTTCTTTTTTTAAGAAACATTATATTTCTGTACTTCTGGCTTTGGTAGCAAGCTCCCCTGTAGGCTGGGACATTGCCATTTGGCAACCTACCAAGATTTGTCTATGGATTTGTCTTCATTCCCTTTCTACTAACAGTGAATGTCCTCAGGACTTCCCTGGTGGTCCAGTGGCTAAGAAAGACTCCATGCTCCCATTGTAGGTGGCCTGGGTTTGATCCCTGGTCAGGGAACTAGATCCCACATTCTGCAACTAAGACCAGGTGCAGCCAAATAAATAAATAATTTTTTAAAAATGCTTTAAAAAGAGTGAATATCTTGCCCTTTGCCCTGGTGCTAGATTTTAATCCCAACTGCATGTTGGTCTTAAAGACCAAGTTTTTCCTCCTTATCTTTCTCTTCCCTCCTCCCTTCTTCCTTCTCAGAGTCAAACTTCTGCTACATCTCTAGAAAAAGAATCTCACCTGACACAAAAACTTTACTCAGAGCCAAAAACCTTTAGGCTTTGGGTCATCAGCATAGCTTGGCTTCTGAAGCTTTGCAGCTGAAAGTCAGACTGACCTGCTGGAGTCTCTCAAGTTTTCTCCATTTGCTCCTGGTTGCTATCTGCTCACTCAGTTAAAGCTGAAACTGTCGAGCCCCTGAGCACAGAAACCCTTNAGAATCTCACCTGACACAAAAACTTTACTCAGAGCCAAAAACCTTTAGGCATTGGGTCATCAGCATAGCTTGGCCTCTGGAGCTTTGCAGCTGAAAGTCAGACTGACCTGCTGGAGTCTCTCAGGTTTTCTCCATTTGCTCCTGGTTGCTATCTGCTCACTCAGTTAAAGCTGAAACTGTCGAGCCCCTGAGCACAGAAACCCTTCTATTTTTCTTGTTTGTAGGGAGCAGACTTCAGCCTCCGTGACCTTCCCTGCATTCCAAAGGGCAGATTGGAACAGTTGCTAGCTGGGGAAGGGAGGGGATACTGAGCAGCCAAGAAACCACCTGAGGCAAGATTAATGGAACCAGAGAAGAGCATCAAGATTAGGAGAACCTGAGGCTAGAGGAAAGATGTGCAGGCCCTTATCAGCAANCTTTCTTGTTTGTAGGGAGCAGACTTCAGCCTCCGTGACCTTCCCTGCATTCCAAAGGGCAGATTGGAACAGTTGCTAGTTGGGGAAGGGAGGGGATACTGAGCAGCCAAGAAACCACCTGAGGTAAGATTAATGGAACCAGAGAAGAGCATCAAGATTAGGAGAACCTGAGGCTAGAGGAAAGATGTGCAGGCCCTTATCAGCAACCCCACCCTTGAACCTTGAAAACTCATCAAATCCTCCCAAGTTGGGACACACATTTTTTAAGGGCACTAGCCTGCTGTGTACCCCTCTGCCTGGCAAAGCAGTAAAGCTATTATTTTCTACTTCACCCCAAACTCTGCCTCCAAGAATCGATTCAGCACCAGTGCACAGAGGCCAAGTTTTCGGCATCAAAACCGGCCCTATGTGTGGAGACGTTTTTGCTTAACACTGTTGCCATGGGGGTTAGGCCTGCTGAAACCCTGGCAGGGAAGAGGCAGGCTGCTGGTCTTTATCCCCAAGGTGCTCTAGGCCAAAATCACCCTGAATTCCTGATGCCACAGCCACTCAGCANATAAAGCTATTATTTTCTACTTCACCCCAAACTCTGCCTCCAAGAATCGATTCAGCACCGGTGCACAGAGGCCAAGTTTTCGGCATCAAAACCGGCCCTATGTGTGGAGACGTTTTTGCTTAACACTTTTGCCATGGGGCTAGGCCTGCTGAAACCCTAGCAGGGCAGAGGCAGGCTGCTGGTCTTTATCCCCAAGGTGCTCTAGGCCAAAATCACCCTGAATTCCTGATGCCACAGCCACTCAGCATCGTCCACACCGTCATTCTCTTAAAGACTGCTTCTTTAGGAGGGTGAATCAGGGCCTTCTCATGGACCCACTATGAGAAGGTGGGTCATTTTCCTTTGCATGACACAGAAGCAAGTCCATGGTTCAGGGTCTCTCTTTCCTCATGGAAATTTTATTACTGCAATTTTTTTTTTTAACTTTCCTATCACAAGAACCCAAGGATTACCTAAGTACACCCTGGTAGATTTTTGTTTTTTAAACCCTCTGGTAGATTTCAATGACTTCCAATGTCAGACTTAAAGAATTGAGGATTTGAACTTTTTCCAGAAGATTGCAAATTCAGTAAGGTATATTGAGATGAGATAAGTCCCATGGTGCTGTTCAATTATCAACAACCATTTCTCTGGAGGAAAGTGTGTGACTGCATGTGTGCATGTTATATACATACATATATTTTTTTATTGCTATTTTAAGGCTATGAAAGGCTAGAACATAACCTATAAATAAGATATAATACTTATTTTAAATTCTATATAACAATGGATTGTCACAAAGTGCTCTGGATTTTTACCTAAATCTTACAGCCACAGCCAACCAGTGATTGCTGCTGACAAGTACAGTTTCAACATGAGTGTTGGTAAATATTTTCCTTCACATGTACTGGTAAGATGAAAACAAAACAAAAAAGATGTGAGTCAGTGTTAAGGGACCAGACCTGAGCCATGACAGGCGCAACAAGCTATACTAAGCCTAAGATTCAGATTCTTGTAAAACCTGAGTCATGATTCCGGGAAACCACACCCTGGGAAAGTCATGCTCGCGCCAAATACGAGCCAATCAGAATTGGGATTTTGATTCAAACCCGAGCCAATGAGATTTTGTGATTTGTGTGATTTGACCAATGAGATTTTGTGATTTGTGTGATTTGACCAATGAGATTTTGTGATTTGTGTGATTTGAAAAATCCTGCGCGTGCGCATGAACTAACCAATCGCTGTTTGCCAACTCTTCTGTTGCAACATTTGAACCGGGCTAAATGTATAAATACTGCTGTAATCCAGAGCTTGGGGCTCTTGTCAAGATTCCACTGTGCTGGATGAGATGGGAGCCCTAGCTCAAGCTAGCAATAAAACCCCTTTTTGCTTTTGCTTTGCCGTGGACATCTTATTCTCTCGGTTCTGGGATCCAGACTCGGGGCATAACAGTCAGGACTTCTCTTATTAATCATGTCGATAACATGATTAACATCTTTACTGAATGAGATAATGGTTTTAAAACACTGGAAGAATATTTCTTCAATTTTTTCACAATATTTTTTCACAATATTTTTTGTGCTAGTCACAATGTAATGGTTACAGACACCATACACTTTGAAATTAAACTGTGTTACTAACATTTGTTCCCTCACTAACTTAAGTCTAGATTATTGACAAAACAATAAATCAAACCCTGATTTATAGTGTTTGCTGATTTCCATGGTGGATATACTCCTACCATGGCCAATTATAATCTAACGAGACGTTACTGAGTGCAGAGTTGGAAAAGGATGCACCATAAAACATCAAAATTATAAATTATTTCTACCATTACAGATACAATAGATGGAAATAACCTCAAGAAAAGAGATAACATTAAAATATACAAGTAATTTGAAAATAAAGTGTTTTGAGTATTTATGATTTCTATTTTAAATATAATTTATTTAATGGTAAGTGTAAATAATTTAATTAAAAAATAATTTTTAATAGTGATTGTTTAACTATAGGTTTGCAAATTTCCTGTAAATTTTATAGTCAGCTCTAAAAGTGGGTACAAGTTGGTTTCTCCAACAGACCACTGGCTAAGTCAAATCAGTAACAACATGTTTAGTATTGTGGCTTTTAGTCATTAGTATCACATATACATTTCCTATTTAGAGTGTCTATGATGACTACTGATGCTGTCCTTACAAAGTTTCTAGCTCTCCCCTTCAGAGCAGAGAAATATGGTAAAGATTGTACTTTCTTGCCTTTTTGGAATTCAGGGTGGCCGAGTAACTTGTTTAGCAAAGCAAATGTGAGCAGAAATAACATGCATCACGTTGGTGTGACAGCTTTAAGAACTAGGACACAATTTGCCACTTTCTCTCACTCTGCCACCAGCAACCCTCCATTTACTGACTTCTCCATCAGCCCATGTTCAAGAGTGAGGAGGGCCTGCAGCAGACCCCTCAGTCAACACAAAGTGAACATGACGTATGAGTGAAAAATCAAATCCTTGTATTAAGTCACTAAGATTTTGGGAATTGTTTCCTACTGAGCAATAACATCTGACTGATACAGTGCCTAATACAGTGAGAGAATCTGGCATATCAGAGAATCAGACAACTATTTTATCTGAAAGATATGACTTATTTTAGACTTGTTATTTTAAGCTGAAGGATATGATAATTATTAACAGAATTACTCTTTGCAAGAGAAACTGATTTACTACATTAAAGCATTTTATTTATTGCATTTGTAAGAAGTGCTTAAGTGCTTAAAAAGATTTTGCAAATAAGGTTGTAAGTCTTACGTATAAATTATTTGAAGTGCTTGGGGGGATATTATACAAATTCTGCTTAAAGTATTTATTACATGTGTAAATTTGAGGTGCTTCCCCAGTGGCTCGGATGGTAAAGAATCTGCCTGCATTGGGGAGGTTTGATCTCTGGGTCAAGAAGATTCCTGGAGAAGGGCATGGTAACCTACTGCAGTATTTCTTACCTGGAGAATTCCATGGAAAGCGGAGCCTGGTGGGCTACAGTCCATGGAGAGGCAAAGAGCTGGACACAACTAAGTGAATGCTGCTGCTGCTGCTGCTAAGTCACATAAGTTGTGTCCAACTCTGTGCGACCCCAGAGATGGCAGCCCACCAGGCTCCCCCATCCCTGGGATTCTCCAGGCAAGAACACTGGAGTGGGTTGCCATTTCCTTCTACAATGCTTGAAAGTAAAAAGTGAAAGTGAAGTTGCTCAGTCATGTCCAACTCTTAGCAACCCCATGGACTGCAGCCTACCAGGCCCCTCTGTCCATGGGATTCTCCAGGCAAGAGTACTGGAGTGGGGTGCCACTGCCTTCTCCCAACTAAGTGACTAACACACGGTAAATTTGAAACTAGTTATTTGGGAGAATTAAACCTGCTAAACTTTAAGTAATTGAGTGTCCAAAAATATTACTAGATTTGTAACTATATAACACTTATGAGGTAAAGTTTAAAATAATCTAAGATAGTTGTTTTTGATATATAATTTTAATAAGTTGAATATTAATTTAAAGCCCAAATAACTGCGAATTGTCCTTTTCAAGCAAAATTACCCTATATCATTTTTAAAAGCTCACACAGTGTGAGTTAATGACCATTCTTCACACTTCAGGGTTTAGAAAGAATATTCAACTAAAACTTGAAACCAGAATTCTATTTCTGGCCTAGCCAGCAAGTAATTAGTGCCTTCAAGAAGCTTCTATTTATGTCTACCTGTTTATTTTTTACTTCAAGACACACATCTTTTGTCCATTTAATCTTTTTCTTCCAGCAGTGTCCTGCACTGTATAAGTTGGAGGTGTCCAGTATAATGATGTGACACAGCTGTTAAGTCCTGCTGGTGCAGAATCCCAACACCTCTGTGCCATCCAGAGAGCCATGGGCATGCCCTCTCCAACAAGATCTGGACCTCAACCTTGGTGGCCATGGGGTTCTTCCCTCAGTGCTCTAACTCAATCCTAGGGGTGAGGGCTATTAGATATTATAAAATAGACATGCTGTTATACATTAAATCTACTGTTTCCATATTCTTTAGAGCCAATCCTCATGACTCCAAACTCCTGTTATAGTTAATAATTCTTTATATTAGACTTTCCCTATATGGTTGATCTCCCTTGATTATACCCAGACTGCTTTACCTTGGTACAAATCATAACTTATACCCTGCTATCTTACCTCTCAGCCAACTCAAAAAGGATGAACACATGTGCTGCATTTTAATAACTGTTTGATTTCCGAATTGTGCTTGAGTTTTACTTCCTCCACACTACCCACTTCCCCCAGCAAATCCTTCTTGATATAACCTATGCTCCAGTATCACAAGCTCTGATGTTGATCTATAGACAGTGTTCTGCCACACCCTAGCAGACCCCAATTCCTCTCTGCCTCGAATCTCTCCTTCCTGTAATGTCCTTGAGGGATTCCCTGGTGGCTCAGTGGTAAAGAATCCATTTNCCAGTTCACAAGCTCTGATGTTGATCTATAGACAGTGTTCTGCCACACCCTAGCAGACCCCAATTCCTCTCTGCCTCGAATCTCTCCTTCCTGTAATGTCCTTGAGGGATTCCCTGGTGGCTCAGTGGTAAAGAATCCATTTGCTAATGCAGGACCTAGATAGCATATTAAAAAGCAGAGACATTACTTTGCCGACTAAGGTCTGTCTAGTCAAGGCTATGGTTTTTCCAGTGGTCATGTATGGATGTGAGAGTTGGACTGTGAAGAAGGCTGAGCGCCGAAGAATTGATGCTTTTGAACTGTGGTGTTGGAGAAGACTCTTGAGAGTCCCTNTGCAGCCCACCAGGCTCCTCCATCCATGGGATTTGCCAGGCAAGAGGACTGGAGTGGGGTGCCACTGCCTTCTCCCCCTTTACCCCACAGCTGACCACAAATCTAGCACATATACTGACTGTACAAAAGTAACAAAGGCAGAAGAAATTCAATCCTTTTTCTCATCAAAGTGAGCTTGTTGGGAAATTTATAATCAGAAATAGATGAGCCTGGGGTTTCATGTAACTTATGCACAAGTATGTGTGGTGCTAACCAATGTTTGCTTCTCTGTTTTTGTTGCCTAGAGAAGAGGAAACATTGGCTAGAGCATCTCTATGCCTCACAGGCTTTGGACCAGCCTCTTTGGCTTCTTCCATTGATAGCTAACATTGTTAGAGGGAGCTTTTACTCTTCAACGTGGTCCTGAAAGAGTTCAAGTCATAGCCTTGCCATTTGCTTCCTGTGCGAGCATGGCATGTTTCTTAATTCCTCCAATCGTCAGTTCTTCAATGTATAAAATAGGTATGATAATAAGAATAACAGTTACTAAAAAAATTGAATGATACACACAAATTAATCAGCACAGTACCTGTACAGAACAAGCACCCAACTGAATGAGCTGCCAAGTCGCTCAGTCATGTCCGACTCTGTGCAACCCCATAGACGGCAGCCCACCAGGCTCCCCCATCCCTGGGATTCTCCAGGCAAGAACACTGGAGTGGGTTGCCATTTCCTTCTCCAATGCATGAAAGTGAAAAGTGAAAGTGAAGTTGCTCAGTTGTGTCCGACCCTCAGCAACCCCATGGACTGCAGCCCACCAGGCTCCCCCGTCCCTGGGATTCTCCAGGCATGAGGACTGGAGTGGGGTGCTAGTTCTAATTTTGTTGTTGTTGTATGTGTATATTTTCACAGGGCCCAAATGGTCTGGAAATAATAAAAGAATACAAGCTACACAACTATGGAGAAAAGTACGGAGGTTCCTTAAAAAACTAAAAATAGAGTTATCATACAATCCTTCAGCCTGATTCCTGGGCATATATATGTATCTGGAGAAAACTCTAATTAGAAAAGATACATGCACCCCAGTNGGCCCACCAGGCTCCCCCGTCCCTGGGATTCTCCAGGCAAGAGTACTGGAGTGGGGTGCTAGTTCTAATTTTGTTGTTGTTGTATGTGTATATTTTTACAGGGCCCAAATGGTCTGGAAATAATAAAAGAATACAAGCTACACAACTATGGAGAAAAGTACTGAGGTTCCTTAAAAAACTAAAAATAGAGTTATCATACAATCCTTCAGCCTGATTCCTGGGCATATATATATATCTGGAGAAAACTCTAATTAGAAAAGATACATGCACCCCAGTGTTCATAGCAGTATTATTTATAAGAGCCAGCACATGGAAGCAACCCAAATATCCTTTGACAGGTGAATGAATGAAGAAAATATGGTACATATATACGATGGAGTATATGTATACACACACACAAATGGAATATTACTCAGCCATATAAAAGAATGAAATAATGCCATTTGCATAATATTCATGGAGCTAGAGATTATCATATTCAATGAAGTAAGTCAGATCGGGGAAGATAAATATCATTTGACTTCACTTATAAGTGGAATCTAAAAAAATGATACAAATGAACTTATCTACAAAAGAGAAATAGACTCACAGACATAGAGAACAAATGTATGGTTACCAAAGAGACCAGTAGGGAGGGAGAGAGACAAATGAGAAGTTTAGCATTAACATATATTACAATACTCTATATAAAATAAATCAACAAGGGCCTAATGTATAGCACTGGGGATTATACTCAATAGGTAATAACCTATAATGGAAAAGAATCTGAAAAAGAATTTATTTATATGCATATATATATAACTGAATCACTTTACTGTATACTTGAAACTGTCACAACATTGTAAATTACATGTCAACAACAACAAAAAAGAATGGTTAAAAAAAGTTGCTACCATTGAGGGGATGCCTATACAGACCCGCTGGGGGTGGGGGGGCGCGGGAATTTAGAGGACTCTGGCAAAGGTGAATTTTGAACAATTAGATGACCTCTCCAGGGGTTTTTAGGTACACTTACAAGCCCTAGACTCATAAGCTTGGGCATTTTTTTCTAGATGTTGCTGCATTTAAAAAATTATGATAAAATATACATAACATTTCGATTCCTGGGTTGGGAAGAACTCCTAGAGAAGGAATAGGGTACCCACTCCCACATTCTTGGGCTTCTCTGGTGGCTCAGACAGACAGTAAAGAATCCACCTGCAATGTGGGAGACCTGGGTTCAACCCCTGGGTTAGGAAAGTCCTCTGGAGGAGGGCTTGGCAACCCACTCCAGTATTCTGGCCTGGAGAATCCCCATGGACAGAGGAGCCTGGGGGCTACAGACCATAGGGTCACAAAGAGTCGGACACAACTGAAGGACTAAGCACAGCACAGCCCAACATACAACTTACCATTTAGCCATTTTGATCTTATGCATGTTTTAGGGATATCCACAAACCTTATAACATGATCAGTGATTAGTTAGGACTCTTTAGTTTCAAGTCATAGAAAATTCATTTAAGCAATAAATGGAGTTTATTGGTTTATTTAACTGAAAGTACAGTGGCATCTGATATTGGGGATATTTTGATCCAGTAGCTCAAATGACTTTAAGGACTTGTTTTTCTTCCCGTTTTCCCTCTGCCCTCTGCTGGGTTGACTCTATCCTCCATAAAGTGCCTTCCTGGCAGCTCTGGGGACCCCCAAACTCAGTTAAGAAAATGACTACCAAGTGGGCCAGGCCTCTAGCTTTTATAATCTCTCTCTTTTTTTCTTTTCCTGGCAATGCTGTGTGGCTTATTAGATCTTAGTTCCCTGACCAGGGGAACCCAGGCCATGGCAGTGAAAACTGAATTCTAACCACTGGGTCAGCAGGAATTCCGAGTTCCCAATGAATGGAAGGAACCCACCCCTCCTCACACCCCCCATATCATGGTATCTCTTTGCACCCTAGTCTAAGATTGCATTGTGTGCCTATTTTGGAAAGACGATAGTGACCAAAGGGCTGCTGCTGCTGCTAAGTCGCTTCAGTCGTGTCCAACTCTGTGTGACCCCATAGACGGCAGTCCACCAGGCTCCCCCGTCCCTGAGATTCTCCAGGTGAGAACACTGGAATGGGTTGCCATTTCCTTCTCCAAGGCATGAAAGTGAAAAGTGAAAGGGAAGTTGCTCAGTCCTGTCCGACTCTTCACGACCCCATGGACTGCAGCCTACCAGGCTCCTCTGCCCATGGGATTTTCCAGGCAAGAATACTGGAGTGGGGTGCCATCACCTTCTCCCGACCAAAGGGCAGAAGGTGGCTTAAACCAATTACAGTCCATCCCAGAATTGAAGCCGGGGTCAATCCCATACAAACCACACAGCTGATAATGGCAGAGGGATGCTTTCCTCAAAATAAAACCTGAGGGCTCTTACATGCAGAGCAAATGGCGACTACAAATACTCTGTTCTGGCCTCCCAAGACTTCCCACCCACCTTCCCAAACAGGATGATTTTAGGTGTTTTTTCCTCTTTTATCCATATTGCAGCAGACTCTTCTCCCTTGCTGGTATTGTGGCCTCATTCTCCACTGCTATTCATCTAACAACAGAATGATGAGACGTGGATTGTCCTGACTTGACGGAGTTTCAAGTTTTCAACTACTCCAGAATGAAAGGGTCCTTCAATGAATTCAAAATATAGCTGCAATTGTCAACCCGTCCCCACAAAAATTGAGTCACCACGTGCCCTGAAACTCATCTTTGAAAATCTCACTGCCTAACAGAGAAGAAAACTTTAGAATCTAAAATCGTTTTTCGACTCCTGACATACACAAAGTCTGACAGATATGGCCTTAATCTGTTGCACCCTAGCTTAGCACTCTGAAAATACAAAGCATTTTGAATTCTTATGGAGAATGTGTATGCCATTATGTGAACTGAGTTGGTCTTCTGCTAATCTTTTCAAATCCACACATTTCTTCAGAACAAGGGACTTTTGTTTTTGGCCCCTCTGACACACTTTTCTCCCGCTCTCTCTGTGAGTTGCAATGCTTGTTTCTTAAAAAGCTTTCCTTTCCAAAGATTACCAAAAGGTGTGACAATTAGGAATTTGCAAGAATCCAATTATATTTCAATACTGATTTCTAAAATTGCTTTTGAAGTTAAAACAAATGCACATAACCGATATTGATAAATACCTTTTTAGAGAGAGTTTTCGTTTGGTCTTTTAAAGGCGAGTGCTCCTCTCTGCTGCTCTCTCCCAGTGACGCACACCTGAGATGGAAGGCCTGCCATGCATACCTGCTGATGATACCTGAGACATACGTGCTCACTGATAACTATATTTTAGTTGCAGGCAACGCATTCAAAAGGAAGTAAACAGCATCTCAGTCCTGATTGAACAAAATCTAAACAAATGACAATATGATTACTTAAATCTTGAAGCTTAAGGATCTTGGACCATATATACTTTAGACACGTATGGCATCTCATGATTTAATATTTTGTTGCTTTGTGGGATGACCACTTTCTACTCAAGTCTAGCAAATCTGATTTCAGTGTTTGACCCATTAAAGCAGAAGAATCTAAATAGAATCTACAATCTAGATAGAATCTATAATCAACTTTTGACTCCAGACATGTGACGTCTAATGGATATGGTCTTAATCTTGTTGCCCACTAGTTTAGCACTCTGAAAACACAAAGCATTTTGATTATATGCTTTGTGTTTTGATTATATGCTCTAACACTTTTTTGGAGTCCATATAATCGTACATGACTTCCCAGCTGGCACAGTGGTAAAGAATCTGCCTGCCGATGCAGCAGGCTCAAGAGATAAGGGTTCAATCCCTGGGTCAGGAAGATCCCCTGGAGGAGGAAATGGCAACCCACTCCAGTACCCTTGCTTGGAAAACCCCATGGACAGAGGAACCTGGTGGGCTACAGTCCATGGGGTCGTGAACGAGTTGGACATGACTGAGCATACATACTATGTATTGTGTATATTTATATTATGCTATATTCATATATTCTTACTATTTTTTATCAATATAATAACTGAGTTAAAATTTTATTTCAGCACATATTTCCTACTGAAGTTGACAAATGAAAATATATATAAAGTTTCTTTTGCTTTGTAAAATGCAAATTTTTAAAAATACAGACTTATTGAAGTATAAATGACATACAGTAAGCTACACATACGGGAGAGGGAAATGGCAACCCACTCCAGTATTCTCTCTTGGGAAATCCCAGCAGAGAGGAGCCTCGTTGGCTACAGTCCATGGGGTTGCCAGAGTCTGACATGACTGAGTGACTAAACAACAAAGCTGCACATATTTAAAATGTAGAATTTCCTAAGTGTGACATATATATACACTCACGAAGCCATCACCAATAATCTGTGAATACATCCATCGCCACCAGAAGTTTCCTCAAGCACTTTCTGTAACCCCTTCTGCAAACTGCCTTCCCAAGCAGCCATTGATCTGCCTCTGTTGTGATGGACAGAAAGTTTAATACAAATGGAATCAGTCAGTACATAATCTTTTGTGCTTGGCTTCTTTTACTCAATAATTATTTAGAGATTCATCTGTGTTGTTTTANCGTCTAATGGATATGGTCTTAATCTTGTTGCCCACTAGTTTAGCACTCTGAAAACACAAAGCATTTTGATTATATGCTTTGTGTTTTGATTATATGCTCTAACACTTTTTTGGAGTCCATATAATCGTACATGACTTCCCAGCTGGCACAGTGGTAAAGAATCTGCCTGCCGATGCAGCAGGCTCAAGAGATAAGGGTTCAATCCCTGGGTCAGGAAGATCCCCTGGAGGAGGAAATGGCAACCCACTCCAGTACCCTTGCTTGGAAAACCCCATGGACAGAGGAACCTGGTGGGCTACAGTCCATGGGGTCGTGAACGAGTTGGACATGACTGAGCATACATACTATGTATTGTGTATATTTATATTATGCTATAGTCATATATTCTTACTATTTTTTATCAATATAATAACTGAGTTAAAATTTTATTTCAGCACATATTTCCTACTGAAGTTGACAAATGAAAATATATATAAAGTTTCTTTTGCTTTGTAAAATGCAAATTTTTAAAAATACAGACTTATTGAAGTATAAATGACATACAGTAAGCTACACATACGGGAGAGGGAAATGGCAACCCACTCCAGTATTCTCTCTTGGGAAATCCCAGCAGAGAGGAGCCTCGTTGGCTACAGTCCATGGGGTTGCCAGAGTCTGACATGACTGAGTGACTAAACAACAAAGCTGCACATATTTAAAATGTAGAATTTCCTAAGTGTGACATATATATACACTCACGAAGCCATCACCAATAATCTGTGAATACATCCATCGCCACCAGAAGTTTCCTCAAGCACTTTCTGTAACCCCTTCTGCAAACTGCCTTCCCAAGCAGCCATTGATCTGCCTCTGTTGTGATGGACAGAAAGTTTAATACAAATGGAATCAGTCAGTACATAATCTTTTGTGCTTGGCTTCTTTTACTCAATAATTATTTAGAGATTCATCTGTGTTGTTTTGTATATCAATAGTTTCCTGCATTTTATTGCTGAGTAGTAAGGAATATAGAGTTTTAATATCTGACCTTAAAATTCATAAAGTAGAAGCTCATTAATTCTGTTTAATTGGTTACTCGATATGATAACAGAGGACATTTTTGTTAAGGTAGTATGCCTGAAATTTATTAAGTATGAGGCCTTATAACTCCTTTGCAACTCTTGGGGTACCTGTGACTTTAATTAGGTTGTCTTCATACTACAAACTGTACGCATTAGGAGAAGTTTTGACACTGATTTAAATGGTAGAATCACAGACTTTCATGACTAGAGGGAGCTTTGGAGATTATACCAACTACCTCTTCATTTTATAGATGAGGAACTGGATGCCCAGAGTGGTTAAAGGGTCTGAGGTCACACCGAAGAGGTTTCTTTCAACATTATTTGGGGCGGTGGTGATGAGGCATTATAGTGGAGGATACAGTCTGTTCTCTTTGCCGTCTTGGCTTTCTCTGATCATTCCCAGCTGCAGACTCATGAAACTCTGCCTCAGTTTCCATCTGGCCCCTGGCCAGAGGTCCACTCTCTCTGGTGTCCCACCAGCTTTGGGGACAGGGAGAATGGCTTTGCTCCAGCAGGGCAGTTTTAGTGAAGCCCCTCGATGCTTGAGAGCTGCTCAGAAAGCTTAAACCTCAGGACTGCCTCTGTCTGACCCAGCTGAACTACCAAATCTAGTGGATGCGATGTGACTGCTTTTCTGGTTGCTTTAGAACAGCTATCAAGGTGTCTCCAGAAACCCAAATGGCCAGCAGGGCAAAAGCCTCTTGCTGAAGCCCAGAGAGGGAAAATTGGACCCCACGTTTAAACACAGTTTGCTTCTCTTTCTTTCTCCTCCCTTCTATAACACCTCTGGGGCCAAGAAAAAGGCAGGCTTTCCCTTCTTCTTCCTTGGAACTCAACAAGGCTAGAGTTTGAAAAATAAAGATGGAGGTAAAGGAAAATATGCAATTCTCTCGTAATAGTCTGACTTGCAAAGCTAGAGTAATATAGAAAAATCCCATTTTTGAGTGCCAGAACCTGGATTTTCTCTTTGCATTCCTCTGTAACACTATCAATCTCTCTAGGCAGAAGGATGCCCCAGGAAGACTAAGGTGAATATCATGTGTTCTGACAAACTAAATATAAAAGCACCTTAATAATTTTCAAACTATCAGTTTTACCTCCATTCCACTTGCCACCAAAAATGTCCTAAGTAATACCCACTCACTCAGACTTACAATGAAATTATACTTGCCCAAGATCCAGAGACCCTCTCCCTTCCACAGTCCATCTGCTCTTTACGACAATGGTGATGATACTAACACTTAAGAAAATGCACTATCTGCTATGCAGATTATCTCATTTAATTCTCACAGCAATCCTATGTTGCCAGTACTATTTTTAAAAATGTTATTGAAGTATAGTTGATTTTCAATGTTGTATTCATTTCTGCCATACAGCAAATGATTCAGTTATATAGGTATTCTTTTTCTTATTCTTTTTCATTATGGTTATCACAGGATATTGAATACAGTTACTTGTGCTATACAGTAGGAAAGTGGAAGTGAAAGTCACTCAGTCATGGCCAACTCTTTGCGACCCCATGGACTATACAATCCATGGAATTTTCCAGGCCAGAATACTGGAGTGGGTAGCCTTTTCCTTCTCCAGGGGATCTTCCCAGCCCAGGGATCGAACCCAGGTCTCCTGCATTGCAGGCAGATTCTTTACCAGCTGAGCCATCAGGGAAGTCCATGCAGTAGGACCTTGTTGTTTATCCATCCTATATATAATAGATTGCATCTACTAATCCCAAATTCCCAATCCTTCCCTTGCCCAGGCCCTGCCCCACCTTGGCAACAGCAAGTCTGCTCTCTACGTGAGTCCGTCTCTGTTTTGTAGATAGGTTCATATATGTCATATTTTAGATTCCACATACAAGTGATATCATATGGTATTTGTCTTTCCCTTTCTGACTTACTTTGCTTAGTATGATAGTCTTTAACAGTGACAGATTTTATTTTTTTAAGTTCCAAAATCACTGTGGATGGTGACTGCTGCTGCTAAGTCACTTTAGCCGTGTCCGACTCTGTGCGACCCCATAGACGGCAGCCCACCAGGCGGATGGTGACTATAGCCATGAAATTAAAAGACACTTGCTGTTTGGAAGTAAAGCCATGATAAACCTAGATAGCATATTAAAAAGCAGAGACATCACTTTGCTGACAAAGGTCCATGTAGTCAAAGCTATGGTTTTTCCAGTAGTCATGTATGGATGTGAGAGTTGGACCATAAAGAAGGCTGAGCACTGAAGAATAGATGCTTCTGAATTGTGGTGTTGGAGAGGACTCTTGAGAGTCCCTTGGACTGCAAGGAGATCCAACCAGTCCATTCTGAAGGAAGTCAACTCTGAATATTCTGTAGAAGGATGATACTGAAACTGAAGCTCCAGTACTTTGGCCATCTCAGGCAAAGAGCCAACTTCACTGGAAAAGACCTTGATGCTGGGAAAAACTGAGGGCAGGAGAAGAAGGGGCCAACAGAGGATGAGATGGTTGGATGGCATCACCAACTCAATGGACATGAGTTTGAGCAAACTCTGGAAGATAGTGAAGGGCAGGGAAGCCTACCGTGCCGCAGTCCATGGGGTCACAGAATTGGACACGACTTAGTGAATGAACAACAACAATGATAATCTCTAGGTTCATCCATGTTGCTGCAAATGGTATTATTTCATTCTTTTCAATGGCTGAACTATATATATATATATATAAAATCTTCTTTATCCATTCATCTCTCAATGGACATTTAGGTTTTTTCTGTGTCTTGGCTATTGTGAATAGTGATATGAACATAGGGTTGCATTATCTCTTTGAATTATAGCTTTATCTGGGTGTATGCCCCAAAGTGGGATTACTGGATCATATGGCAACTCTATTTTTAACTTTTTGTGGGACCTCCATACAGTTTTCTATAGTGGCTGCACCAATTCACATTCCTATCAACACCATGAGAGGACTCTCTTTTCTCCACACCCTCTCCAGCATTTATGAATTGTAGACTTTTTAATGACGGTCATTCCGACCAATGTGAGGTGGTACCTACTGTAGTTTTGATTTGCATCTCTCTATCAGCAATGCTGAGCATCTTTTATGTGTGCTTCCCTCATAGCTCAGTTGGTAAAGAATCTGCCTGCAATGCAGGAGACCCTGGTTCGATTACTGGGTCAGGAAGATCCCCTGGAGAAGGGAAAGGCTACCCACTCCAGTATTCTGACCTGAAGAATTCCATGGATTGTATAGTCCATGGGGTTGCAAAGAGTCGGACACGACTGAGTGACTTCCACTCACTACACTTAGTACTATAATTCAGCCATTTTACTGATAAGGAAGCTGAAGATTAGAAAGATGACTGCTCAAGGTCATGTATCTGGTAAGTCATAGAGTCATGAGCCTGCAGCCTTAGCTATTAGCTGCTTTCTAGTTTTTACCTGCTAGTCTCCACGGCTTCCTTCCTAGTCACCAGATACACAATGGCTACATTCCTAGGCTGAACTGGTCAACTTAGCCCAGCTGGAGGAGGGGCAGTTCTCAGGACCTTTCTTACCAATCGATGTGTAGAATGAAATTTGAGTGGACCTGTTTATGGCAAAACTACAGGTGGCTAATGTAACAGATTTTATTGCTTCTAGAAATCTTGGCACCAGTGATAAATTAATTACTTTAAGTGAAGATAAGAGCCTAAATAAAAAAGCCAAGGTATGTTATAATTTAAGTTACAGATTAACAAATCACTGTTCTGACCTTTATTTTCCCTTTGCCCTAATTTTCTTACATTTTACCCTTTTATATTTGATGATTCTTTTTTTAAAGCTTCTGCAAATCTCCTTGGGAATGAGGTGGGAAGATCCAGCAAATCTAATTAATGAGTTAGCGAATCACTGTATTTAAAAGATTAAAGTAATAAAAACTTTTAAGAAAATTAAATGTGTATTAATTTTTTTAAACACTATCCTTGTAGAGAAGGGGGATAAAAAGAAGCAAATGTGGAAAAATATGGGAAACCTATTGAAAATGGGTTCATTTCCCCACTTTGTAGTTTTGCACACATTCTTTACCATTAACTTTGAACTTTTCAGACATCATTTCTCCATTTGTCTTTGTATCGCTAGGATCTGTCACCATTCATCCATTCAATAAGTAATTTTGGAACTTCAGAAAACATGACAATACAAAGAGCTTGTTCTCCATGAGCTGACAAGGTAATGGGTACTGTCCAGTCTGTTGGGGGAGCTCAGTAAATGTTTGTGGAATAACTTTCACTTCAGCTCCACAAAAGAAGCTTGTATGCAAAATTAAGTTTATCTCTAGTTTTTAGAGAGACGCAGAGAGGCAATATGTCTTATTCATGGTGACTCATTGGAAAGAGAGAGAGCCAAATATTCACATCCAAGTATTAATATTTGGACCCCAGTGTTCTTGCTTCTTCTGAAGGCCACATTAACATAAACCCACAGGAAGCAGGAAGACATAGGTTTTTTCCCCCAGCTGCCTAGCATTTCTGTGAGTAGCCACTGAGGTTTCAAGGGAGGACACTGGAAAAGCACACCTTTCTAATCAGAGGCCTATGTGCCCCTGGACATGTGACGTCACCCATGCCAAGCCAATCACTGCATAACCATGCATCCCAGCGTGGCACCTTTAAACAACTGTGATTAGTTATTTCTCATGATTCTGTGGGTTGACTGGGCATTCTTCTGCCCCATGGTGTTGGCTGGGTTTACTCATGCAACTGGTCTAGCTGGCAGCTGGGCTGAGCTGGAAGGTCTGGGCCATGGTAATTGATGACCTTCAGCTGTGGGGCCTTGATTTTCCTCCATAGGGCTCCTTCCACATGACATCTCAACCTGCAGGGCTGCCCCGTGTGTTCTTTCTCCAGTATTATAGCCCAAGACTCCTTATGGCATGAGAATGAAAACAAAGGCTGCTGGTATTTTAAAGGCTTGGACTCTGACGTTCCTGAAAGTCATTTTCATCACATTGTATTCAGTTCAGTTCAGTCGCTCAGTTGTGTCTGACTCTTTGCAACCCCATGAATCGCAGCACGCCAGGCCTCCCTGTTCATCACCAACTCCTGGAGTTCACTCAGACTCACGTCCATCGAGTCCGTGATGCCATCCAGCCATCTCATCCTCGGTTGTCCCCTTCTCCTCCTGCCCCCAATCCCTCCCAGCATCAGAGTCTTTTCCAATGAGTCAACTCTTCGCATGAGGTGGCCAAAGTACTGGAGTTTCAGCTTTAGCATCATTCCTTCCAAAGAAATGCCAGGGTTGATCTCCTTCAGAATGGACTGGTTGTATCTCTTTGCAGTCCAAGGGACTCTCAAGAGTCTTCTCCAACACCACAGTTCAAAAGCATCAATTCTTTGGTGCTCAGCCTTCTTCATAGTCCAACTCTCACATCCATACATGACTGCTGGAAAAACCATAGCCATGACTAGACGGACCTTAGTTGGCAAAGTAATGTCTCTGCTTTCGAACATGCTGTCCAGGTTGGTCATAACTTTTCTTCCAAGGAGCAAGCGTCCCTTAATTTCATGGCTGCAGTCACCATCTGCAGTGATCTTGGAGCCCAAAAAAACAAAGTCTGACACTGTTTCCACTGTTTCCCCATCTATCTCCCATGAAGTGATGGGACCAGATGCCATGATCTTCGTTTTCTGAATGTTGAGCTTTAAGCCAACTTTTTCACTCTCCTTTTTCACCTTCATCAAGAGGCTTTGTAGTTCCTCCTCACTTTCTACCATAAAGGTGATGCCATCTGCACATTGTATTGGCCCAAGGAAAACCATCTCAGGTTCAGTGGGGAAGGAAACAGACTCCATGTCTTAATGGAGGACTGGTGTACTTACATAGGAATGGGAAGAGTTGTTGAGGGGAGCATATTCAGGGAACCTGCCACAGAGCCCTCCCCAGGACAATTATGATATCTAGTCTCCTTCAGGAAGGCACAGATGCCACGAATCATGGAAACATAGAGCTGCTGGGACCATCTTTGCCACCATGTAGAAAAAGCCTGCTTTTTCATAGAATGAAAAAAAAAGAAAAAAGCACATATATACATACACCCGAAACAAACACAACATTGCAAATCAACTATACTCCAGTAAAATTGAAAAAGAAAAGAAAATGCCCATTTGAGGACAAAGTCAGCCTAGACGAAAGCAGAGCAAGAAGTAGAAAAAAAACATGTAGTGAAACTCAGTTCTCCACTGAAGTGGAACAGCGGTCATAGAGCTAAGTGGTTAAACAGCTCAGGATGTGGAGTCATACCACCCTGAGTTCTAATCTGGCTCCGCTACCTACTAGCCATGTAACTTTGGGAAAGTTAATATCTCCAAGCATCACATTCATCATCTATAAAATGTGCATAATAATAGTCCCTGTCTTCATAGGGTTGTTGTGACAGTTAACTGTGATGTTTGTGATGAATTTAGCAAAGTGCTAGGCCCAGCATAAGTCCTCGGGGATGCGTGCTGTGTACACTGAGATGCACCTGGAACCTCTCCCCCACAGAGATGCTCCCCGCTTTGCTGGGACCTTGAAGGTCACAAGTGAGGTTCCAATCTTCACTTGGATTGGAAACTCTTTAACATGTAGCAAAAGATCCTCTATGTCAAAAGTCTCCCAAGCAACATATTCTTATTTCCTCTTTAAACATACGAAGCTAACAAATGCCTGACTTTAATTTGGGGAAAAGAAAAGAACGGTTGGTAAGTTTTGTGTCCTTCTTAGGAAATGTAAGTCCTATGCCAGACAGCTTGGAGAAATGAAGAACTGCACTACCATCACCACACCAAGAGAGGGGCATCATGGAACCTGTCACATTTTGTGTATTCCCATAAAGCTGAATTCAGATCAGCTTTATAGGCAGTAGCTTCTTAGAGGTTGGACAGATCTGGGTTTCGGTTCACCCTGACAAGCTAAAGGTCACGAGTATGACACGGAATACTTTCATCTGTTATGTGCAGTATACTTACATCTTTTATACATCTCTATTAGTTCAAAAAGTGACTGCTTCTCTCTGTTCTTTATTGGAAATGTAGTCTAATTTTGCATCCGATGGATTAATCTGTGGATCTCAGAAGTTACCTTTGCAGCTCTCTCCTTTTTGATAAAATATATATACCATAAATTTGTCATTAGTGATATTCAGTACACTCATAACGTTGTACAACCATCATATCTAGTTCCAGAATACACTTTCTCTTAATTCTCTCTCTCTTTTAACCAAATATTAGAATGAACTTCCTTGGTTACCAGTTTACAGGATTTAGCTGAAGCGGGTATTAGAGCAATTACTCGTTCAGTTTTTAAGTTGTGTCCAACTCTTTGCAACCCTACAAACTGTAGCCTACCAGATTCCTCTGTCCATGGGATTTTCTAGGCAAGAGTCCTGGAGTGGATTGCCATTTCCTTCTCCAGGGGATCTTCCTAACCCAGGGATCGAATCCAGGCCTCCCACATTGCAGGCAGACCCTTTAGCATCTGAGCCACCAGGGAAGATCAATTACTAGAAGCCATGAATCCTGATCAGACTGGTTTGACAAGGTTGAGGAATCTGCTGTGACTGTCAGCAGAGGACACAGGCCTTACTACCTGGAAACCTTGTGTGCTATTTGCAAAGGGACTCGACGTGGAAAGAATCAACTGCCTTTTGTTAATTGGGTAATTAGTATTCTCCCTCCTGGCACATCTCTGGAATAAGACAAAAGTTTACACTGTCATTTTTAAATGTCTGACAGTAGTCATAAAACAATATCATTATTTACAAAAAATGGTCACCCTCATGAACTATTTTCTGTGCCAGGCGCCATGCTGTGAATTGATTCCTTGGCATCTCTGTGGAGGAGGCCCCTTCACTAGCTCCACTTTGCAGATGAGAAAATGAAGCCTCAGAAAAGTTAAACAGCTTTTCCAAGAGCACACATCTAGTAAGCTGTAAGCCAAGATTCAAACTCCAGTCTCATTGACCCTAAAACCTAGGCATTTAGCTCACTGTGAATGCAACCGTTTCACTCCACAATACAAGGTCAAATACAACCAGCATGTGAGAAATGCAGCCTGAGTCTCAACAGCAAGAAGCATCATGAAAGAAGCAGGCTGAACAAGGAAAACTAACTTGATGAAACTGCAAGGTACCACATCTAACGGAAGTCATAACGGCTTTACCCCTGTCTACTTCGTTTTTCTCAAAGAGCTGACTTGTGAAGCCACGTGGAAACCTCTATGGACCTCAGTCCTCACCGGCAAAATTTGTTCATGCCATTTCCCTTTCATCTGGGGTAGATCCCTGGGCCCTGGTTTTCATCCCCCTAGTACANAGACGAAAGCAGAGCAAGAAGTAGAAAAAAAACATGTAGTGAAACTCAGTTCTCCACTGAAGTGGAACAGCGGTCATAGAGCTAAGTGGTTAAACAGCTCAGGATGTGGAGTCATACCACCCTGAGTTCTAATCTGGCTCCGCTACCTACTAGCCATGTAACTTTGGGAAAGTTAATATCTCCAAGCATTACATTCATCATCTATAAAATGTGCATAATAATAGTCCCTGTCTTCATAGGGTTGTTGTGACAGTTAACTGTGATGTTTGTGATGAATTTAGCAAAGTGCTAGGCCCAGCATAAGTCCTCGGGGATGCGTGCTGTGTACACTGAGATGCACCTGGAACCTCTCCCCCACAGAGATGCTCCCCGCTTTGCTGGGACCTTGAAGGTCACAAGTGAGGTTCCAATCTTCACTTGGATTGGAAACTCTTTAACATGTAGCAAAAGATCCTCTATGTCAAAAGTCTCCCAAGCAACATATTCTTATTTCCTCTTTAAACATACGAAGCTAACAAATGCCTGACTTTAATTTGGGGAAAAGAAAAGAACGGTTGGTAAGTTTTGTGTCCTTCTTAGGAAATGTAAGTCCTATGCCAGACAGCTTGGAGAAATGAAGAACTGCACTACCATCACCACACCAAGAGAGGGGCATCATGGAACCTGTCACATTTTGTGTATTCCCATAAAGCTGAATTCAGATCAGCTTTATAGGCAGTAGCTTCTTAGAGGTTGGACAGATCTGGGTTTCAGTTCACCCTGACAAGCTAAAGGTCACGAGTATGACACGGAATACTTTCATCTGTTATGTGCAGTATACTTACATCTTTTATACATCTCTATTAGTTCAAAAAGTGACTGCTTCTCTCTGTTCTTTATTGGAAATGTAGTCTAATTTTGCATCCGATGGATTAATCTGTGGATCTCAGAAGTTACCTTTGCAGCTCTCTCCTTTTTGATAAAATATATATACCATAAATTTGTCATTAGTGATATTCAGTACACTCATAACGTTGTACAACCATCATATCTAGTTCCAGAATACACTTTCTCTTAATTCTCTCTCTCTTTTAACCAAATATTAGAATGAACTTCCTTGGTTACCTCAGTTTACAGGATTTAGCTGAAGCGGGTATTAGAGCAATTACTTGTTGTTCAGTTTCTAAGTTGTGTCCAACTCTTTGCAACCCCACAAACTGTAGCCTACCAGACTCCTCTGTCCATGGGATTTTCTAGGCAAGAGTCCTGGAGTGGATTGCCATTTCCTTCTCCAGGGGATCTTCCTAACCCAGGGATCGAATCCAGGCCTCCCACATTGCAGGCAGACACTTTAGCATCTGAGCCACCAGGGAAGATCAATTACTAGAAGCCATGAATCCTGATCAGACTGGTTTGACAAGGTTGAGGAATCTGCTGTGACTGTCAGCAGAGGACACAGGCCTTACTACCTGGAAACCTTGTGTGCTATTTGCAAAGGGACTTGACGTGGAAAGAATCAACTGCCTTTTGTTAATTGGGTAATTAGTATTCTCCCTCCTGGCACATCTCTGGAATAAGACAAAAGTTTACACTGTCATTTTTAAATGTCTGACAGTAGTCATAAAACAATATCATTATTTACAAAAAATGGTCACCCTCATGAACTATTTTCTGTGCCAGGCGCCATGCTGTGAATTGATTCCTTGGCATCTCTGTGGAGGAGGCCCCTTCACTAGCTCCACTTTGCAGATGAGAAAATGAAGCCTCAGAAAAGTTAAACAGCTTTTCCAAGAGCACACATCTAGTAAGCTGTAAGCCAAGATTCAAACTCCAGTCTCATTGACCCTAAAACCTAGGCATTTAGCTCACTGTGAATGCAACCGTTTCACTCCACAATACAAGGTCAAATACAACCAGCATGTGAGAAATGCAGCCTGAGTCTCAACAGCAAGAAGCATCATGAAAGAAGCAGGCTGAACAAGGAAAACTAACTTGATGAAACTGCAAGGTACCACATCTAACGGAAGTCATAACGGCTTTACCCCTGTCTACTTCGTTTTTCTCAAAGAGCTGACTTGTGAAGCCACGTGGAAACCTCTATGGACCTCAGTCCTCACCGGCAAAATTTGTTCATGCCATTTCCCTTTCATCTGGGGTAGATCCCTGGGCCCTGGTTTTCATCCCCCTAGTACATTTTTCCTCCTTTAGGTTGCCTTTCTTACCTCCCGATTCTGGCTCTCCACACTTCTGACTCTATGCTTTTTGACATGTCAGTTAAACTAGAGCCAGCATTCTCTCTTGGATCTGATCTTAACATTGACCTTGTAGGAACTGCAGGTAAGAGAGTTTCAGCTTGGTCCACACCTCTGCCCTGGGCTCTGGTTGCACAGAAGACGAGACATGGACCATCAGGACAGTGGAAGAACACACCCATTCACACTCTTGTAGAGCTTTGTTGTTTACAGAACTTTGGAAAAATATCCTGTAAAGTTTACAAAGACAGAGAAGGCAATGGCAAGCCACTCCAGTACTCCTGCCTAGAAAATCCCATGGACAGAGGATCCTGGTAGGCTGCAGTTCATGGGGTCACTACGAGTCGGACACAACTGGGCGACTTCACTTTCACTTTTTCACTTTTATGCATTGGAGAAGGAAATGGCAACCCACTCCAGTGTTCTTGCCTGGAGAACCCCAGGGACGGGGGAGCCTGATGGGCTGCCATCTATGGGGTCGCACAAAGTCGGACACGACTGAAGCGACTTAGCAGCAGCAGCAGCAGCAGCAGCAGTTTATAAAGAAAGACAGAACTGGTATTAATTTTTCTATTTTTTTAAAAATGTCACAAACATTTCAAGTGTACCAAAGAAATACACTGAATAACAGGAACATCCATAAACACTGTCGAGACTTGACACATTTTTCCTTAAAGAATAAAATGGTGCAGATATGATTGAATCCTCTTCCACTCCATTCCCTCCCTCCTTCCCCAGAGAACCTACTGTCTTGAAATTGATTTGAATCATGCCAACCAGGTTTTAAAATGATAGGTATCTATTATTATCTGTGTGAATCCACAATGGATATTATTTTGTGTTCTTAAAACTCCTAAATAATATCATACTATATGTATTGTTTAGCCACTTGCTTTTTCAAAATTTTGTTCTTAAGATTTATTTTTATTGAAACATACATTTATGTTCATTCATTTCACCTAATAATCTTCCTGGCTTTCTATATGCATATAGATATCATATTTTATTTATCTAACCTCCTACTGATAGAAATTTATATAAATTGTTTTGTACTATTTCAAAAGACATTGAAGTGACCCGTTGTACATCTGTTCTTATAGACATATGCCAGCCTTCTTTCTAGAGCGAATTCCTGGAAGTAGAATTGCTAGGTCATAGGGTAAGTATAGAGCTACAATTTTAGATTCTCCCAAGTGGTTGTACCAATTTACATTTCCATCGTCTGAGTCTGAGAATTCATATGGCCCTTGGTCCTTGACAATTATTGGCATTATCAGATATTTTGATTTTTATCGGTCTGTTCACTGAAAACTCGTTTCTCATTGCTTTATCATGGAAAGATTCTGAATTAATGGCTCAGTTTCTTTATTACAAAGTCCAATGGAGTTTTTCTTTTTTCTCCTCTTGACTCAATATTAATGATTTACAGTTGTTGTAAAAAACTGCTTATTTCATCTGTATTTTAAATATCTTGCCATAGAGTTGATTATGATATTTTCTTATTATTTTAAAATTCACTGTAATTGTATTCTTCTCTTCATTTCTGGTGTAACTTATGTCTTCTCCTTTTAGTAGATCTCAGCAGAGGATTGCCTTTATAGTAATCTTTTTGAAACACAAGATTTTGGTGTTGTTGATATTTTGGTTCCTTATTTTCTATTCATTAATTTCCATGCCTCACTTTAGTCTCTCCCCTCTCCTGTTTTTGGTATACACTCTGTAGCTCTTTTCTAATTGCTTTCATTGCATAATAAGTTATCTTTCTTTTTCTAATAATTTAAAGGATATAAATTTTCTTTCAAAAACTGCCTTAGCTATTTGATATATAGTTCTTTTGTTGTTATTTTTTCCTAAATATTTAATAATTTTATAAGATTTAATTGATCAATGTATTTATTTAGAAAAGTACTTAAAATTTTCTAACTTTGTTAGAGTACACTATGATGAGGTGATTGGTTATGTTTTTCCTAAAGTATTTTTAACTTCATTGTGTGTTAGACAGATAATGCAGTTTAAATGATATAAATTATTTTGTATTTATGGAGACTTCTCTGTGACCCAGTTGGGGTCACCTTTTGTATTTACAAAAATGTTCTATGTGTACTTGAAAAAACGTATAATATTGGATTACTGAGCACAGAATTCTATATGTCATTTGATTAAATTTGTTCAGATTTATTTTCTTTGAAAGTGAAGGTGTTTAGTCCCTCAGTTGGGTCTCTTTGCGACCCCATGGGCTAGAGTGTTCTAGGCTCCTCTAACAATGGAGTTCTCCAGGCAAGAATACCGGAGTGGGTAGCCATTCCCTTCTCCAGGGGATCTTCCCAACCCCAGGGATAGAACCTGGGTCTCTTGCATTGCAGGCAGATTCTTTACTGTCTGAGCCAGCAGAGAAGCTCTCTTATTTTCTTTTGTCTACGTTTGACTGCTTTATCTGTCTATTCTGAAAGTGGTATGTTAAAATTTCCTAACTATGATTGAGAATTGTCAATTTCTTTTTTGTAAATCCATCCATTTTTTCTATAAATATTTTAAGGACATGTTAATAGATACACACAAGTCCAGAGACGTTTATGACTGTCTGGAAATTACTCTTTTCATCATTCCATAATGACTCTCTCTTTCTAGTGATGCTTTTACTTTTTCCCCTTAAGTCTATTTTGTGTGCTAAAAACATAGCCACATCAGATTTCTTTTACTTTGCTTTTTTCTGAGGGTTAGGTAGTTTTGGTTTAGTTAGGTGATTTTCATCCTTTTAAAATGATATTGCTTGTAAACACCAGAGTGTTTCCTTTAAAATCTGAGAATCTTTGCCTTCTGACTGGTGAATTAAATTCCTTTTCATTTATTTTTATTGGTGCATATTGGGTTATTTCTACTATCTTATTTTGACTTTTCCTACCATGCTTTATGTCTTTTTGTGTGTGTTTATTTCTTTTTAACTCAGTTCTACTTACTTGATCAAATTTTTTGGATTCTCTCATTTTTCTACTCGTTTGAAAGTTATATTAATATATTTTATTTTTATTCTTTAATTGATTACTCAGTAAAAGGTATAACCATTTTAACATAGTTTAAAGTTAGTCAATAGCTTTAGCTCCCTTCAGTAAAAAATAAGGATCTTAAAACATTTTAATTGCAATCACCTGTCAATCTTCCAAGTGTTTGTTGTTTAGCATTATCGCTCTGACTTTTTTGTAAACTACTCTCTTTTTAATTATTATTTTCATAATCTATAGACAAGAAAACTGAGGTTCAGGAAGGTCAGGTTATTACCTACGGTCATACATTTAACAAGTGGCAAAATCCATCCAGAACCAACCTTCATTTGGGAGTGGAACATCTATAGACTTGAATTCTTTGGGATGTGCTGGCCATTTCACTGTATGGCTAATTTTTATATGGCTAGTTTTAAGGCATGACAAGTGCTATTGGTTATCTCCAAATATCTCTCATTGAGTGAGTGTGAGTGTGAAAGTCACTCACTCGTGTTCGACTCTTTGCGACTCCACGCACTATACAGACCATGGAATTCTCCAGGCCAGAATACTGGAGTGGGTAAGCTTTCCCTTCTCCAGGGTTAGTAAACCAGATAAAATGGATGTTTTGCCCTTGGTTTGACCTTAAATTGAAAACAGACTCTTTATGCACCTTGTGTTTTCCATTGTGTTTACAGAATTTCATTGTTATTATAAAGGCATGATAAATGACAGGTGATGTGCTGAGAGTAGATTAATGATATAACAGAAGAGACCGCTTCCTCCTTCCCCATGGAAGCCAGATATCATACAAACTGAGCCATCCTCGAGACTCCTTACTTGAAATTTCAGTCTATATGTCCACCCATCCATCCTGTGATACGGGACAGTTTTATGGCTAAGGTTGGAATTGTAATTGCACAAATTTCCAGCCTCGTGCTTCAGTCTTCCAACCATGTTTTTCACTAATAAGGCTGAGATCCCAATGAAACATGTTTGTGGATAGCTCACCACCACCTATTGTTATTTTAAGAAAACGAACAAAGTCCATTGAAGGTGAAGAGTGTCACGGTGTCATCTCTGTTCATGAAAGACAGCCCAATTTTCAGTTGGGGAACAAAGAGTATATTTGAGGGTGAAAGGCTGGTGAAATAGCTCGGCTGAGTAAATGCTCCTGCAGCGATGATTATTGCCTCATCACTCAAAGGTGAAAGAACAGGAAAATAAAATGGCACAGATTGCACCCCTCAGGTAACAGATGAGAGACAGGAGAAGAATATAGTTCAAAAGCTGGCAAGCACCCACTCTGTCCTCTGCAGACCCTGCAAGGGGACATCTGCACCAATTTTGGATTGTGCAATTGTATTGAGCACTCATGCCCCATTTAAAAGACAAATTGTGGTAAGATTTGGTGCAGTTTCGATGGATTCAGAAAGAAACATTTGAGAAGCACATCCCTGCTTGGCATGGAGAAGTATGGAATTAGTATGAAATGTCTACCTGTGTCAGGCCCTGTGCTAAACACTTTCCATCCATTATTTTAAATTTTCCTTATTAGTCATTTGAGGGAGATTTTAATATCCTTTGTTGACATAATATATTGAAGGTCAGAGACTTGAAGTGACTTCTGTAAATTCACAGAGCTAGTAAGTGAGATTTGAAACCAGGCCTGCTTGGTATTGTACTGTTTTGAAGTGAGAGGATGTCTGTAGTTTAGCAGTTTAAAAGGTAAAAATGTGATTGTAAGGTACTCATTCTGGATGGATTCCTCTCCTACTTCCCCGAGCCAATGAAGAAGAATTCTGCACAGACGTTTTTCTCTGTCTAAACTCAGCAGTCCTGCAAGCCACCCCTGCCTCTATAGTCATCACCCTTTAAAAATAGGCCTTGAAATCTCACCAAGACTCAGCCTTGAACCTCTAGTCCTGCACACTGATCTGAATGTCAGCTTCTCTCTCCTCATCCCATCTACTCTGCTTCCAACCTCATAGCTTTCCTGCCATTTCTTACCTCCCTTCCCTGCCTGCAACAGCCTGAATACCGGGCACAGCTGTCCTGGAGGCTGAGGGCATGACTTCTGTCCCCTGAGGCTGCTCTGGTTCAGCTCCATTCCTGGGACAACCTGCCTCCCACCCTCTTCTCATGACTATTCAGTGCAGTCTCCTCCCCTCTGTTAAGTCTTCAACATTCACAAGTGTAAATGCCCTGAGCAGCTCTTTGTATCAGGCACTAATCCAAACATGGAGGGGTACAGATGTGTCCAAGGAGACGGTGGGGTCGGGACAGAGACAGATAAACAGGGTCCTGAAGCAACGCAGCGAGTGCTGTGAGGCAGTCCTGCGATCGGGGACAACCGCGCCGGACAACAGGTGAGTCTGCTCCTCTGAGGCTGAAGGGAAGCAGCAAAGAGGCTTCACAGGCAATGTGAAGACTGACCTGACTCTGGAAGGATGAGTAGGCATTTTCATCCTTTCCTACCAGCCTGGTTGCTATGGTTAAAACTGTAGTAGGTGATGAACTCCGGAGGAGTAAGGGTGGAAGGACAGGTGAGAGAGTTGAGGAAGGAACTTCAGGACTTCCATATCCTCTACTCAACCCTTTAAGGTTGAGGGAAGATGATATTTCTGGCTAGAGTGTCATTTTTCTGCTGGTAGGAAGAAGTGCCTTCTTTTTTTTCCATTTTGTCAAAACAAAACGGTGGTGATGGCAGTGGAGGTGGGGGCGGGGGTTTGTGAGTAATTACTTTTCCCATAATAATAACTACCATCCCCTGCCCAGGCAGTTACTGTGTGTTAGAGGCTATTTGTACTGATTCTAGAGGATTCCCTCTTGGTGGGCACAAGGTTCTCGGTCACTTCTCAGATTACATTGTTTGAGGCCCCATCTGGTGGTAAGAGCTGAAAGGTCAGCAGTCGCATCACCCTGTCCCCAGGGCTCCAGCCCTCTGTGACATGTGTCTTGTGGCAAGAAACCCTTAAGTGTCTGGTCCCATTTCGGTGGGTGGAGCGCAGGCAAGGGCAGTGAGTGTGGTGGGAGCCGGTTATGGTGGGCAGTGGCCAGAGCACTGGAGAGCCGTTCTCTGCTCCTGCCATAGCCCCACTTGCTAGAGGGGAATCTGCTGCAGGGGGGATAGGGGAATTCTTCAAGGACAAATGGTATGTCCTCCAGGGATACTCTCCCTGAGGGAGCTCACAGACAAGCTGTCCACAGGTCTCTTTGATTCCCCAATGGATAGCCACGTCCGCTGGAAGCAAAGCTACTCTAGGATGGTGGGGATGGGACCCAGCTTCTCAATAACTTTGCAAGATGTCAACAGCAGAGCTCACATGAAGCCCAATTCTTGCTTGAGATGCTGCAGAGGCGGGGCCTAAGCTCACCAACCCAGTTCTTCACTAACAGTTATTCAAGGGGAGAAGATGCCTCTAGACTGTGCTCATCGGAGAGTCTTCCTTGCCATTCCTAATAGATCTGAGCCTCTAGGGTTATTGTTTTTAAAATACGCTGGCCTTGGGATTCCCTGGTGGCTCAGTGGTAAAGAATCTGCCTGCCAGTGCAGGAGACAAGGGTTCGATCCCTGCTTTGGGAAGATCCCACACTTCACGGAGCAACCAAGCCACAACTATTGCGCCTGTGCTCTAGGGCCCGGAGCCCAACTACTGAGGCCAAGTGCTGCAGCTACTGAAGCCCGCGTGCCCCAGAGCCCATACTCTGCAACAAGAGAGGCCATCACAACGAGAAGCCCACACACAGCAGCTAGAGAGAAGCCCCTGAGCAGCAAGGAAGACCCAACACAGCCAAAAATAAATAAATACATACAAATTTAAAGATATACTGGCCTTGAGGAATAGGCAGAACCAATGACAGCATCAAGCATTAAAAAGGGACCCAGAATCCCCATCTTGCACTCTCCCTTCTGAGTTCAAATGGCCAAGCCTGATGACAAGTCCCACATCTCTGGATTCAGTTTGTAATAGGGGAGAACAAATCGGACTCCACAGTGGATCAGTTTCTTTCGCTTTAATCTTTGTCTTCTAATGCTTTTGCTACAAGTTAATCACCAAAGTGATGTTGCCTCTAGCTTAAAGTATATATTTCCCTGGTGGCTCAGACAGTAAAGAATCTGCCAGCAAGCAAGAGACTCGGGTTCCATCCCTGGGTCAGGAAGATCCCCTGGAGAAGGGAATAGCTATCCACTCCAGTATTCTTGTCTGGAGAATTCCACGGACAGAGGAACCTGGTGGGCTACAGTTCACGGGGTCACAAAAGAGTCAGACACGACTGAGCAGACTAACATACATAAAAGCCCATCTCCAAGAACCCTGCCTCCCATGCCTGAGAGTTAAGCTAAAATACTTTGGTTTCACTCATAGGAAACCTCCTGACCTGGCCCACCTGTGAGTGGATCCAGGCAAGAAGGAATAAAAACAGTGCCTCTGCAGTCCAGCCAGAACCAGGGAATATTTGAAACAACTTATTGCCTCTTTTCTTTACCTCCTTTCCTCTTCCCATTTGTTCCGTAAAAGAAACTAGCATCCAAACCAGGCAAGACAGATCTTTGGGACAGTAGTCTACCATCTTCTAGGTCTACCGGCTTTCCAAACAAAGTTGCTATTCCTTGCCACAACAACTCATCCCTTGGTTATTGACCTGCCATGTGGAGAGGAGTACAAGCTTGGACACGGTAACAAGTTGGACCTGTTGTCTTTTCCTACTTCTGAATCCTCTTCTGAATTGCCCTCAAGCATCTCCATGTATCTCTCTAACTCCAGCTCTCAGGGAGAAGGTTTGGGAATGGAGACAGGGTCAGCCTTTTCCCTCCCAGAAGA
>SJYW01024160.1:454953-488622 GCA_006410735.1 Raphicerus campestris
ACTCTGCTTCCAACCCCATAGCTTTCCTGCCATTTCTTACCTCCCTTCCCTGCCTGCAACAGCCTGAATACCGGGCACAGCTGTCCTGGAGGCTGAGGGCATGACTTCTGTCCCCTGAGGCTGCTCTGGTTCAGCTCCATTCCTGGGACAACCTGCCTCCCACCCTCTTCTCATGACTATTCAGTGCAGTCTCCTCCCCTCTGTTAAGTCTTCAACATTCACAAGTGTAAATGCCCTGAGCAGCTCTTTGTATCAGGCACTAATCCAAACATGGAGGGGTACAGATGTGTCCAAGGAGACGGTGGGGTCGGGACAGAGACAGATAAACAGGGTCCTGAAGCAACGCAGCGAGTGCTGTGAGGCAGTCCTGCGATCGGGGACAACCGCGCCGGACAACAGGTGAGTCTGCTCCTCTGAGGCTGAAGGGAAGCAGCAAAGAGGCTTCACAGGCAATGTGAAGACTGACCTGACTCTGGAAGGATGAGTAGGCATTTTCATCCTTTCCTACCAGCCTGGTTGCTATGGTTAAAACTGTAGTAGGTGATGAACTCCGGAGGAGTAAGGGTGGAAGGACAGGTGAGAGAGTTGAGGAAGGAACTTCAGGACTTCCATATCCTCTACTCAACCCTTTAAGGTTGAGGGAAGATGATATTTCTGGCTAGAGTGTCATTTTTCTGCTGGTAGGAAGAAGTGCCTTCTTTTTTTTCCATTTTGTCAAAACAAAACGGTGGTGATGGCAGTGGAGGTGGGGGCGGGGGTTTGTGAGTAATTACTTTTCCCATAATAATAACTACCATCCCCTGCCCAGGCAGTTACTGTGTGTTAGAGGCTATTTGTACTGATTCTAGAGGATTCCCTCTTGGTGGGCACAAGGTTCTCGGTCACTTCTCAGATTACATTGTTTGAGGCCCCATCTGGTGGTAAGAGCTGAAAGGTCAGCAGTCGCATCACCCTGTCCCCAGGGCTCCAGCCCTCTGTGACATGTGTCTTGTGGCAAGAAACCCTTAAGTGTCTGGTCCCATTTCGGTGGGTGGAGCGCAGGCAAGGGCAGTGAGTGTGGTGGGAGCCGGTTATGGTGGGCAGTGGCCAGAGCACTGGAGAGCCGTTCTCTGCTCCTGCCATAGCCCCACTTGCTAGAGGGGAATCTGCTGCAGGGGGGATAGGGGAATTCTTCAAGGACAAATGGTATGTCCTCCAGGGATACTCTCCCTGAGGGAGCTCACAGACAAGCTGTCCACAGGTCTCTTTGATTCCCCAATGGATAGCCACGTCCGCTGGAAGCAAAGCTACTCTAGGATGGTGGGGATGGGACCCAGCTTCTCAATAACTTTGCAAGATGTCAGCAGCAGAGCTCACATGAAGCCCAATTCTTGCTTGAGATGCTGCAGAGGCGGGGCCTAAGCTCACCAACCCAGTTCTTCACTAACAGTTATTCAAGGGGAGAAGATGCCTCTAGACTGTGCTCATCGGAGAGTCTTCCTTGCCATTCCTAATAGATCTGAGCCTCTAGGGTTATTGTTTTTAAAATACGCTGGCCTTGGGATTCCCTGGTGGCTCAGTGGTAAAGAATCTGCCTGCCAGTGCAGGAGACAAGGGTTCGATCCCTACTTTGGGAAGATCCCACACGTCACGGAGCAACCAAGCCACAACTATTGCGCCTGTGCTCTAGGGCCCGGAGCCCAACTACTGAGGCCAAGTGCTGCAGCTACTGAAGCCCGCGTGCCCCAGAGCCCATACTCTGCCACAAGAGAGGCCATCACAACGAGAAGCCCACACACAGCAGCTAGAGAGAAGCCCCTGAGCAGCAAGGAAGACCCAACACAGCCAAAAATAAATAAATACATACAAATTTAAAGATATACTGGCCTTGAGGAATAGGCAGAACCAATGACAGCATCAAGCATTAAAAAGGGACCCAGAATCCCCATCTTGCACTCTCCCTTCTGAGTTCAAATGGCCAAGCCTGATGACAAGTCCCACATCTCTGGATTCAGTTTGTAATAGGGGAGAACAAATCGGACTCCACAGTGGATCAGTTTCTTTCACTTTAATCTTTGTCTTCTAATGCTTTTGCTACAAGTTAATCACCAAAGTGATGTTGCCTCTAGCTTAAAGTATATATTTCCCTGGTGGCTCAGACAGTAAAGAATCTGCCAGCAAGCAAGAGACTCGGGTTCCATCCCTGGGTCAGGAAGATCCCCTGGAGAAGGGAATAGCTATCCACTCCAGTATTCTTGTCTGGAGAATTCCACGGACAGAGGAACCTGGTGGGCTACAGTTCACGGGGTCGCAAAAGAGTCAGACACGACTGAGCAGACTAACATACATAAAAGCCCATCTCCAAGAACCCTGCCTCCCATGCCTGAGAGTTCAGCTAAAATACTTTGGTTTCACTCATAGGAAACCTGACTTGGCCCATCTGTGAGTGGATCCAGGCAAGAAGGAATAAAAACAGTGCCTCTGCAGTCCAGCCAGAACCAGGGAATATTTGAAACAACTTATTGCCTCTTTTCTTTACCTCCTTTCCTCTTCCCATTTGTTCCATAAAAGAAACTAGCATCCAAACCAGGCAAGACAGATCTTTGGGACAGTAGTCTACCATCTTCTAGGTCTACCGGCTTTCCAAACAAAGTTGCTATTCCTTGCCACAACAACTCATCCCTTGGTTATTGACCTGCCATGTGGAGAGGAGTACAAGCTTGGACACGGTAACAAGTTGGACCTGTTGTCTTTTCCTACTTCTGAATCCTCTTCTGAATTGCCCTCAAGCATCTCCATGTATCTCTCTAACTCCAGCTCTCAGGGAGAAGGTTTGGGAATGGAGACAGGGTCAGCCTTTTCCCTCCCAGAAGATCTGTGGGTTCACTGTGCAAACCGGCTCCTCACCCTCCCTGGAGCCCTACAAGCAAGGAGGGGCCCCTTCACTCAGCTAGACATCAGACCCACTAGACCTTTCAAGGCTGCAAAGACCTCTTCAAGGGCAGTCTATACAAAACTACTGACAGTTTCTTTTGCCCAACAGGGAAGAGGAGATCCGAGGTTACATCATTTAATCTTCACGGTAATCCTCTGAAGCAGGCGTTATTGGTATCCTCGTGTCACAAGAAAGAACGCTAAGGCCCACAACGTGAAGGAACTTGCCCAAGTTCTCCGTGTAGTGATGAAGAAGAGATTCCAGAGCTCTGGCACACACTGCTGGCCTGCCGTGGAAGAATTCCTCGTCCTCCATGAACAGTCACCTGAGGAGGAAGGATGCATTGCGGAGAGTGATGAATAATGGGCTGCATGTGTGCTGACNGGGGTCGGGACAGAGACAGATAAACAGGGTCCTGAAGCAACGCAGCGAGTGCTGTGAGGCAGTCCTGCGATCGGGGACAACCGCGCCGGACAACAGGTGAGTCTGCTCCTCTGAGGCTGAAGGGAAGCAGCAAAGAGGCTTCACAGGCAATGTGAAGACTGACCTGACTCTGGAAGGATGAGTAGGCATTTTCATCCTTTCCTACCAGCCTGGTTGCTATGGTTAAAACTGTAGTAGGTGATGAACTCTGGAGGAGTAAGGGTGGAAGGACAGGTGAGAGAGTTGAGGAAGGAACTTCAGGACTTCCATATCCTCTACTCAACCCTTTAAGGTTGAGGGAAGATGATATTCCCGGCTAGAGTGTCATTTTTCTGCTGGTAGGAAGAAGTGCCTTCTTTTTTTTCCATTTTGTCAAAACAAAACGGTGGTGATGGCAGTGGGGGTGGGGGCGGGGGTTTGTGAGTAATTACTTTTCCCATAATAATAACTACCATCCCCTGCCCAGGCAGTTACTGTGTGTTAGAGGCTATTTGTACTGATTCTAGAGGATTCCCTCTTGGTGGGCACAAGGTTCTCGGTCACTTCTCAGATTACATTGTTTGAGGCCCCATCTGGTGGTAAGAGCTGAAAGGTCAGCAGTCGCATCACCCTGTCCCCAGGGCTCCAGCCCTCTGTGACATGTGTCTTGTGGCAAGAAACCCTTAAGTGTCTGGTCCCATTTCGGTGGGTGGAGCGCAGGCAAGGGCAGTGAGTGTGGTGGGAGCCGGTTATGGTGGGCAGTGGCCAGAGCACTGGAGAGCCGTTCTCTGCTCCTGCCATAGCCCCACTTGCTAGAGGGGAATCTGCTGCAGGGGGGATAGGGGAATTCTTCAAGGACAAATGGTATGTCCTCCAGGGATACTCTCCCTGAGGGAGCTCACAGACAAGCTGTCCACAGGTCTCTTTGATTCCCCAATGGATAGCCACATCCGCTGGAAGCAAAGCTACTCTAGGATGGTGGGGATGGGACCCAGCTTCTCAATAACTTTGCAAGATGTCAGCAGCAGAGCTCACATGAAGCCCAATTCTTGCTTGAGATGCTGCAGAGGCGGGGCCTAAGCTCACCAACCCAGTTCTTCACTAACAGTTATTCAAGGGGAGAAGATGCCTCTAGACTGTGCTCATCGGAGAGTCTTCCTTGCCATTCCTAATAGATCTGAGCCTCTAGGGTTATTGTTTTTAAAATACACTGGCCTTGGGATTCCCTGGTGGCTCAGTGGTAAAGAATCTGCCTGCCAGTGCAGGAGACAAGGGTTCGATCCCTGCTTTGGGAAGATCCCACACGTCACGGAGCAACCAAGCCACAACTATTGCGCCTGTGCTCTAGGGCCCGGAGCCCAACTACTGAGGCCAAGTGCTGCAGCTACTGAAGCCCGCGTGCCCCAGAGCCCATACTCTGCCACAAGAGAGGCCATCACAACGAGAAGCCCACACACAGCAGCTAGAGAGAAGCCCCTGAGCAGCAAGGAAGACCCAACACAGCCAAAAATAAATAAATACATACAAATTTAAAGATATACTGGCCTTGAGGAATAGGCAGAACCAATGACAGCATCAAGCATTAAAAAGGGACCCAGAATCCCCATCTTGCACTCTCCCTTCTGAGTTCAAATGGCCAAGCCTGATGACAAGTCCCACATCTCTGGATTCAGTTTGTAATAGGGGAGAACAAATCGGACTCCACAGTGGATCAGTTTCTTTCACTTTAATCTTTGTCTTCTAATGCTTTTGCTACAAGTTAATCACCAAAGTGATGTTGCCTCTAGCTTAAAGTATATATTTCCCTGGTGGCTCAGACAGTAAAGAATCTGCCAGCAATGCAAGAGACTCGGGTTCCATCCCTGGGTCAGGAAGATCCCCTGGAGAAGGGAATAGCTACCCACTCCAGTATTCTTGTCTGGAGAATTCCACGGACAGAGGAACCTGGTGGGCTACAGTTCACGGGGTCGCAAAAGAGTCAGACACGACTGAGCAGACTAACATACATAAAAGCCCATCTCCAAGAACCCTGCCTCCCATGCCTGAGAGTTCAGCTAAAATACTTTGGTTTCACTCATAGGAAACCTGACTTGGCCCATCTGTGAGTGGATCCAGGCAAGAAGGAATAAAAACAGTGCCTCTGCAGTCCAGCCAGAACCAGGGAATATTTGAAACAACTTATTGCCTCTTTTCTTTACCTCCTTTCCTCTTCCCATTTGTTCCATAAAAGAAACTAGCATCCAAACCAGGCAAGACAGATCTTTGGGACAGCAGTCTACCATCTTCTAGGTCTACCGGCTTTCCAAACAAAGTCGCTATTCCTTGCCACAACAACTCATCCCTTGGTTATTGACCTGCCATGTGGAGAGGAGTACAAGCTTGGACACGGTAACAAGTTCGACCTGTTGTCTTTTCCTACTTCTGAATCCTTTTCTGAATTGCCCTCAAGCATCTCCATGTATCTCTCTAACTCCAGCTCTCAGGGAGAAGGTTTGGGAATGGAGACAGGGTCAGCCTTTTCCCTCCCAGAAGATCTGTGGGTTCACTGTGCAAACCGGCTCCTCACCCTCCCTGGAGCCCTACAAGCAAGGAGGGGCCCCTTCACTCAGCTAGACATCAGACCCACTAGACCTTTCAAGGCTGCAAAGACCTCTTCAAGGGCAGTCTATACAAAACTACTGACAGTTTCTTTTGCCCAACAGGGAAGAGGAGATCCGAGGTTACATCATTTAATCTTCACGGTAATCCTCTGAAGCAGGCGTTATTGGTATCCTCGTGTCACAAGAAAGAACGCTAAGGCCCACAACGTGAAGGAACTTGCCCAAGTTCTCCGTGTAGTGATGAAGAAGAGATTCCAGAGCTCTGGCACACACTGCTGGCCTGCCGTGGAAGAATTCCTCGTCCTCCATGAACAGTCACCTGAGGAGGAAGGATGCATTGCGGAGAGTGATGAATAATGGGCTGCATGTGTGCTGACATCAGATCAACGTGTGCTAAGGGCTAGCTACGGCAGTGAGCTGACTATAAGGATATATGAGGCTGGGTTTCCCTGGTGACTCAGACAGTAAAGAATCTGCTCACAATGCGGGAGATCTGGGTTTGATCCCTGGGTCAGGAAAATGCCCTGGAGTCAAAGGAATAGCAACCCACTCCAGTGTTCTGGCCTGGAGAATTCCATGAACAGAGGAGCCTGGAGGGCTACAGTCCATGGGGTTGCAAAAAGTCGGACATGACTGAGCAACACACACGTATAATGAGGTTACTTTGGGGGGAACAAAAGTATTCTATCTTGATTGTGGCGGTGATCACATTACTGTATATACGTGTTAAAATTCATTGAATTGTATATATAAAATTGGTGAATTGGCGAACTGAGCATATGAACTTATTTACAAACAGACGTAGAGTTACCATGGTTACCAGAGGATTTTTTTTTTGGTGGGGTAGGGATAAACTGGGAGATTGAGATTGACATATGCACTACTATATATAAAATAGATAATGAGGACTCACTGCACAGCACAGGGAACTGTACTCAATACTCTGCAGTGAACCAAATGGGAAAATAACCTTAAAAAAAGATTAGATATACATGTATGTATAACTGCTTCACTTTGTTATGTACCTGAAATTAGCACTGTAAATCAACTGTACTCCAGTAAAACTTTTAAAAAATAATAAAGAGCAATAACAGCAAAAACAAAAAAAGGCTGTATATGGATCCACTGACACGTCATTTCTGTTTGGTTTTGTCGTATCTGTTATGGGCTGAGCTGTGTTCCCCCCACCCTCTACATTCATATGTTGAAGTCCTGACCCCTAGGACCTCACAATGTGATTGTATTTGGAGGTAGGCCCTTTAAAGAGGTGATTAAGATAAAACGAGGTCCTATCGGAGTGTCCAAATCCAATATGACTGGTGTTCTTATAAGAAGAGGAAGTTTTAAAAACTGTGGAGGAAAGTGAAAGACTGGGTCTTGCCACTCAGAGTGTGGGTCTTAAGCCAATAGCAAGCATTACCTGCAGTTTGTTAGACCCGCAGAACCCCAGGTACAATGAACCAGGATCTGTTATTTTAACAAAGCTCTCAGGCAGGACCAGCTGGATAATTGGTAGGGTCTGGTACAAAATGAAAATGAGAATCCCTCGTTTAAAAATTAGTAAGAATTTCCAGACTTTGGCAGCAGGGCATTAAGCCAACTGTGTATAGTACTAAGAGGTCTCACACCTGTGCTGGCCTGCCCACAAGTGATAGGCACGCACTCTAAAGCTGGAGAAGCATCACAGTGGTGTGATGAAACCTTTCACCTGAGAGATGGTTTTAGCTGGATTTTATCTTTTTGCATTTTATCCTAAATACACAAAAGTTTTGCGTTATACTCTTTGATGTATCTATTCTTCACATGATAAAATAATATTCCCCCCCGCCAAATCTGGAAGGAATATAGGCATTCCTGGATGATGTATCTTGTGTTCGTATAGTGTTGACAGGCTGTGGCACCCTGCCCATTCCAGGAAGTATATACACTGTGGGAAAATCTTGGGGCTAGCCCATACTAGGTGTGGACTGCAGGGCCCTTGATTAAAAGTTTTCAAAAGAATTGCCCCACACACGTTCACGTCCCCTGCTTACAAGAAGCTGAGCATTTATATAGTATCCCTCTGGACCGATTATTAAAGCTCTCTGAAGCTCAGTCTTTCATAAAATGGGGGAGAATAGTACCCCTTTCAGAGGGTTATTGTGAGGTTGAAATGAGATAATACATACAAATGAAACATAGAGACCATTTCCTGTGGGATTTTTTTGTTTTGTTTCTTTTGCTGTGTAGCTCTTAGTTCAGACCAGGGATTGAAACCTGGGCCCTTGGCAGTGAAAAGCGCCACAACCTAACCACTGGACCGCCAGGGAAGGCCGCTCCTGTGTATGTTAAGTGTTCAATACAAGTTAACTTATTATAGCCTGGAGATTAGATTCTTGCTTCACCCTGAGGAAGGCAGACAATGAGAGAGTATGTCTCAAGGTGAATTTGCCCAACTCCCAGACATGGGATAGCATTTATTCTAATGAGTTCATCTTGACCTGGGGTCTGGTTGTCATTCTATTGATGCAGAAACCTGATTTTTAAATTGGAGTATTTTGCTGCTGCTGCTACTGCTGCTGCTGCTAATTTGCTTCAGTCGTGTCCAATTCTGTGTAACCTCATAGATGGCAGCCCACCAGGCTCCCCTATCCCTGGGATTCTCCAGGCAAGAACACTGGAGTGGGTTGCCATTTCCTTCTCCAATGCATGAAAGTGAAAAGTGAAAGTGAAGTCGTTCAGTCGTGTCTGACTCTTAGCGACCCCATGGACTGCCGCCTACCAGGCTCCTCCGTCCATGGGATTTTCCAGGCAAGAGTACTGGAGTGGGGTGCCACTGCCTTCTCCAAAATTGGAGTATAGGTGATTAATAATGTTATGCTAGTTTCAGGTGTACAGCAAAATGATTCAGTTATACATATATGTATATCTGGTTTTTTTGAAAAATTTTTTCCAGTTTAAGTTGTTTCAAAATATTGAGCAGAGTTTCCTGTGCTATATAATGGGTCCTTGTTGGTTATTCATTTAAAATATAGCAGTGTGTACATGTCACGGCCTGTTTGTTCTCTGTGAGTCTGAGAAACCTGATTTTGTAAGCACCCTGAGAGTGCAGCTATAATTGGGGGGTGTACTTACACGACTGGACACTGGTGGTGGTGGTGGTGTGTGTGTGTGCATACTCACCAGTAGAGAAAGAGAAAAGGGGGAGAGGGAAGTTATTACACAGAGCAAATGAAAATTTAGAGACTTGTGAGGATGACTTTTCTATTTTTCAGTGAGAGAAACTATTGCTACAAAGAGTTAGAAGGTTGCTGGGGGAAGACCACCATCAGCAGTGAGAAGACAGTCTCAAGGGGCTGCAGGTTTCAGCTCTGACACCCCGGTACCTTTCAGTTCAGTTCAGTCACTCAGTCATGTCCCGACTCTTTGCGACCCCGTGAATCTCAGCACACCAGGCCTCCCTCATCACCATCTCTCGGAGTTCACTCAGACTCACGTCCATTGAGTCCGTGATGCCATCCAGCCATCTCATCCTCGGTCGTCCCCTTCTCCTCCTGCCCCCAATCCCTCCCACATCAGAGTCTTTTCCAATGAGTCAACTCTTTGCAGGAGGTGGCCAAAGTACTGAAGTTTCAGCTTTAGCATCATTCCTTCCAAAGAAATCCCAGGGTTGATCTCCTTCAGAATGGACTGGTTGGATCTCCTTGCACTCCAAGGGACTCTCAAGAGTCTTCTCCAACGCCACAGTTCAAAAGCATCAATTCTTCGGCACTCAGCCTTCTTCACAGTCCAACTCTCACACTCATACATGACCACTGGAAAAACCATAGCCTTGACTAGATGGACCTTAGTCAGCAAAGTAATGTCTCTGCTTTCGAACATGCTATCTAGGTTGGTCATAACTTTTCTTCCAAGGAGCAAGCGTCCCTTAATTTTNGTGGGGTTTGAGGAAGAACTTTTCTAAGAAACAGATTTGGGTGAAAGACAATCTCTGAGAAATATAAGTTGTAAATCAGTAAACTAGATCTCCAATATCTTAATCAAATCTAAGTTTCATGAACCTCATGATTCTAATGTCTTGGTGTTAATTATATTTGGTCATTGGAAAGCTTCAGGAGGGCATGGTAGAGGAAAAAAATGTAGTTAGAAAGTTTCTAGGCATTGTCTAGACTATCAGTTTTAATTTGTGTTGACCCCAACACTACCTTAGCATTGTTTTGTCAGTCCAACTTATCTTCCTTATTTATTTCTTGGTATCCAAGACCTTACACAAACCTCAGATTAATTAAAATTAGCCCTATGATCTATGGTGAGGCTTCTCTGGTGGCACAGATGGTAAAGAATCTGCTTGCAATTCAGGAGACCTGGGTTCAGTCCTAGGTTGGAAAGATTTCCTGGAGAAGGAAATGGTAAAGCACTCCAGTATTCTTGCCTGGAGAATTTCATGGACAGAAGAGCCTGGAAGGCTATAGTCCATGGTGTCACAAAGAGTTAGAAATGACTGAGCTACTAGCACTATGGTCTGTGATAACTAGAAAGATATAGAATCAAGTTTCTTTTTGTTCAGTCACTCAGTCATGTCCAACTGTTTGTGATCCCCATGGAAATATGGGGTCATACCAGGCTTCCCTGTCCCTCACCATTCTAGGCTTCCTTGTTCCTCACCATCTCCTAGAGTTTGCTCAAACTTATCTTGATTGGGTCAGTGATGCCATCCAACCATCTCATCCTCTGTCATCCCCTTCTCTTCCTATCTTCTATCTTTCCCAACATCAGGGTTTTTTCCAATGAGTCAGGTCTTCGAAAGAGATGGCCAAAGTGTTGGAGCTTCAGCATCAGTCCTTTCAATGGATATTCAGCGTTGATTTTGCTTAGGATTAACTTGTTAGATCTCCTTGCTGTACAAAGGGTTCTCAACATTCTTCTCCAGAACCAATGTTCAAATGCATAAATTCTTTGGCACACACCCTCATTTATAGTCCAACTCTAATATGTATACAGGACTAGTGGAAAAACCATAGCTTTAACTATACGGACCTTTGCCAGCAAAGTAAGGACTCTGCTTTTTAATATACTGTTTATGTTTGTCATAGCTTTTCTTCCAAGTAGCAAGCATCTTTTAATTTCATGGCCACCGTCAATGTCAGCAGTGATTTTGGAGTCCAGAAAGTAAAGTCTGTCACTGTTTCCATCTTTTTACCATATATTTGCCATGAAGTGATGGGACCAGATGCCATGATCTTAGTGTCTTTGATTATTATTAACCTAGCTTTTTCACTCTCCTCTTTCACCTTCATCAAGAGACTCTAGTTTCTCTTAGCTTTCTGCCATTAGAGGGGTGTCACCTGCATATCTGAAGTTACGGTATTTCTCCTGGCAATGTTGTTTACAGCTTGAACTCACTCCAGCTATACCCTGTCTACTTATATTTAATCATCCTTGGTGTTTATAAAAGAGACGGGTAAATTAGGTGTTGTGTGTGTTCACTCGTGTCCAATTTTGTGTGACCCTGTGCAGTGCAACTTGCCAGGCTGCTCTGTTCATGGGATTCTCCAGGCAAGAAGACTGAAGAGGGTTGCCATGCCCTCCTCCAGGGGATCTTCCTAAACCAGAGATGGAACCTGCATCTCCCGTATCTCCACTGGCAGGTGAGTTCTTTGCCACTAATGCCACCTGGGAAGCTGTATTGCTGCACCTGCAATTGTCATTATATCTCACTGTGCACACTATTCACTGAACCCAGGGTAAGCTAAGAGGATAAGAAGAGGAGGAGCTTGCAGGAATTGCAGACACATTTATTCTTTCCTGGCTGATGCAGCAGTCATAGCGTAATCTAACACAACACAACCTCTCTCTGAGCTGACTCAACAGCCATAATAGTATTCTCTCCTGGCTAATGCTGTGGCCATGGCAGTAGACATGCTATATTCTCTCCTGTAGTGGCTAACCCAAGGGACAGAGATGTGATGTAGCCATAAATACTGCCACTTTCTAGGTGGAGTTCACTGTATCCCTATAGCACAAAGTAGTTTGTGGCTGAGTATCTCATGATGCACATGTGCATTGCTACACATGATTTCAACTGTTAAAAATCATTGCATAGTTATTATTTACAAAATGTGAGGCTAGAGAGCCTAAACATGTCATCTTGGCTAATTTTCTCTTTCCCTACAGAAGCCCAAGATACAAGACTTTGAAGTACCTAGGCATAATATAGCTTGTTTTCTATCTGGAGATGTCTACTTCCAGGATTTATGATGTATCCCATATATTTAATTTGTTGCTTTGAGGTTTGTGCCTTTTTCTGGGGGACTCTATAACCCTGGGTTCCAAGGAAATTAAGAATTTCAATAGAGTTCTGATCTGAGTCTTCCATGGAGGGGTTGCATATTAGTATATCTACATACTATAGAATAGCCCCACTTTTTAGGTGTATTTCCCTCAGTTCCTTTCCTAGTGTTATATAAATACTTACAGGTTAATCAACATGCTTAATACAAATTTATCAAATGTCAAAATTACATGTTGGTCATGTGTAGTATACTAAGATGGTTATTATCTACTCTCTGCTGCCATCCTGGAAGAGCCTCATTTGTTGTTTGCTTGTTTTTGGAAGAGCCATTGTCCTCATTTAGACAGCCTTTAGTGGGTTTGCCTTACTTATACTGTTACATAAGATGCACAAAGTTCACATTTTTTATTAAAAAAATGAATATTTTTAATGATAAAAGGCACAAAGAAGATAAACATCATCAACCATTGGCACCTTGACAACAAAGAAACAAGATATATAAAGCAAAAATCAGAAGAAATATAAGAGAAAAGAAAAAAAATGTAATCATGGTGAGACATATTAACATTTCTCTGAGAATACACTTTATGAAGTGAAAAAAATAAGAAAAGGAGCATCTTTAATGATATCTTCAATAATTTATATATAACAGATTTATATTTAATGAATTTATATTAATAATATCCCACAAAATTTATTTAAAATGTTGTATTTCATATATTGTTATTAGCTATTTTTCAGTTAAGTTCAGTCATTCAGTCGTCTCCGACTTTTTGCGACCCCATGAATCGCAGCATGCCAGGCCTCCCTGTCCATCATCAACTCCCAAAATTCACTCAGACTCACGTCCATTGAGTCAGTAATGCCATCCAGCCATCTCATCCTCTATCGTTCCCTTCTCCTCCTGCCCCCAATCCCTGCCAGCATCAGGGTCTTTTCCAATGAGTCAACACTATGCATGAGGTGGCCAAAATACTGGAGTTTCAGCTTTAGCATCATTCCCTCCAAAGAAATCCCAGGGCTGATCTCCTTCAAAATGGACTGGTTGAATCTCCTTGCAGTCCAAGGGACTCTCAAGAGTCTTCTCCAACACCACAGTTCAAAAGCATCAATTCTTCAGAGCTCAACATTTGTCACAGTTCAACTCTCACATCCATACATGACCACAGGAAAAATCATAGCCTTGACTAGACGGACCTTAGTCAACAAACTAATGTCTCTGCTTTTGAATATGCTATCTAGGTTGGTCATAACTTTTCTGCCAAGGAGTGTCTTTTAATTTTATTACTGCAATCACCATCTGCAGTGATTTTAGAACCCAAAGAAATAAAAGTCTGACACTGTTTCCACTGTTTCCCCATCTATTTCCCATGAAGTGATAAGACCAGAGGCTACGATCTTCGTTTTCTGCATGTTGAGATTTAAGCCACCGTTTTCACTCTCCACTTTCACTTTCATCAAGAGGCTTTTGAGTTCCTCTTCATTTTCTGCCATAAACGTGGTGTCATCTGCATATCTGAGGTTACTGATATTTCCCCTGGCAATCTTGATTCCAGCTTGTGTTGCTTCCAGCCCAGCGTTTCTCATAATACACTCTGCATATAAGTTAAATAAGCAGGGTGACAATATACAGCCTTGACGTACTCCTTTTCCTATCTGAAACCAGTCTGTTGGTCCATGTCCAGTTTTAACTGTTGATTCCTGACCTGCATAGAGATTTCTCAAGAAATAGGTCAGGTGGTCTGCNTACAGCCTCGACGTACTCCTTTTCCTATTTGGAACCAGTCTATTGTTCCATGTCCAGTTCTAACTGTTGCTTCCTGACCTGCATACAGGTTTCTCAAGAGGCAGGTCAGGTGGTCTGGTATTCCCATCTCTTTCAGAATTTTCCAAAGTTTATTGTGATCCACACAAAGGCTTTGGCATAGTCAATAAAGCAGAAAATAGATGTCTTTCTTGAACTCTCTTGCTTTTTCCATGATCCAGCGGATGTTGGGGCTTCCATTTTCTAAAACAGACAGGGTTAGTGCTGAGGAGCCTTAGGCCTAAAGGGGGCACTCTAAGCTTCTGCTCTGGGAACCAGGCAGGAGTCCAGCCAGGTTTTGCCTTTTGGTTATAAGCAAATCCAGGGGAGTTTTGGAGGGAAGTGGTGGGCTGGTGAGTGGGCTGTCCTTAAGAGAGACTGGATTAGTCTGGGCATGTGGGAGCTTGAGAGGTGCGTTTGGGGACGTTGCTTGGGGAAATGTTTTTTATCTTTCAAATTCTATAATTGAACATGATAGTCAATGTGTGTCACATACACATATATAGCTGATTATAAAAGTTAAACGTGAAAAAACAAACAAAAAGTTAAACATGCCTATTCTAAAAATTTCAAATATTAGAGAATGTATAAGTTTGAAAGTGAAACCCTCTGCTACTCACTTCCACCTGCTACACCTCCAAGAAATGAAGTACTATTAAGAGTTTGGTACATTTGCTATGCCCATGTTCATTAAATAGCTAGCTAGCTAGCTAACTACACACACACACACACACACACACGCATATGTGTTTCTACATAAATATGAATGCTAACAATTAAGTTCACAGCGGTAGCCTGAGCTGTAGAGCCAGCTGAAGAGCTTGTGTCCTGTTAGCTACCGCATTCTCTTCCCAGGAGCAAGTAGCACAGAAAAGTGTATCAAAGAAACTTAAGAACTGAGTGTAGAAACAAAATAAGGGGTTGAGTTAACCTTCTGAAATGTCTCTCAACTAGGAGCTCCCGCTTTCTCCCACCAGCACACCAGGGAGCTAGTATCTCACAGAGTGCATTTTGGAAAATGCTGACCTCTCTGCCTATGTCATTTCAATGTCTCCTTAAAGCAACAAATTATGGCTGGGTTATATTGTCACTTTGTAAATTCTTTGTATTTGGGAGAAAATTAATAATTTTTTGTAAACTACCTATGGGTCCTTTGAAAAATATATTTAGTGCTTTATTTATGATGATTACAACCATGATATTAATTTTCAGCTGATGTTTCAAAAGAGAGTGGAATAAATTAAATTTCCAGTAGCAGTTATCTGAAATAAACTGAGGCCAGTATACAAGGATCTTCCATCATAGCTCAGTTGGTAAAGAATCTATCTGCAATGCAGGAATCCACTTGCATTGCAGGAGACCTAGGTTCAGTTTCTGGGTCTGGAAGATCCCCTGAAGAAGGAAATGGCAACCCACTCCGTATTTTTGCCTGGAAAATCCCATGGACACAGGAGCCTGGCAGACTACAGTCCATGGGGTCTCAAGAGGCAGACTTAGGGACTTAGGGACTAAACGACCGCCACCACAATATACAATATTTGTCTTTCCTTTCCGACTTACTTCACTCCATGCAGTAGGCCAGTGGGAATTTGCTGTGTGACACAAGGTGCTCAACCCAGTGCTCTGTGACAAGCTAGAGGGGTGGGATGGCATGGGAGATAGGAGGGAGGATCAAGAGACAGGGGACATATGTATACCTGTGACTGATTTATGTTGATGCACGGTAGAAGCTGGTACAATACTGTAGAGCAATTATCCTCCAATTAAAATTTAAGAAAATAAACTGAGGCCAAAAACCTATTAATATTAATAAATATTAAACTCTATCATTATGCATGACTATCTGCAATGCAGGAGACCCGAGTTCGATTCCTGGGTCGGGAAGATCCCCTGGAGAAGGAAATGGCAGCCCACTCCAGTATTCTTGCCTGGAGAATTCCATGGACAGAGGAGCCTGACAGGCTACAAGTTCATGGGATCGCAAGAGTCGGACACGACTAAGTGAATAAACTATCCATCCATCCATAAATATATGAAACATTTCTTTAAAAATAATCATTAATTTTATATCTTTCATGTAAACCTAAAAGTGTGAATTGTGATCATTTTTAGGCATGTAATACGTAAAAAGATGACCAAGGCTTCTCGGCACAAACTGTTCTTCAGTTCATCCATTAGAGGGCACCTGAGAGTCACTTAACAAAAGCAAATACAAAACCAAATTAACTATCTGAACCAGAAACTACAGACCTAAAGTACCACACACACACACACACACACACACACACACACACACACTTCTGGCACATTATTAAATAAAGTCAGTTTGCTAAAATATAGCCATCAGTTCAGTTCAGTCGCGNGGAGCTCAACCCAGTGCTCTGTGACAAGCTAGAGGGGTGGGATGGCATGGGAGATAGGAGGGAGGATCAAGAGACAGGGGACATATGTATACCTGTGACTGATTTATGTTGATGCACGGTAGAAGCTGGTACAATACTGTAGAGCAATTATCCTCCAATTAAAATTTAAGAAAATAAACTGAGGCCAAAAACCTATTAATATTAATAAATATTAAACTCTATCATTATGCATGACTATCTGCAATGCAGGAGACCCGAGTTCGATTCCTGGGTCGGGAAGATCCCCTGGAGAAGGAAATGGCAGCCCACTCCAGTATTCTTGCCTGGAGAATTCCATGGACAGAGGAGCCTGACAGGCTACAAGTTCATGGGATCGCAAGAGTCGGACACGACTAAGTGAATAAACTATCCATCCATCCATAAATATATGAAACATTTCTTTAAAAATAATCATTAATTTTATATCTTTCATGTAAACCTAAAAGTGTGAATTGTGATCATTTTTAGGCATGTAATACGTAAAAAGATGACCAAGGCTTCTCGGCACAAACTGTTCTTCAGTTCATCCATTAGAGGGCACCTGAGAGTCACTTAACAAAAGCAAATACAAAACCAAATTAAAAATCTGAACCAGAAACTACAGACCTAAAGTACCACACACACACACACACACACACACACACACACACACACTTCTGGCACATTATTAAATAAAGTCAGTTTGCTAAAATATAGCCATCAGTTCAGTTCAGTCGCGTCCAACTCTTTGCGACCCCATGAATTGCAGCACGCCGAGCCTCCCTGTCCATCACCAACTCCCAGAGTTCACTCAAACTCACGTCTATTGAGTCAGTGAGTCAGTGATGGACTCAGGTCCATTGAGCCCATCCAGCATCTCATCCTCTGTCGTCCCCTTCTCCTCCTGACCCCAATCCCTCCCAGCATCAGAGTCTTTTCCAATGAGTCAGCTCTTCACATGAGGTGGCCAAAGTACTGGAGTTTCAGCTTCAGCATCGTTCTCTCCAAAGAAATCCCAGGGCTGATCTCCTTCAACATATCTATCCATAGACTNGATCCCTGGGTGGCGAAGATCCCCTGGAGAAGGAATTGGCAAACCCACTCCAGTATTCTTGCCTGGAATATCCCATGGACAGAGGAGACTGGTGAGCTACAGTCTATGGGGTTGCAGAGAGTTGGACTTAGCAACTAAACTGCCACCAGAACAGGGATTGGAAACCAGGGCGAGTCAGTGCAGAGGACAGAGAATATTTTACCAGCTTCTGTTCTTGATACAGGGAGCGTCTATTACAATAAGCCACATTCCCATGCTGATAAGTGCTACAAAGAAAGGTAGCATAGGATAGGGTCAGGGAGAGAGTTCCAGGGGAGGCAGTCTTAGCTAAGGTGGTGTTCTAGGTGGGAAGAACAGCAGGTCCAGTCCCTAAGGCAGGGACAGCAGAGGAAGGCTATCATAGCTGGAGTGCAGTGAGTAAAGGGAGAGGAGGGAATTGAGCTTAGAGAGGGAGCCAAGGGCCATNGGTGGGAAGAACAGCAGGTCCAGTCCCTAAGGCAGGGACAGCAGAGGAAGGCTATCATAGCTGGAGTGCAGTGAGTAAAGGGAGAGGAGGGAATTGAGCTTAGAGAGGGAGCCAAGGGCCATACCATTCTGTGTGCTGTGAGCAGAGTTTGGATTGTATGGATGCAGTGGGAACCTACTCAAAGTTTTAAACAGGGCAGGAGCATTGACACAATCTAATTTATACTTTTTAAAAAACTAAATATCTGTTTGTTTATTTATGGCTGCAGTGGGTCTTCCTTGCTGTGCCTGGGCTTTCTCTAGTTGCAACACAGGCTTCTCACTTCAGGGGCGTCTCCTGTTTCAGAGAAAGGGCTCTAGGGCTCAGCAGTTGATGCACGTGGGTTTAGTTGCCCCGAGGCATGTGAAATCTTCCTGGACTGGAGGTCAAACCCATGTCCCCTCCATTGGCAGGCAGATTCTTAACCCCTGGACCGCCAGGNAGAAAGGGCTCTAGGGCTCAGCAGTTGATGCACGTGGGTTTAGTTGCCCCGAGGCATGTGAAATCTTCCTGGACTGGAGGTCAAACCCATGTCCCCTCCATTGGCAGGCAGATTCTTAACCACTGGACCGCCAGGGAAGTTCCTCATATACACTTTAGAAAGAACCCTCTGGCTGCTGTGGGATGGATAAATTACAGTATGACATGAGTCTTACAGGAAAAGTCTCAGGTCAAGGGGTAGGAACTTCTGGGTCAAATCATTTAAATAGTCCCAGGAACTGGGCCAGGGGAAAATCTGTGTGCAATATCTATGTCTCCTCTCCAACCCTGAAGTTGTCCTTGTACTTGAACCAGGCTGGTAGGTAGGTCTCACCTCTAATTTGTTTGCCAGGAGCAGCTTGGTCCTGGGAATGTGTTTACTCAGATTTCCAAACCTGTGCAGATGAACCTAAAATTTTGAGAAACACAGCTTGAAGCTGCTAAAATGGGGCCCCTGCTACACACCTCATTCTATTTTAACACGGATGAGGAGAACTAAAGTTTATAGTTTTAAAAAAGTAACAGAGTGTGTGGAGAAGTATGTTCATTTAAGTAGCATTTCAAATAGATGGGTTGGATTAGTCTTTAAAGATAAGTTACAAATATATAAAATTATGGGCTTCCCTGGTAGCTCAGCTGGTAAAGAATCCGCCTGCAATCCAGGTGGTTCGATTCCTGGGTTAGGAAGATCCCCTGGAAAAGGGATAGGCTACCCACTCCAGTATTCTTGCCTGGAGAATCTCCATGGACAGAGGAGCCTGGTGGGCTACACTCCATGGAGTTGCAGAGTCAAACATGACTGAGCGACTAAGCACAGCAGAGCACGCATATAAAGTTACAATACAGTATAGCATATAGAGTATAGAATTACAACAGCTGCAATTTAGAGTGCCTACTATGGGCTAAGAGGCTTCAGAAATGAAACAAAACAATAATTATTGACATAGGAGTCTTTTTCCTCCTGCTGTGCATTTGAAGAGGGTTCTGATTCTGGGACTGACCGATCCTTGTGGATCTTTGGATACAATTGGTTATAAAAATACTTATTTACTTCTGGGCAAGCTAGCCATTAGAGTCCCTATGTTTTGCAGAAGTGAAAAAAATTTATAGAGGTTGTATACTTGGTGTAATTGAGTATTAAAGCCAGAATTTGCATCCAGGGGTATGCAACTCCAGGACTCATGTTGGAGCCATTCTAAGTGAATCACACAGGTGTGATGCAGTGATTGAGTGTGTGACTCATGGCATCAGGGGGCCTTGGATTTGAATTCTGCTCCATCGTTTAATAATTTCCCTGATGGTTCAGTGGTAAAGAATCTACCTGCAATGCAGGAGATGTGGGTTCAATTCCTGGTCCGGGAAGATCCCCTGGAGTAGGAAATGGCAACCCACTCCAGTATTCTTGCCTGGGAAATCCAGTGGACAGAGGAACCTGGTGGGCTACCGTCCATGGGGGTCACAAAAATGTTGGACACGACTTAACAACTAGACAGCAACAACAAAAAACAACAACCATTGTTTACTAGCTCCATCATCCTGGGGTTACTTAACATCTAGGATATGTTACTGAACATCTTAGATTACTAATATCTGTGTTTCATTCTCTGTAAATCAGGCGTAACAATAGCCTCTTCTGCAAAGCTTGATCTAAAGATCAGGTGAGACCTGTCGCATGGTCCTGGCAAATGAAGGAGCCCAATAAATGTTAGTTATGATCATGCTGGCCTCTGAGAGGAGTTCTTTGGCATCTGTCCGAACCAGTTTCACTGCCAGCATCAGAAACATACACCCAGCCCTGGAAACATCCCACATAATAGACTGCATCCGCTTAAGTTACTTCGAGCTGTGCTGTGAACAGAAGACATCTAAGGAGTGCTTTGGATGATGATATTACCCAACTGCATGAGTGGGTTTGATAGCTTTTCCAAAGGGCTGGTATTTCAGTTGTGCAACTGTAACTGCTTTGTGGCAATAGAAAAGATTTATTTTTTGTACCCCAATCAACCTTCAGCCCCATTTCTTAAACTCCATAAGATGTCGAAATTGTGCAGTATTAACATTTGGTCAAAGGTGCTCGTGGCATTTCACAGATGTAATGAAGAACCCATATTGTCCAAAATTGTTTTGTGATGCCTCCTGCCCTGAGCCTTGCTTGCCCTTTAGAGCTCAGTTGGTGGGAAAATTCAGATGCAAGCACAGCTGGAAGGCAGAGGAAGGACAAAAACCTGGTTTGTTCCTCTTTGCAGGAGCCTGGGACCTCAGGCTGAGGTACAAGATGCCCCAGTAAGGAAAAGGGCCCTCTTTTCCTCTCCCTCCAGACCCAAGGAGGGCCAACGAAGGTATATCGTATAACTTAGAAAATTAACAGAACGCAGTAAATTTTGAATGGAGATGGTTGCCCGAGTCTAGAGGAAACAGGAATGGCAGGGGAGCAGAGAAAAAGGGATTTTCTATCAGAGGGCTACCATTGTCAGCGAGGTAAGCTGCTCAGTAAATCATTTCTAACTGCTCTGTGGGACCAGATTTCTCAACCTGAAGGTGAAGAATTGTGTGTCTTCTTCAGTCGGGGGTCTTTTCTACCCAGTCTGTTTTCACTTACACGGAAGAAACAGAGTCAGCCTGATGGGGTGTAAGCGCCCATCTGGGGGCAGTTTCTGTGTCTCGCAGCCTCGAGTGTCCCCACTCTCCTTGAAATCTTGGTGTGATGTGGAGCTGAACAGGCCTGGTTCAAGGAGCGGAGCAACCACAAACTAAAGTCACGTGACCTTAGTGTCCTCATCTGTAGAATGGAATTAACAAGAGAACTTCAACAATATATATATAGAGGGACTTCCCTGGTACTCATCGGCTATGACTCCATGCTCCCAATGTAAGGGGTCCTGGTTTGATCCCTGGTCAGGGAACTACATCCCACATGCTAAGAGTTCATATGCCACAGTGAAGATCAAAGACCCTGCACGCCGCAGCTAAGACCTGGCTCAGTCAACATATATACGCCATTGCTGTTCACTCACTAAGTTGTGTCCACCTCTTTGCGNATGTTACTGAACATCTTAGATTACTAATATCTGTGTTTCATTCTCTGTAAATCAGGCGTAACAATAGCCTCTTCTGCAAAGCTTGATCTAAAGATCAGGTGAGACCTGTCGCATGGTCCTGGCAAATGAAGGAGCCCAATAAATGTTAGTTATGATCATGCTGGCCTCTGAGAGGGGTTCTTTGGCATCTGTCCGAACCAGTTTCACTGCCAGCATCAGAAACATACACCCAGCCCTGGAAACATCCCACATAATAGACTGCATCCGCTTAAGTTACTTCGAGCTGTGCTGTGAACAGCAGACATCTAAGGAGTGCTTTGGATGATGATATTACCCAACTGCATGAGTGGGTTTGATAGCTTTTCCAAAGGGCTGGTATTTCAGTTGTGCAACTGTAACTGCTTTGTGGCAATAGAAAAGATTTATTTTTTGTACCCCAATCAACCTTCAGCCCCATTTCTTAAACTCCATAAGATGTCGAAATTGTGCAGTATTAACATTTGGTCAAAGGTGCTCGTGGCATTTCACAGATGTAATGAAGAACCCATATTGTCCAAAATTGTTTTGTGATGCCTCCTGCCCTGAGCCTTGCTTGCCCTTTAGAGCTCAGTTGGTGGGAAAATTCAGATGCAAGCACAGCTGGAAGGCAGAGGAAGGACAAAAACCTGTTTTTTTCCTCTTTGCAGGAGCCTGGGACCTCAGGCTGAGGTACAGGATGCCCCAGTAAGGAAAAGGGCCCTCTTTTCCTCTCCCTCCAGACCCAAGGAGGGCCAATGAAGGTATATCATATAATTTAGAAAATTAACAGAACGCAGTAAATTTTGAATGGAGATGGTTGCCCGAGTCTAGAGGAAACAGGAATGGCGGGGGAGCAGAGAAAAAGGGATTTTCTATCAGAGGGCTACCATTGTCAGCAAGGTAAGCTGCTCAGTAAATCATTTCTAACTGCTCTGTGGGACCAGATTTCTCAACCTGAAGGTGAAGAGTCGTGTGTCTTCTTCAGTCGGGGATCTTTTCTACCCAGTCTGTTTTCACTTACACGGAAGAAACAGAGTCAGCCTGATGGGGTGTAAGAGNTGTGGGATGGATAAATTACAGTATGACATGAGTCTTACAGGAAAAGTCTCAGGTCAAGGGGTAGGAACTTCTGGGTCAAATCATTTAAATAGTCCCAGGAACTGGGCCAGGGGAAAATCTGTGTGCAATATCTATGTCTCCTCTCCAACCCTGAAGTTGTCCTTGTACTTGAACCAGGCTGGTAGGTAGGTCTCACCTCTAATTTGTTTGCCAGGAGCAGCTTGGTCCTGGGAATGTGTTTACTCAGATTTCCAAACCTGTGCAGATGAACCTAAAATTTTGAGAAACACAGCTTGAAGCTGCTAAAATGGGGCCCCTGCTACACACCTCATTCTATTTTAACACGGATGAGGAGAACTAAAGTTTATAGTTTTTAAAAAGTAACAGAGTGTGTGGAGAAGTATGTTCATTTAAGTAGCATTTCAAATAGATGGGTTGGATTAGTCTTTAAAGATAAGTTACAAATATATAAAATTATGGGCTTCCCTGGTAGCTCAGCTGGTAAAGAATCCACCTGCAATCCAGGTGGTTCGATTCCTGGGTTAGGAAGATCCCCTGGAAAAGGGATAGGCTACCCACTCCAGTATTCTTGCCTGGAGAATCTCCATGGACAGAGGAGCCTGGTGGGCTACACTCCATGGAGTTGCAGAGTCAAACATGACTGAGCGACTAAGCACAGCAGAGCACGCATATAAAGTTACAATACAGTATAGCATATAGAGTATAGAATTACAACAGCTGCAATTTAGAGTGCCTACTATGGGCTAAGAGGCTTCAGAAATGAAACAAAACAATAATTATTGACATAGGAGTCTTTTTCCTCCTGCTGTGCATTTGAAGAGGGTTCTGATTCTGGGACTGACCGATCCTTGTGGATCTTTGGATACAATTGGTTATAAAAATACTTATTTACTTCTGGGCAAGCTAGCCATTAGAGTCCCTATGTTTTGCAGAAGTGAAAAAAATTTATAGAGGTTGTATACTTGGTGTAATTGAGTATTAAAGCCAGAATTTGCATCCAGGGGTATGCAACTCCAGGACTCATGTTGGAGCCATTCTAAGTGAATCACACAGGTGTGATGCAGTGATTGAGTGTGTGACTCATGGCATCAGGGGGCCTTGGATTTGAATTCTGCTCCATCGTTTAATAATTTCCCTGATGGTTCAGTGGTAAAGAATCTACCTGCAATGCAGGAGATGTGGGTTCAATTCCTGGTCCGGGAAGATCCCCTGGAGTAGGAAATGGCAACCCACTCCAGTATTCTTGCCTGGGAAATCCAGTGGACAGAGGAACCTGGTGGGCTACCGTCCATGGGGGTCACAAAAATGTTGGACACGACTTAACAACTAGACAGCAACAACAAAAAACAACAACCATTGTTTACTAGCTCCATCATCCTGGGGTTACTTAACATCTAGGATATGTTACTGAACATCTTAGATTACTAATATCTGTGTTTCATTCTCTGTAAATCAGGCGTAACAATAGCCTCTTCTGCAAAGCTTGATCTAAAGATCAGGTGAGACCTGTCGCATGGTCCTGGCAAATGAAGGAGCCCAATAAATGTTAGTTATGATCATGCTGGCCTCTGAGAGGAGTTCTTTGGCATCTGTCCGAACCAGTTTCACTGCCAGCATCAGAAACATACACCCAGCCCTGGAAACATCCCACATAATAGACTGCATCCGCTTAAGTTACTTCGAGCTGTGCTGTGAACAGAAGACATCTAAGGAGTGCTTTGGATGATGATATTACCCAACTGCATGAGTGGGTTTGATAGCTTTTCCAAAGGGCTGGTATTTCAGTTGTGCAACTGTAACTGCTTTGTGGCAATAGAAAAGATTTATTTTTTGTACCCCAATCAACCTTCAGCCCCATTTCTTAAACTCCATAAGATGTCGAAATTGTGCAGTATTAACATTTGGTCAAAGGTGCTCGTGGCATTTCACAGATGTAATGAAGAACCCATATTGTCCAAAATTGTTTTGTGATGCCTCCTGCCCTGAGCCTTGCTTGCCCTTTAGAGCTCAGTTGGTGGGAAAATTCAGATGCAAGCACAGCTGGAAGGCAGAGGAAGGACAAAAACCTGTTTTTTTCCTCTTTGCAGGAGCCTGGGACCTCAGGCTGAGGTACAAGATGCCCCAGTAAGGAAAAGGGCCCTCTTTTCCTCTCCCTCCAGACCCAAGGAGGGCCAACGAAGGTATATCATATAATTTAGAAAATTAACAGAACGCAGTAAATTTTGAATGGAGATGGTTGCCCGAGTCTAGAGGAAACAGGAATGGCGGGGGAGCAGAGAAAAAGGGATTTTCTATCAGAGGGCTACCATTGTCAGCAAGGTAAGCTGCTCAGTAAATCATTTCTAACTGCTCTGTGGGACCAGATTTCTCAACCTGAAGGTGAAGAGTCGTGTGTCTTCTTCAGTCGGGGATCTTTTCTACCCAGTCTGTTTTCACTTACACGGAAGAAACAGAGTCAGCCTGATGGGGTGTAAGCGCCCATCTGGGGGCAGTTTCTGTGTCTCGCAGCCTCGAGTGTCCCCACTCTCCTTGAAATCTTGGTGTGATGTGGAGCTGAACAGGCCTGGTTCAAGGAGCGGAGCAACCACAAACTAAAGTCACGTGACCTTAGTGTCCTCATCTGTAGAATGGAATTAACAAAAGAACTTCAACAATATATATATAGAGGGACTTCCCTGGTACTCATCGGCTATGACTCCATGGTCCCAATGTAAGGGGTCCTGGTTTGATCCCTGGTCAGGGAACTACATCCCACATGCTTAGAGTTCATATGCCACAATNCAGTGCATATTAGCATGTTAAAGCCTCTGAGAAGCCCTTCCACAAAGAACCTGCTTGACTTTGATTAGATCAGTGTTTCCCAAACTAATTTAACGCTGTGGAGTCATTTGTTCTCATAACTCCTATTAAGGTCTCAGGAATTATTAGGGGAGACACAGCTACAGGCTCAGGATTCCTTGAGAACAGGGAGCAGGTCTTGCTCATCTTCATTGTTTCCACACGGCCTTACAGTTGTGTTTTTAAGAAATTATACAAAATGAGATTGGATTGATGACTCTGCTTTCTAACCGACAGCCACACACGTGCGAACTGGGGGCCAAGGTTAGAGGCTGAGTCTGTGCTCCAAAGTGTTTCTTGGTGTAAAGCTAATTGGCCCCTTTGGGGATGAACCTGTGAACTTGGCCTTGTTAACGCCAGCACAAAACAGCTGAGTTAGTTTATCTGGTACCCTGAAATTGTTCTCGTACCCAGATTCTCATGCTGTCCTGCAGATGGCGATGCTGGTTTGTCAACTTTCTGAGAGCCTGAAGCTTGGGCCAAGAAAAGCTTGAAATTGAGGGGAAGCAAATGCAGGTGAGGAAAACGGGAGTGGGGGGATTGTTGAAAACCTGAAGGCACACTGTCAGGTTTGCAGTTGGCATGAAGCTGAGGGGTAGCAGCATATATATATATATATATATATATATATATATATGGTGGACACAGGTGTAAAAAAATCTTGATGAACCAGTGAACCAAGAATAAATACCACTAGTATATATCGAGCACCAAGCTTGGGGCTGGAGATACGCTAGATAATTTCATTCATTATTTCTTTTAATCCCCTAAATAGACTAAAGAGGTAGTTCCTGCAGCTAGAAGAAGCAGAACTAGAAATTCAACCCTGCTTCCTAGGCCTGGTGCTGTATCTGAGTGCTTTGCTAGACTGAAATGAGAAGGTATTTACCAAGGATGCATAAATATAAAATACTTCCTATATCTATCTACTGTCACTCTATCTATCCATCCATCTGTTTGTTTTTTCTTTTGCACAGGATGGACCTAATTGCATTTCATGAAATTAATACCAGAAGTTTTTTTTTTTTTTTAAGTTAGTCATCTGCTAAATAAATTAATTACAGTTTTGGGCTGCATTCTGAGGATTATCACATTTAGATCAGAGTGGTGGAAGTACTCTTTTTAGAATTCGTCTAGTCTTTTCAGTTCTGGTGATCATCATGCAAAATAATTATGGTCAAAATGAATGCCCTAGCGTGGACGGTTTAAAGGTCAGTCGTTGGACTGAGTGGCCTTGTGTCCCACCATATTCCTGTTACAGCACTTGCCAGTGATGCTGCAATTATTTCTTTAAATGTCCCCCTCTCCCAATGGATGATGTAAGAACTATGCCTTCATTTCTGTATTTCTAGGTTCTAGCAAAGTACATGGTACACAATGAGTTGTTAGTAAAGTTTGGATGAATGAATGACCTCACGAATGAAGGATGTCTCCTGCAGAAGTGATATCCGAACCTGAACCGAGGAAGGCTCTTGGGGAGCTTGGTCCAGATGAGCAGAAAGAGGACCTGAGGAAGCTGCGAGAACTATCTTCACACACGTGAAAGGTGTCACGCAGAGGAGATTGCAGAACAAAATTGTGCCTCTTCAAGTCTTGGGAGGCCAGTTTCTTTAACAAAGAAGAATCTCAGAGTTGTTTAAACGTAAAAGGAGGTACTTACAAAAAAAAATATTTATGTATTTGGCTGCGCCGGGTCTTAGTTGCTGCACACAGGACCTTCTGTTGCTGTAGGCGAGAACTTCAGTGGCTGCATGTGGGATCTATTTCCCTGACAAGGGATCGAACCTGGGCCCTCTGCAGTGAGAGAGAGGAGTCTTAGGCACTGATGGCAAACACCATCCAGTCATCTCAGCCAGAGACAGCATGAACATCTAGCAGGAATGGGGGAGAAAGGGTCCCTTCATTAGACTGAGGCAGAAGGAGGAGGTTACTGACTCATGCAGCTGTGGGGCAGGCATGCAGAAGGGACTCAATATTTGTTGAACAAATGAATAACAGTCTTCTAATAATTAAAGACTCATTCTGTAAATAACTATTAAAATTTTCTATGCATTAGGTCTGTACTCAACTGAAGAGGTTGCATCAGTGAAAAGGATGACTTAGCCCCCATCAAAAAGGGGGAGTGAACTATAGAGGTTGGGAGCCCAAGATTCAGCCACACAGCCTGGGTTCAAAACGCAGCTCTGCCAATTCCTATATGTCTGTGTGCCTCAGTCTCCTCAGCTGTAAAATGGGGATAAAATAGCAGCCACCTTAAGGGATTATTTTGACAATTAAATGAATTAATGCTTGACACATTTTATTATTGATTCAAGTATTAATGATTATCACAGTGCATATCTTCCAGCAAGGGCTACAGAGAAGTAACTGTTATGTGAAGGATGCTTTGAGGAGTGTGAACTGAAATATGTGAGTATCTGGACAGCCCAGAAATTAGACATCCCATCAAACGAATATGCTCTAAATCGCTATTCAGTTTTCATTAGAGGAAAGGCTAAGTGCTTTGTGAGGCAGGATTATGGCTCAACCAACAGGGCTTTTGTGATGATACCTCTCTCCCCCCCTCGGAGTTGCCCACTGCAACTAGAAAGGGATGCTGGGACCCAGTCAGCAGGGAAAGGCAGAGATGGAGACCTGCTGGTGCCAACCCTGATCCTTACACCAAAGTCCTGAGCAAGTCCACTCAGCTCCAAAACTGCAGGCCCCACTAAGCCTCATGAACCCTTTGAAGTTAAACAGACAACTGTATGTGCGCTTGCCAAGTCGCTTCAATGTGTCCAACTCTTTGTGCCCCTATGGACTGTAGCCCGCCAGGCTCCTCCGTCCATGGGATTCTCCAGGCAAGAATACTGGAGTGGGGTGCCATGCCCTTCTCCAGGGGATCTTCCCAACCCAGGGACCTGCATCTCTTGGGGTCTCCTGCACTGGCAGGTGGGTTCTTTACTACTAGCAGCACCTGGGAAGACCTACACAGAAAGCTCCCCTGCCCCCACCCCACCACATTAAAAGCTCACCTAGCATTTCCAAGCAAGTTCCTTTGGGGTGTTACCCCTGCTCCAAGGAACTTAGCAGAGTATTCATTCCAACCACATAGCATACTATCTGAGGAATTTGTAGGACAGGATTTTTCTGATCTCATTACACTTCCTATGATTTTTCATTCTCCCTTGTAGGTTTCTGCCCCAGGTGACTGATTAGCTGACCACCGCTAATCCATCTCTGCTGATGGGGGCTGAGCGGAGTGTCACGAGGATACCTCCAAGGGAGCCTAGCCCTGACTTGGAGGGTGAGGGAGGACTGCAGAATATGGAGGTGTTAGTAATGCAATTGAGTGGTAAGGTTGGCTGTTCTGGACAGAGGGAAGAGCACATGCAAGGGCTGGAGGTTAGTGAGAGGCCCTGAGGTGTGTTAGGGGTTTGAAAATGGTTTAGTGTGGCTGGCTCACAGGGTATAGTGGGTGTGATGTGGGGAGAGAGAATGAAGAAGAGGCTGGAGAAGTATGAAGGGCCCTGTAAGTTGTGTTCAGGAGCTTACACTCCATCCAGCGCTTAACAGGGAATCTACGAAGGGTCTGAAGGAAGGTGGTGCAACGAAGAGGTCTGCAGTTTAGAAAGAGCACCATTGCTGGGATGGGGATGGTCCTATGGGCAGAACCAGAAGCAGGAAGTTAGGCGGGTGTTGCAGTACCTCTTGGGAGAGACAGGGGGCACTGAACTACAGAAACTCCAGCATAGTGACTGGAGAAAGTGAAAGTGAAAGTTGCTCAGTTGTGACCAACTCTTTGGGACGCCATGTCCATGGAATTCTCCAGGCCAGAATACCGAAGTGGGTAGCTGTTCCCTTCTCCAGGGGATCTTGCCAACCCAAGGACCAAACCCAGGTCTCCTGAACTGCAGTGGATTCTTTACCATCTGAACCACCAGGGAAAGCCCAGGAATACTGGAGTGTGTTGCCATTCCCTTCTCCAGGGTATCTTCCTGATCCAGGAGTCAAACTGGGGTCTCCTGCATTGTAGGTGGATTCTTATCAGCTGAGCCACCAGAGAGAGATGGTAAGCAAATGTGAGGGCAATTAACAGCCTCTTGCTGCTGACTGGGAACTGAGGGTGATACCTTTTGGCTTCTCCGGTTCTTAGTGACAGTGTTTTGATGTTTTCAGACTGTGGTACTGGAAAAGACTCTTGAGAGTCCCTTGTACAGTCCCTTGGATCAAACCGGTCAATCCTAAAGGAAATCAACTTTAGGAAATCAAAGAATATTCATGGAAGGACTGATGCTGAAGTTCCAATACTTTGGCCACCTGATGTGAAGAGTCGACTCATTAGAAAAGACCCTGACGCTGGAAAGACCGAAGGTAAAAAAGAAGGGGGCAACAGAGGATGAGATAGTTGGATGGCATCCCTGACTCAAGGGACTTGAGTTTGAGCAAACTCTGGGAGATAGTGAAGGACAGGGAAGCCTGGAGTGCTGTAGTCCATGGGGCTGCAGAGAGGCAAGACTTAGCAAACAACAAAATACAGGCATTAGGCCAAAACCAGGCAGCAAAAATGGTCCATCAGGAGTGCCTGACCCTTCCCTCTTTACCCTTCTTCTCTTATTGCCCCCATGCTTTCTCTCTTCCTATTTTTTTTTTTCTTTTTAAAATCTCTCCTTATATAGTATGTACTAAAGAGCACTGGTGTCAGTCAGGCTGATGTTATCACAGAACCAATTAGGTATTTATTTTATTTAAGGTATTTATTTTAATTTCTTTGTGCCTCATTCATTTGAGGCACAATTATAAATGGGGATAATTGCACCTACCTCACAGGGCTGGGTGGAGAAGGCAATGGCACCCCACTCCAGTACTCTTGCCTGGAAAATCCCGTGGACGGAAGAGCCTGGTGGGCTGCAGTCCATGGGGTCACGAAGAGTCGGACACAACTGAGCGACTTCACTTTCACCTTTCACTTTCATGCGTTGGAGAAGGAAATGGCAACCCACTCCAGTGTTCTTGCCTGGGACGTCCCCAGTGCCAGTGTTCGTCCCAGGGACAGGGGAGCCTGGTGGGCTTCCGTCTATGGGGTCGCACAGAGTCACTTACTGACTCTGAAGTGACTTCACGACTGAAGTGACTTAGCAGCAGCAGGCCAAGGCTGGGATCATGATTCAGTGCAGATTTTCTCATTTGGACCCAAACTCAGTTCCCTGCTGGACGGTGGTAAACGGCACCACCCTGTGACCCATTTACCCAAACCGAAACCTATGCTTCCCCCTTTCTTTTAGCGCTGTCTCCTCCCACCCTACCCCTATGTAAATCACTGTCACCTGTTGTCTTGATGGCTGCAGTCGCTTCTTAATTGATCACCTGCTTCCACTTCCCTCCTTCAAGGACCCTTTCTCTTGTTTTCTCTGTAAAGAAGCTAGGGTGATCTTTTTAATTGTTAATGTATATTTTAATAACAACTTTATTGAGATATGTCACATACCATAAGATTCACCCATTTAAAGTGTACAATTCAGTGAGTTTCAGTATATTCAGAGAAACTAATTTAGAGCACCATCATCACCACTATCTAATTTTAGAGCATTTTAATCACCCAAGTGGTTCAGTTGGTAAAGAATCCACATGCAATGCAGGAGACCAGGGTTCGATCCCTGGGTTGGGAAGATCCCCTGGAGAAGCGAAAGACTATCTACTCCAGTATTCTGGCCTGGAGAATTCCATGGGCTGTATAGTCCATGGGGTTACAAAGATTCGGACACGACTGAGCGACCACCTACTTCACTGCAGTCACCCCCAAAGGACACCCCACACCTATCAGCAGGCGTTCTCTAATACCTCCTCCCCCCCAGACTTTGGCAATCATCAGTACTTTTTCTCTCTATGGATTTGCCTATTCTGGATATCTTGTATTAATGGACTCAAATAATATGTGATCTTTTTTTTCTGGCTTCTTTCATTCAACATAGTTTTCAAGGTTTACCCATATAGCAGCGTATGTTAGTATTATAGTCCCTTTTATGGCAGAATAAGCTTACATTGTATGGATATGCCACATTAAAAAAAATATTTACTTGATGGCACCAGGTCTTAGTTGTGGCATGCAGAATGGCAGCACGTGGGATCTTGTTCCCTGATCAGTTCGTTCCCTGCATTGGGAGCAAGGAGTCTTAGCCACTGGACCACCAGAGAAGTCCCTATACCACATTTTATTTACCGTTCATCAGTTGATAGACATTTGAGTTCTTTCTGCCTTTTGGCTCTCATGAATAATGCTGCTGCTGTGACCATTTTTGTACAAGTTTTTGCATGGGCGTATGTTTTCACTTCTCTTGGGTGTATACCTAGGACTGGAATGTGATAACTCTTATGTCATATGCAATGAAGTAAGTCAGCCACAGAAAGGCGAATGTCATATGATATCACTTCTATGTGGAATCTAAATATAGGGCACAAATGAACTTATTTACAAAAGAGGAGCAGAATCAAAGATATTGAAAACAAACATGGTTACCAGAAGATAAGAGGGAGGGAGGGATAAATTGGGAGATTGGAACTGACATATACACAATTATTTATAAAATAGATAACCAATAAGGACTTGCTGTATACAAGAGGGAACTCTACTTAATACTTTGTAATGGCCTATATGGGAAAAGAGTGGATATATGTGCACATATAACTGAATCACTTTGCTGTATACCCGAAACTAACATGATATTGTAAATCAACCACAGTGCTTTAAAATTTTTTTAAATGATATTTTTAAGGGTCTGCCAAAGTGTTTAACAAAGTGACTGCCCATTTAAGAATCCCATTGGCAATGTACAAGGGTGCAATTTCTTCATATTCTTACAACTCAAGTCATTGTCAGCTTTTTAAAATATAGTCATCTAGCTGAGTATGAACTGGTATCTCAAGGTGGCTTTGGTTTGCCTTTCCCTAAGGACCAATGATGTTGAACATTTTAAAATGAATTTTATGGCCATTTATATATCTTATTTGGAAAAATGTGCATACAAATACTGGGCTTTCCTGCCTCCTTTCCCGACCCCCACCTTTTAAACACGTTTCTTTATTGTGGTAAACTATACATAACATCACTGGCATGATGGACATGAGTTTGAGTAGGCTCTGGGAGCTGGTGATGGACAGGGAAGACTGGCGTGCTACTGTCCAAATGGTTGCAAAGAGTTGGACGTAACTGACTAAATTGAATACATAACATAAAAGTTACCATTTTAGCTATTACTGTTCAGGGGCATTAAGTAGATTCACATTATTGTACAACGATTGTCACCATCCATCTCCAGAAATTTTTCATCATCCCAAACTGAAACTTTGTCCTTGTTATCTCCCTCTGCTAGGCCTTAGTAACAACTATTCTCCTTTCTGCTTTTTAATTTTAGTTATTTCTGGTTTTAACAAAAGCCATCCTAATGGACGAGAAGTGGTATGTCACTGTGGTTTTAATTGCATTCTCTGATGCTTAGTGGTGTAGAGTATCTTATCTTTTTATGTACCCATTGGCCATCTGTATGCCTTCTCTGGAGAAATGTCTATTTATGTTCTTTGCCCATTTAAAATTGGATTATTTGTCTTTATATTATTGAGTTGTAAGTGTTCTTTATGGATCTTAGATACAAGTCCCTTATCAGACCCTTATCACTTCTTATGATATACTTTGAAACACACACATTTCTCATTTTGAGAACTCCACTTCATCTGTTTCTTTTTCTGCTTATACTTTGGTGTCACTGCTAACAAGCCATTGCCTCATCCAAAGTTAGAAAGATTTAGTCCTATGTTTTCTTCTACCTGTTTTGTAGATTTTAGCTCTTATAGTTAGGTGTCTGATCCGTTTTGAGTTCCTTATTGTATATGGTGTGAGTTAGAATCAAGGCGATCTTTTAAAAGTACAAGCCAGATTCCATGACTCCCCCTGCTTAAAATTCAGCACTGGCTTCTCACTGCTCTGAGGACAGATTCACATTCCTCCCCACTGGGTCTTTTGTTTTCTCATCACCACCCGCCCCCCACCAGCCCCTCCAGTTTGCTGCAGCCATAGACATCCTCTAACAGTTCTTACATGCAAACTCCTTCCTGCCCCAGTGTTTCTGCCCTGCAATTTACTATACCTAAACATAGACTATCTGGTGGCTTCTCTCTCATTCCTCAGGTCTCAGTTTAAAAGTTTGCCTTCTTCAGGAAAATCTTTGCTGACAGCTCTATGTAAAGCAGGTTCCCCACACCACACTTTACTGCCCCCCCCCCCCCCCCCCCCCCCCCCCCCCCCCCCCCC
>SJYW01024162.1:14983-100548 GCA_006410735.1 Raphicerus campestris
AGATGTGAGAGTTGGACTGTGAAGAAGGCTGAGTGCCAAAGAATTAATGCTTTTGAACTGTGGTGTTGGAGAAGACTCTTGAGAGTCCCTTGGACTGCCAGGAGATCCAACCAGTCCATTCTGAAGGAGATCAGCCCTGGGTGTTCTTTGGAAGGAATGATACTAAAGCTGAAACTCCAGTACTTTGGCCACCTCATGCAGAGAGTTGACTCATTGGAAAAGACTCTGATGCTGGGAGGGATTGGGGGCAGGAGGAGAAGGAGACAACAGAGGATGAGATGGCTGGATGGCATCACTGACTCTATGGACGTGAGTCTGAGTGAACTCCGGGAGATGGTGATGGACAGGGAGGCCTGGTGTGCTGAGATTCATGGGATTGCAAAGAGTCGGACACAACTGAGCAGCTGAAATGAACTGAACTGACTGAAAAAGTATCAACAAATAAAACAGTCCATGGTTGAAAGTTAGATGCCAATATAATATTAAGAGCAATATAGATAGTTACTTAGAGGGAAAAAAATTAAATATTTATTCCCATAGAACTCAAAAATAGGTTATTGTGAATTGCGATACAAAATACTTGAAAATTATAGTGGTTCATAGGCTGCTGAAACAGTTTTCTTCTTTAAATAAGGTCTAGAAATCAAAGTAAAAGACAGTCACTCATGTCCAAAGACCTCAGTCTCAAAGGCTCTGTGCGTTCAGGAGGTTGGGAGAGGCCGGTGACTTTGGGTTGGACTTACCTGTGTCAGTTCAGTTGGCCTTGAGCGGCTCTGTCCCTACTTAGGAGGCTGTGGGCTGTGTTTCAGTGCACCTCTAAGGTGATCAAAACATCTCTGATTCAGATCTAACGCAAGGAGCAAAATCAGTTTGGAGCCACTTCACTGCTTTCTCTCTAGAAATCTTGCCTTGCTGTTGTTCAGCTGCTAAGTTGTGTCCAACCCTTTGTGCCCCCATGGACTGTAGCACGCCAGGCTCCTCTATCCTCCGCTTCCAGTATTTGCTCAAATTCATGTCCACTGAGTTGGTGATGCTCTCTAACCATCTCATCCTCTGCTGCCCTATTCTCCTCCTGCTTTCAGTCTTTCCCAGCATCAGGGTCTTTACCAATGAGTCAGCTCTTCACATCAGATGGCCAAAGTATTGGAGCTTCAGCTTTAGCATCAGTCCTTCAAATGAGTATTCAGAGTTGATTTCTTTTAGGATTGACTGGTTGGATCTCCTTGTAGTCCAAGGGACTCTCAAGAGTCTTCTCCAATAGCATAGTTTGAAAGCATCAATTATTTGGCACTCTGCTTTCTTTATAGTCCAGCTCTCACATCCTTACATGACTACCGGAAAAACCATAGCTTTGACTGTACGAACCTTTGTTGGCAAAATGATGTCTCCGTTTTGTAATATACTGTGTATGTGAACCAAGTAACTAACTTTTCTTTCTTTCTTTTTTTTTTTTTTAAACAAAATTGGTATTTCATAAGGGAGAGCTCAGGGAATTCCCCCCACAAGAAATCAAAATATTGGGGCCTATCTTATTAGCATATTTACAATAGCAAGGTTGTAAGCTGTTTACTAATTGCAGGCATCCCACTTCACCAGGCATCCCTCTTTCAGATTGGACATCAGTCAGCCAGGGTTGCTCTCCTGACAAATGGTTGTGAAATTGGATCCTCCTGTTTGTAAAGAATGCTCATTCTCTGGCAATGGAGACTTCATCCTGTCATTTGCTGTATCCTCAGTTCCTTCCACATGTTAAAAGTTTGTAAAGCAAAAAATAAGTGAATGAATGAGTGAACTCCCTTAAATTCACTCCCTTAAATTGGAACGGTGGGAATTACAGAAACAAAAAATAAAGCAACTCTTTCTCTGAAAGATTTAAGCATTTTTCTTTTGAAGATGTTGGGACTGGATGGCTTGGTTTTGTAACACAGTTTCCATCATCCACTATAAAGGACTCCAGTTTCACCAGATCTTATTTTGACTCAAAATGTTTCATGACGGGTTTATGGCATTAATTTCCTCCTCTTGGGTGCATGGTCTTTATATGTGTTTTCTTCAGAGGATAAATCAACTTGGTAGGACAAGACAGAGTATCCAATAGTCTTTGGCAAACAAACTCTGAGGGGATTGTAGCCCACTGTGGAGTATACACTTGTCAAGGTTTTAATGCTAAAAGCTACCAGAACACAAGTAATCAGCTTTCAAAAGTAAAAGAGTTTTAATTAAATGATTTCTCCAAGTCGTATTGCTGACACTCACTATGTCTAATGGATTTTTAGACTTGTTCAGAAGTTAACCCTGTTAATAAGATTCGATTTTCTTTTTGCCTTAATAGTGCATTTTGAAATACTTATGATGAAGCCTGGGCATAGTCGGTGTATAGGATTGTTGTGGGTCTCTATGTAAAGTTGGCAAATGAGACTAAGAGAATGACTAGAGAGAGAAGGGAGGTAAAAAAGTGGAAAGACCGATAACTCCTCTGAAATTTAGAAAAGAAAATAGGTCGGCATTTCGTTCTGTGAATCTAGTTCAATCTTGTGCATTACAATCAAGGATCTTTAACCTGAAGGAGGCCAACCAACTCCCTTTAAACAGTCTGACTGCTTAATAACTACATAAATGGCTATACACTTGATTAAAAAGAAAAACAATTTCCTGGCATAAAGCAGAGCTGCCTGTTTTCCAGATTTCCTTTTGGCAAAATTGCCCTAATGAGCTTTAATATTCTTTCATTTCTAAAACTTTTTTTTTTTTTGCCCACCTTAGAGCTATGAAATCTACAGTTCTTATATAGGCAACAGATACAAATTTATTTTATGCAATCTTTCATCATAGATAAAGTAGTAAGAACCTACTCTGTGCAAGACAAGGAGTAAAGAGGGACTTCCTTGGTGGTCCAGTGGTTGAGGTTTGTCTTCCAGTGCAGGGGGTTGGGGAGCTAGGAGCCCACAAGCCTCAAGGCCAAAAAACTGAAACACAGAGCAGAAGCAATATTGTAGCAGATTCAATAAAGACTTTAAAAATAGTCCTTATCAAAAAAAAATCTTAAAAACAAAATACCAAGAGGAAAGATCTTAAAGTCCAACCAAAATTTAATTTGGGTGTTAGAGAAAAATAATTGAAAGGAAAGGCATATCAGTTGAGGGCTGCCTTAAATAAGGACTTGTACTTCCCTTGTGGCTCAGACAGTAAAGAACCTGCCTGCACTTCAAGAGACCTGGTTTCCATCCCTGGATCAGGAAGAATCCCCTGGAAAAGGGAATGGCTACCTACTCCATTATTCTTGCCTGGAGAATCCCAAGGACAGAGGAGCCAGGTGGGCCACAGTCCATGGGGTCACAAAGAGCTGGACAGACTGAGTGAGTAACACTTTCACTTTTTTCACTTTCATTTTGAATAAAGACAGTGTGATGTCAAAGAGGAGGCAGGATCTGAGAATACACCTGTCATGAAGGATGCAGTGTTCACCAAGGGGAGTATTAGGAAAGCAGTTTAAAGTTCATCAAGAGCAGGAGGGGAAGGCTCTTGAATGCCAGGCAAGAAAGCCTGAGCTTTAATCAGTAGACAATGAGAAATGATGCCTATTGGTAGGGAGGGGAGTAGGAGAAACATACTGTCCAGGATAATGCTTGAACATGCAGGCAAACATTTTGAATTAGGGAATATTTTCTTATACCTTAAAAATCCTGTTTCCCAACTTTCCCTGTATTATAAAATCTGATTATTGTTAGTGCTCTATTGAACCGAAAACTTTTATTAATATTTGTGGCTTCGTTTTATAAAATTATCATAACTGATGGATTTACGGTTCTGAAACAGTAACCAAATTGTAATAATGAAGCCATTAATACATGCACCTAGGCTTGAGGGTATGGTATTTGTGACAATGGAATATTTGCTCTGAAAGCAGCAATCCCCAAACTAATATATTTATATCTGTGTGTAAGTTGCCCAAATGTCTCCCCAGCTGGCAGCACATTGTGTCGTCTTGATGTTGGTGCTTTCTTCCGCTTCGCAGGGGGGGAAAAAAAGATGCTTGAAATATAAAAGAAATTAATTATCAAGATGATCTTGAGAGACTTAAAAAATAATTTAAGAAGGAATTTCAATTTGAAGAGCTCACTGTTCCTGGGGTTTCTCTGCAAAGGCTGTGGGGTGTATGTGTGGATTTGTTAAGACTCACAGCTGCATTTACATTTAAATGAAAATACAGACATATAGGTTTGACAAAGACCATCTACTTATGCCCCTGAAAACCATTTTTTTTCCATAAAAGGAAAAAAAAAACATCCTGTTATGCCAATCCACGGAGATACCAATTTATTCTTTGTGAAAAATAGTACATTGTGCAACAGTCTGTATTATTTATTTTTTTCATTAATTTTATTTATTTGCTATTTTCCTGGATCAATGTATATGTTGAGAATCAGCCTCCTAAGAAATTAACGACCTCGGGTTGTGTTCTATTCATTACTGAAAGTGGAACCTGAGAGAACTTTATGGTCTCTCTCTAGGCTCCATTCTGCCCCTACCCCACTGCCACCATTTCTGTTCTCATGAAATTGAGACCCAGATGGTTCAGGTGACTTACCCTAAATTGTGCACCCAATGACGGACCTGGGGGAGCTCGGATGTCCTTGACTCCCCACCAAGTGCTCATTGTTTACTTGTTTCTGGCATAGTCATCTAAGGTTCTTATTGGGAGAATGTCCCTCAGAAAAAGGTCTTACCTGTCCACTTTGTTCCTTTCTGCTCTCAGTCAACCACTGTCCTAGCCTGGGGGCTGACAGCAAATAGTAATGATATCAGAACTAATTCTGAAAAAGTTTGGGTGTGTCATGACTTTCCTAGAGTGCACTCCTTTGTTCTAGTTATTCAACACAAGCGATGTCATAGTATCTGTATTATCATCTGTACTTTATGTCAGGTGAGACTTGGAGATGTCACATTGCTTGTGTAATATCACACAATAGTGAGGTTCAGGCAGAGATTTGAAACTAAGTCATTCTAAGTCAAAGTCTGTTACAGTCTTTATGATATTCTGGGTACCTCTTCTGGCCCAAAGACCTATAGCCAGGATCTGTCCTAACAGTTCTGTTGACTCCCTCCCTCTGCACAGTATCCCTTCTGCTCTGAAGCCCACATTGATCAAATGCAATAACCGATCAGAATTTAAGGACCACATATGAAAGGAGAAATACTTATTTCCACTTGGAGCCTCTGGGTCTTCAATTTCAAGTATCAAAGCAAAATTTCTAGGCATTACACAAAGATCTCACTGAAATGACCAATGTTGTGATGTTGATATAAAGCACTTTGGGACACTTCCAAAGCTAAATTACTCTCCAGAGTCAAAAGTCAAACTTCTCTTCCAGGGCTGCTTAATTGTAATGGAGCAACTACTGAGTTCCAGCGCTTGGGGCCAAGTTCACCCAATCCATTTATTTTCCTAAGATGCCAAATATATATATATATATATATATATATATATTTCCATGAACATGACTTGTTGCAGTTTTTGCTTATTCATGCATTTATTTATCTGCTTATTAAAACAAATACAGCTATGTACAAAACTGGAGAGGTGAATAATTGGATGAGAGAAAGCTGCCTTTCTTAAAGTACTGGAACTGAGATAGATGGGAGATGTANCATTTATTTATCTGCTTATTAAAACAAATACAGCTATGTACAAAACTGGAGAGGTGAATAATTGGATGAGAGAAAGCTGCCTTTCTTAAAGTACTGGAACTGAGATAGATGGGAGATGTAAATGCCTTCCTGCTCCCTGTCCTAGGGGAGGCACAGGACAGACCAGATTCTAAAGAAAAGAATTTGAATTCTAGTTCAGCTGCTGACCAGCTGAGATGCCAAGTGTCCTCAAACTGAAACCAGAGACTTGGCAAAAGTTAGTTTCAAAGGAGAAAGATTAAACATTGTAGCCATTATGCATTTAGAAGAGATGCTTAATAGGTTCAGTTCAGTTCAGTCGCTCAGTCGTGTCCGACTCTTTGCGACCCCATGAATCGCAGCACGCCAGGCCTCCCTGTTCATCACTATCTCTCGGAGTTCACTCAGACTCACATCCATCGAGTCCATGATGCCATCCAGCCATCTCATCCTCGGTCTTCCCCTTCTCCTCCTGCCCCNATGGATGTGAGTCTGAGTGAACTCCAGGAGTTGGTGATGGACAGGGAGGCCTGGCATGCTGCAATTCATGGCATCGCAGAGTCAGACACAACTGAGCAGCTGAAATGAACTGAACTGAACTGAGGCATAAGCAAGAGTGTGTGTTCCCAGTGGCCATGATGCTGTGTGATTCATAAGGTCAAATTTTACAATTACAAATTTTGCATAGGTCACCCCTTTAGCTCAGGAGATAATTCTTTCCAAGACGTGCTTTCTCTTCTCCCCTAGCTCTGTGTGGCCTGTCACACTCTTGAAGTGCAACATTACAATTCAGCAGTGTAAGAGATTCTAAATTTGCCCTCAGCTTTGGCAAAATTAAATGTACCCTAGCTAACTCCAAATCAAAGTCAGTTTTCCACCAGCCCTTTCAGATATTTGCCATTTTCAAGTGAAATGAATGTATGAATGACTAAGCTCATATATATACCATGAAATGGGCTAATCTCACCTACCTAAAGATCTGAACATAATTACAAATAGCCTTAAAAGTACATTGCAAAAAAGTAAGCCATATGAAGAGAAATGTACAAAATCAAATTATATGTAATATGCATACATCAGTTCAAGCCTTAGTAAAGTAGCTGAATATACTTTCTGTGAAGTAGGGTTTAGTCAAGCAATACAACCTTTTGCTCTGCAAAGACTAGACTAACCATATCATTAAATAAAGGGCTGGCCCAAAAGCTGAAAATGAAAGAGAGGGATTAAAAAAAGCAGGAAGAGAGTCTATTGGAAAGACAAGGGGAGCGTGAGTGTTCATGGGCAGTGTTTCATCAGTTCATTCTTGGCGCTGAGGTCAGAGTGACTTTGCTGGCATTTGGAGTCATCTTGTAAGACAGTGGTCCCCAATGTTTTTAGCACCAGGGATTGGTTTCGTGGAGGGCAGTTTTTCCATGAACCAAGGAGGAATGGTTCTGGGATGATTTAAGCACGTTGCATTTATTGTGCACTTTATTTTTATAATTATTATGTCAGCTCACTTCAGATCATCAGGTATTAGGTCCTGGAAGGCCTGGCTCAGTAACTTTCATTATTTCCTTATCACCTCAAAGAAAAGGCCAGTGTGGGAACTGGACATTCGAGACCCTCCACAGTCTGCCCTAGCCTCCCAATCCATGTTTGTTATTTATTCTTTCCCTTGAAAGTCCAGGACTCACTCAATCATTCTTTTTATAAAAGGTATTTCTTTATCTATTTATTTGGCCGCATAGGGTCTTAGTTGCAGCATGAGGGATCCTCATTGCGTCCCGTGGGTCTGTGTGCCACAGACTCTAGCTGTGGCATATGGGCTTATTTGCTCCGAGGCATGTGGGGTCTTAGTTCCCCAACCAGGGATCCAAGTCACGTTCCCTGCATTGCAAGGTGGATACTTTACCTCTTGGCCACCAGGGAAGTCCCTATCCAATCATTCTTGAAATATCTCCTACAAAACTGATCAAGGGGCTTCCTTCAGAGCTCAGTTGGTAAAGAATCTGTCTGCAATGCAGGAGACCCAGGTTCAATCCCTGGGTCAGGAAGATTACCCTGGAAAGGAAATTGCAACCCACACCAGTATTCTTGCCTGGAGAATCCAGAGGAGCCCAGCAGGCTACAGTCCATGGGGTCGCAAGAGTCAGATACAACTCTGGGACAAAACCATCATCAAAGAACTGATCGAGTCTACTCCACTGCCTCTTCTCATCTTCTTGTCTATCTTAGCTCCTTGTGAACTGTCCTCTAAGGCTCAGAACAGTCCTCTGTAGTCTGAGACCTGTCTTGCCCTGGACCCTCCCAGCTGAAGGACTGGGACTCCGTGATTGGCACATATCTACGGAAGTCACACTCCACAGAAGTAAAGTGGCTGAATATCTGAGCTCAGGAGCCATCCACATTTGAGTGACTCCTCCCTTTCTGTATAGTGACCATGAGGGTGCTGACTATCCAGTATAACCGATGTTAATCCAAGTCCCACATCATAGTTGTGAAAATTAAAAGAGACAAAAAGAAAGACTCATGGCAAATGCTTAGTAGAAGGACTCATCACTCTTTGTCCTGAGTTTACCTATTGATTCTAAAGGGAGGTTCCTCAGAATTCACTGATTCTTCTGACAAGCCCATCTGTGCTAACAAGAAATGCAAAGTGACTGGTTCACGGATCACTTCTCCAAGATACACTTTGTTGGGTTTCTTCTTAGGAGATGTGAGGATTGTATGGGAAGCTTACTGAAAACGCAGCTTTCTCAACCCTTCATTTCCACTGATAGTATGTGTGTAAGTTGGACTAGCCTAAGTCCAGGGATCTGTATTTTTAACAAAACTCTAGCTGATTCTGATGCAGAAATCTAGGGACCACTCTTTGACAACCATGACCTAGTAGAGACAATCTTCCATTCTAAGATTGGAAATTCAAGTCACCATATTTAGGACTGTGTGACATATACACTGTTATTATTGTACTGAAGCTTTATGTTTGTATGTGATTGTATTGATGTGTAGCTCATAGGAAGCAAAATGCGCAAGCCTAAAATTTACATATATGTATATAAAATTATGTGTGTGCACATGTCTAGCTACCACCCAGATCAAGACATAGAACATTTCCATCAATCCAGAAAGTTTCCATATGCTTTTTTCTGGTAATATCCATCTCATAGGTAACCACTAATTTCACATGTATTATCAGAGTCTAGTTTTTAACTGTTATTGGACTTCACATACATGGAATAAAATGATACATATTCTCAACATTAACATTTATGACATTCATCCATGAAGCTGTGATATGATATATTTAAGATCTCTCAAACATCCTTTCTCCCTTTTTCCCATGAAAGCTACCTTCCTAGGCAGTATCTGGAATCTCCTGGAGCGACCAGACTTTCTGCTTCTTAACCACCACAGCACACAGTCCACATTTTCCAAGCTAACTTACTGAACAAGTTTCAAATGTGACCTTTTTGAAACAATGCTGCTTCTGACACAAGCACAGGTTTTCCTATCTATAAGGCCAGTATTTTACATTCAATACCAGGAGCTGGCATGGAGGGGGCAGGGATACATGTCCTGGGCAACATCTGTACTTAAAAATGACCTTTTTCTGAAGTTGGAAAATAAACAACAACCTGCAGAGTGAATCAAGGCAGAAAGCACCATTGATGACACTGGCATAAAGGAGCAACCCATTTTCAAATCATATACCCCTTGAATTACATTAGTAATTTAGTATGTCATCTGTTATTCAGCCAATTTTATAGAAATTATAGAGAGATTCATTCCTAATTAAGAACAGTCTGATGGTTGGGCTTGACCCAGTTAAATTCTTATCTTTATGACATCAATCTTTTATAATGCTTCCAGAAGCCTTGGCAAAGGCTCCAATTTTATAAGTAAAAATTAATTAATTGGGACATTAAATGTGAAAGATGCTTTTATCTTTTCCCTGGTTCATGCCTTCACAACAGAATGCAATAATTAACAGTTTTATTCAAATATATAAAATAATTCCTTGAAGATTTCTAACCACTTTAAGTTCTCCAAGAATCAAATGATGTGATGTCAAGATATCAGCAGACAAAGGAAAGTGGATTTTTTGCAAATATTTTATCAAGAGAGGGTTCTCCATGGTAATCACTTCCACTGGGGTAAGACTAGGTGGCCTAATATAAAACTGACTTGGGACCAAATTGTGCTGCCCCCCCCAAGATCCCAATATAATTTTTTGTTTAAAAAATTCCCTTTGTTTGGGATTTTTAAATCCCTTTTTTCCCCTAGGATTGTTTTTTTCTCTAAAAAAGTCTTCCTAGCTAAACTCATCTAATGTGACTATTCAGAAAATGAATTTCTTAATCTGCATCTTGAATTTATGATTTGAATACATCAGCATGAAACTAGTGTTGAATGTGCTTATCCATGTCAGCTCCATTGTTCCCTTGCCTTTCCCTTCATTCATCACTACTTCCTGGACTATGGCACACGTGGAAGAGAATGATTAGGAAGACTTCACAAACTCTCAGGGGCCAGCTAGGATTCACTGTGGACTGAGTAGCTGCCTCAGAAGAGCGTGGGTTGGCCAGTGTAAAGAGAGGCCTCCAGCCATGTGCCCCAGCCCTCTAACCTATCTGACAGTTTTATCAAAAATTTGGGAGACGCTGGCAAGGATGAACTGATCATTTCAGATGAGCTGATTTATTCAGATAATATGAACTGAATCACAGTATGACACGAGTGGAGAGGAGGAAGCCAACTCGCACGTCTGAGAGGTGCCTTTTCAGAGATTCTATTCTTTCCCATCATAGAAAAGAGAAAGGAGGCATTTCCCTGGAAGTCCAGTGGTTGAGAGTCTGCCTTCCAATGCAGGGGGCATGGATGGGTTCAATCCCTAGTCAGAGAGCTAGTATCCCACAGGCCATGGGGCAACTAAGCCTGTGTGCCTCAACTAGAGAGAAGCCCGCACTCTGTAGCAAAAGATAGTGCATGCCTCAGTGAAGACCCCACATGCCACAACTAAGACCCTATGCAGCCAAAAACAAAAATAAAATGCTGCCTTTAAAAAACAACAACAACAAAAAAGGGTCAGGGAAGGGTCTAGGGTAGTAAAGCAACTTGCTCCAGATTGTACAAAAGTACATATTAGAGCTGAACGCCTTCCATGCTGGGTCTGTAGACCAGATTCTTCGACACATCTTGTATTGATAGGCAGGTCTATCTCCCACTCCCCACCTTGACTCTAGGCCAAGCGTAGTGACCTGTCAGTTGATGCAGTATAATGGAAGTGATACTACACAACTCCCCAGGCTCAGTTAGGCAAGACCCTGCACCCTCCATCTGGTCCCTCTGGGACACTCGCTCTTGGAACTCAGTTACCATGCTGTGATGAAACCAGAGAAGCTCATGGAGAAATACAGGTCGAGAGGAACCAGAGCCCCTGGCCCTGATCTGCGGCTCCAGCAGGGCTCTCAGCTAACAGCACCAATGTGCCAGCTATGTGAGCAAGCTGTCCTGAAAGTGGATTCTCCAATACCTTGTTGAATGTGCCCCACCAGAGGTACATGAAACAGATGAACTGTCCCTCCTATGCCCTGCCCACATGGCAGATTCAGGAGCAAAATAAGTGATTGTTGTTGTTTTAAGCTGCTAAGTGTGGATGTGGTTTGTCATGCAGCATAGATAACTGGACATCAGTGCTGGTGCCCTTTTTGTATGTCCTATTGATTCCCAGAGAGACAGTGTCTTAAAGACAGGGTGGCTGCAGTTTTGAAGGATGGTCCACAGTGATGGGAGTGCATGTAAAGGCCTGAGTGTCCAGCATCAATTTCCTGAGACTGAGCTCTAGGCAAACAGGGTTTGGGCCTTTTACTTGGATTTCTCAGTTGAATCCATAGTTGTGATAGGTTAACTGGCATAACCCAGTGACTCCAGAGCATTTGTGATTGAAATCTACTGAAGAACAGGCTCAGCCGAACAGACACAAGGGCCTTCAAAGGCGAAGAGTGGAAACCCCATCCCATTCCGACCACAGCCAGTGGATTTTGCTCAGTCTGCGGAGCCATGGTCAGGAAAACCATTGAAAAAGTTGACAAGTATCCTTCAAAGGTCAATTAAATGATGAGTAGTCTGCAAGTCAGGTCCCATATGGAGGAGACTATGGTACTATTAATATCCATCCAGCCAGAATCACTGAAGAAGGGACCAGAGGTTAAGGACAAGGACCAAGAACAAAGATCCAGTGAGTATGCATGGGAAAAGCATCCACTTTGAAGCTAGCAGGGCTGGCTGATCGGCTTAGCTGAGTGATCTCTGGAGAATCTTGCACTCCCAGAGCCTTCGCTCAGTTTAAAAGGTGAAGGGTAATCTCTAGCTCCCTCATAGGATTATAGGCACGGTGTTAGAACTATTGAAGGTAATTTATATAAAAGCATGGTATATGTGAGACCCTCAGTACTTCTTTGCTGTTAAACTCAGGAGTATGGTGTTAGGCTTTATTTTAAAGGGGGTTGTTGGACTTCCCTGGTGGTCTAGTAGGTTAAGAATCCACCTGCCAATCCAGAGGACATGGGTTCAATTCCTGGTCTGGGAAGATCGGTCATGCCTCAGAGCCACTAAGCCCATGTGCCACACCTACTGAAGCCGGTCTAGAGCCCGTGCTCGGCAACAAGAGAAGTCACCACGGTGAGCACCTTGCTCACCACCATGGAGAGTATCCCCCACTCATCACAACTAGAGAAAGCCCACACAGCAATGAAGACAGCACCGCCAGAAACTGACTAAATGAAGAAATCTTAAAAGGGGTTGTCCATCCACAAAATGCTTGACTTTGGAAAACAGATCATCTTAAAGACTTTTCCTTAGGCTGGATGATTACTTACGAATGATGATAGGGAGCATTCTACCATGTGTGGGCGGCTGGCCACAGTGACCTCTAACTTCCCTTTGATCCTTAAGGGATTGCAGTTAGATCCCTGAGGGATCCTTCTGCAGCACCAATCCTATNTTATTTATTCTTTCCCTTGAAAGTCCAGGACTCACTCAATCATTCTTTTTATAAAAGGTATTTCTTTATCTATTTATTTGGCCGCATAGGGTCTTAGTTGCAGCATGAGGGATCCTCATTGCGTCCCGTGGGTCTGTGTGCCACAGACTCTAGCTGTGGCATATGGGCTTATTTGCTCCGAGGCATGTGGGGTCTTAGTTCCCCAACCAGGGATCCAAGTCACGTTCCCTGCATTGCAAGGTGGATACTTTACCTCTTGGCCACCAGGGAAGTCCCTATCCAATCATTCTTGAAATATCTCCTACAAAACTGATCAAGGGGCTTCCTTCAGAGCTCAGTTGGTAAAGAATCTGTCTGCAATGCAGGAGACCCAGGTTCAATCCCTGGGTCAGGAAGATTACCCTGGAAAGGAAATTGCAACCCACTCCAGTATTCTTGCCTGGAGAATCCAGAGGAGCCCAGCAGGCAACAGTCCATGGGGTCGCAAGAGTCAGATACAACTCTGGGACAAAACCATCATCAAAGAACTGATCGAGTCTACTCCACTGCCTCTTCTCATCTTCTTGTCTATCTTAGCTCCTTGTGAACTGTCCTCTAAGGCTCAGAACAGTCCTCTGTAGTCTGAGACCTGTCTTGCCCTGGACCCTCCCAGCTGAAGGACTGGGACTCCGTGATTGGCACATATCTACGGAAGTCACACTCCACAGAAGTAAAGTGGCTGAATATCTGAGCTCAGGAGCCATCCACATTTGAGTGACTCCTCCCTTTCTGTATAGTGACCATGAGGGTGCTGACTATCCAGTATAACCGATGTTAATCCAAGTCCCACATCATAGTTGTGAAAATTAAAAGAGACAAAAAGAAAGACTCATGGCAAATGCTTAGTAGAAGGACTCATCACTCTTTGTCCTGAGTTTACCTATTGATTCTAAAGGGAGGTTCCTCAGAATTCACTGATTCTTCTGACAAGCCCATCTGTGCTAACAAGAAATGCAAAGTGACTGGTTCACGGATCACTTCTCCAAGATACACTTTGTTGGGTTTCTTCTTAGGAGATGTGAGGATTGTATGGGAAGCTTACTGAAAACGCAGCTTTCTCAACCCTTCATTTCCACTGATAGTATGTGTGTAAGTTGGACTAGCCTAAGTCCAGGGATCTGTATTTTTAACAAAACTCTAGCTGATTCTGATGCAGAAATCTAGGGACCACTCTTTGACAACCATGACCTAGTAGAGACAATCTTCCATTCTAAGATTGGAAATTCAAGTCACCATATTTAGGACTGTGTGACATATACACTGTTATTATTGTACTGAAGCTTTATGTTTGTATGTGATTGTATTGATGTGTAGCTCATAGGAAGCAAAATGCGCAAGCCTAAAATTTACATATATGTATATAAAATTATGTGTGTGCACATGTCTAGCTACCACCCAGATCAAGACATAGAACATTTCCATCAATCCAGAAAGTTTCCATATGCTTTTTTCTGGTAATATCCATCTCATAGGTAACCACTAATTTCACATGTATTATCAGAGTCTAGTTTTTAACTGTTATTGGACTTCACATACATGGAATAAAATGATACATATTCTCAACATTACATTTATGACATTCATCCATGAAGCTGTGATATGATATATTTAAGATCTCTCAAACATCCTTTCTCCCTTTTTCCCATGAAAGCTACCTTCCTAGGCAGTATCTGGAATCTCCTGGAGCGACCAGACTTTCTGCTTCTTAACCACCACAGCACACAGTCCACATTTTCCAAGCTAACTTACTGAACAAGTTTCAAATGTGACCTTTTTGAAACGATGCTGCTTCTGACACAAGCACAGGTTTTCCTATCTATAAGGCCAGTATTTTACATTCAATACCAGGAGCTGGCATGGAGGGGGCAGGGATACATGTCCTGGGCAACATCTGTACTTAAAAATGACCTTTTTCTGAAGTTGGAAAATAAACAACAACCTGCAGAGTGAATCAAGGCAGAAAGCACCATTGATGACACTGGCATAAAGGAGCAACCCATTTTCAAATCATATACCCCTTGAATTACATTAGTAATTTAGTATGTCATCTGTTATTCAGCCAATTTTATAGAAATTATAGAGAGATTCATTCCTAATTAAGAACAGTCTGATGGTTGGGCTTGACCCAGTTAAATTCTTATCTTTATGACATCAATCTTTTATAATGCTTCCAGAAGCCTTGGCAAAGGCTCCAATTTTATAAGTAAAAATTAATTAATTGGGACATTAAATGTGAAAGATGCTTTTATCTTTTCCCTGGTTCATGCCTTCACAACAGAATGCAATAATTAACAGTTTTATTCAAATATATAAAATAATTCCTTGAAGATTTCTAACCACTTTAAGTTCTCCAAGAATCAAATGATGTGATGTCAAGATATCAGCAGACAAAGGAAAGTGGATTTTTTGCAAATATTTTATCAAGAGAGGGTTCTCCATGGTAATCACTTCCACTGGGGTAAGACTAGGTGGCCTAATATAAAACTGACTTGGGACCAAATTGTGCTGCCCCCCCCAAGATCCCAATATAATTTTTTGTTTAAAAAATTCCCTTTGTTTGGGATTTTTAAATCCCTTTTTTCCCCTAGGATTGTTTTTTTCTCTAAAAAAGTCTTCCTAGCTAAACTCATCTAATGTGACTATTCAGAAAATGAATTTCTTAATCTGCATCTTGAATTTATGATTTGAATACATCAGCATGAAACTAGTGTTGAATGTGCTTATCCATGTCAGCTCCATTGTTCCCTTGCCTTTCCCTTCATTCATCACTACTTCCTGGACTATGGCACACGTGGAAGAGAATGATTAGGAAGACTTCACAAACTCTCAGGGGCCAGCTAGGATTCACTGTGGACTGAGTAGCTGCCTCAGAAGAGCGTGGGTTGGCCAGTGTAAAGAGAGGCCTCCAGCCATGTGCCCCAGCCCTCTAACCTATCTGACAGTTTTATCAAAAATTTGGGAGACGCTGGCAAGGATGAACTGATCATTTCAGATGAGCTGATTTATTCAGATAATATGAACTGAATCACAGTATGACACGAGTGGAGAGGAGGAAGCCAACTCGCACGTCTGAGAGGTGCCTTTTCAGAGATTCTATTCTTTCCCATCATAGAAAAGAGAAAGGAGGCATTTCCCTGGAAGTCCAGTGGTTGAGAGTCTGCCTTCCAATGCAGGGGGCATGGATGGGTTCAATCCCTAGTCAGAGAGCTAGTATCCCACAGGCCATGGGGCAACTAAGCCTGTGTGCCTCAACTAGAGAGAAGCCCGCACTCTGTAGCAAAAGATAGTGCATGCCTCAGTGAAGACCCCACATGCCACAACTAAGACCCTATGCAGCCAAAAACAAAAATAAAATGCTGCCTTTAAAAAACAACAACAACAAAAAAGGGTCAGGGAAGGGTTTAGGGTAGTAAAGCAACTTGCTCCAGATTGTACAAAAGTACATATTAGAGCTGAACGCCTTCCATGCTGGGTCTGTAGACCAGATTCTTCGACACATCTTGTATTGATAGGCAGGTCTATCTCCCACTCCCCACCTTGACTCTNGGTGAAGACCCCACATGCCACAACTAAGACCCTATGCAGCCAAAAACAAAAATAAAATGCTGCCTTTAAAAAACAACAAAAAAAAGAAAGGGTCAGGGGAGGGTTTAGGGTAGTAAAGCAACTTGCTCCAGATTGTACAAAAGTACATATTAGAGCTGAACGCCTTACATGCTGGGTCTGTAGACCAGATTCTTCGACACATCTTGTATTGATAGGCAGGTCTATCTCCCACTCCCCACCTTGACTCTAGGCCAAGCGTAGTGACCTGTCAGTTGATGCAGTATAATGGAAGTGATACTACACAACTCCCCAGGCTCAGTTAGGCAAGACCCTGCACCCTCCATCTGGTCCCTCTGGGACACTCGCTCTTGGAACTCAGTTACCATGCTGTGATGAAACCAGAGAAGCTCATGGAGAAATACAGGTCGAGAGGAACCAGAGCCCCTGGCCCTGATCTGCGGCTCCAGCAGGGCTCTCAGCTAACAGCACCAATGTGCCAGCTATGTGAGCAAGCTGTCCTGAAAGTGGATTCTCCAATACCTTGTTGAATGTGCCCCACCAGAGGTACATGAAACAGATGAACTGTCCCTCCTATGCCCTGCCCACATGGCAGATTCAGGAGCAAAATAAGTGATTGTTGTTGTTTTAAGCTGCTAAGTGTGGATGTGGTTTGTCATGCAGCATAGATAACTGGACATCAGTGCTGGTGCCCTTTCTGTATGTCCTATTGATTCCCAGAGAGACAGTGTCTTAAAGACAGGGTGGCTGCAGTTTTGAAGGATGGTCCACAGTGATGGGAGTGCATGTAAAGGCCTGAGTGTCCAGCATCAATTTTCTGAGACTGAGCTCTAGGCAAACAGGGTTTGGGCCTTTTACTTGGATTTCTCAGTTGAATCCATAGTTGTGATAGGTTAACTGGCATAACCCAGTGACTCCAGAGCATTTGTGATTGAAATCTACTGAAGAACAGGCTCAGCCGAACAGACACAAGGGCCTTCAAAGGCGAAGAGTGGAAACCCCATCCCATTCCGACCACAGCCAGTGGATTTTGCTCAGTCTGCGGAGCCATGGTCAGGAAAACCATTGAAAAAGTTGACAAGTATCCTTCAAAGGTCAATTAAATGATGAGTAGTCTGCAAGTCAGGTCCCATATGGAGGAGACTATGGTACTATTAATATCCATCCAGCCAGAATCACTGAAGAAGGGACCAGAGGTTAAGGACAAGGACCAAGAACAAAGATCCAGTGAGTATGCATGGGAAAAGCATCCACTTTGAAGCTAGCAGGGCTGGCTGATCGGCTTAGCTGAGTGATCTCTGGAGAATCTTGCACTCCCAGAGCCTTCGCTCAGTTTAAAAGGTGAAGGGTAATCTCTAGCTCCCTCATAGGATTATAGGCACGGTGTTAGAACTATTGAAGGTAATTTATATAAAAGCATGGTATATGTGAGACCCTCAGTACTTCTTTGCTGTTAAACTCAGGAGTATGGTGTTAGGCTTTATTTTAAAGGGGGTTGTTGACTTCCCTGGTGGTCTAGTAGGTTAAGAATCCACCTGCCAATCCAGAGGACATGGGTTCAATTCCTGGTCTGGGAAGATCGGTCATGCCTCAGAGCCACTAAGCCCATGTGCCACACCTACTGAAGCCGGTCTAGAGCCCGTGCTCGGCAACAAGAGAAGTCACCACAGTGAGCACCTTGCTCACCACCATGGAGAGTATCCCCCACTCATCACAACTAGAGAAAGCCCACACAGCAATGAAGACAGCACCGCCAGAAACTGACTAAATGAAGAAATCTTAAAAGGGGTTGTCCATCCACAAAATGCTTGACTTTGGAAAACAGATCATCTTAAAGACTTTTCCTTAGGCTGGATGATTACTTACGAATGATGATAGGGAGCATTCTACCATGTGTGGGCGGCTGGCCACAGTGACCTCTAACTTCCCTTTGATCCTTAAGGGATTGCAGTTAGATCCCTGAGGGATCCTTCTGCAGCACCAATCCTATCTCTCTAATTCCCTGTGTATCCTAGAAGCCCAGTAAGGCCCAGTTCTCACACCAGTAAGCCTAAGCATTGCTTCAGCAGAGGACAGAACCTCATGAGTTAAGTGGCCTGCGGACCATTCGCATTCGGACTCTGAAGTTTTGTATTCAGCTCTCCAACATCACAGAGAATCTTGGTTGAGATTTAAAATATTTTCAGAATTCATATATGCAGAAAATGTTGTCTATCAGACAAATGCTTGTACATGAAAGGGACAGTGAACATTTAATATTCTACACCAATGTGAAGCCAAAATTCAAGGGCATTTTGTTCTTTGAATCAGAGATGTTGTCATGGTTCCTCCTTCTTCTTTTACTTTTGTGTCGAGAGTTACTATTAAACAAGAAACAGGAGCTAACTGTAAAGGGGTTTTAGTTTGAATTTCAGCTTCATCCCTTATGAACTCTGCAATCTTGAGCAAGTCACTTAACCTCTCTGAACTTGAGTCCTGGTATGCAAAATAGAAATAATAATAATTCCCTTCTTGGGCTGTTGTGAGGATTAAACAAGATAAACTGTGTGCTGGTGCCTGGAGCAAGTAGGAAATTAATACATACTTGTTTCTTTCCTGCTGGTTGATTTCTCTGGGCTGTTTCCATGAAACTGAGGAGGAGGCATCATTTTTCTCTGTCTTTTTCTCTCTCCCTGAGATAGATGTCTGAATTGTGCCTGTCAGGAGAAATGGCATTTAGGGGCATAAGTCTGTACAGAAGAGGGAAATCCAGCTCCCTTCACACGCATTGTTTTCCCACTCATGTTTGCCCTGGATGCTGTGGCTGTTGGTTGTCCATCTCAAGGAGCAGTCTTTCTGAACTGCTTGATACTGAAACCCTGATTTTCTGAGGCAGGGGAATAATTACCCTCTTGGATAAAAAGGTGGCTGTAGTCAAGCACTGTCGTGTGCTTACGTGCTAGCCAAAGAGGAGTCTGTGGAATTGATGTAGAATGCTCTGCATTTGAAAGAGTCAGCTCAGTTAGGTGATTCCTCCAATTTACCATCCTGCCTTTCTTCCCTCTTCCAGCTTGAAACTTGTCCTTGCAGCTGCGGCGTCAGTACCAATGTGGATCCTAAGGTGACCCTGACCATGAGATAGAGCAGAAATCTAAGACCCTTGGCCTCTATGGACCCAAAGGAAGGAGGCACCATGATATTTTGGACTCTCCAGTATCCTTACATCTTTCACTTGGGAGAGAAATAAGGCTCTTTCTTGGGTTAAGCCACTATTGTTTTTCCTTCTTTGTTGGTGACCAGTCACTCAGTTGTGTCCGACTTTGTCGACCCCATGGACTGCAGCACACCAGGACTCCTTGTCCTTCACTATCTCCCAGAGTTTGCTCAAACTCATCTCCATTGAGTCAGTGATGCCATTCAACCATCTCATCCTCTGTCACCCCTTTCTCCTCCTAACCTCAATAAGAAACATAGGAAGGAACCCAGGAAGAAGGCTCTTGAAAAGGAAGGTTCCTGATAATCTCCCTCTGGAGGAGTTAGGCAGCTTTCCTCTAGGAGGTTATTGAGAGTAGAGTGTGGGACACACAGACAAGTGGGAGTGAGCTGGTGGTTTAGTTCTGTGTCACAGAAAAGAACAAAAATTCCTGCTCATAGGAGAGAAACTATGGGGCTTATTCAGAAACCTCTTCCTTCTAGTCTCCTTCTCCCCTTCTCAACCATCACTGAACACCTGCCACGTGACAGGCACCAGGATAGGAACCAAGGATTGTGATCCTCCGTCTCAAGTTAACCCCTGGCTGATGGAAACAGCTCGTCTGTTCATCAGAAATTGTCACAGGGTGTGAAGAGCCCTGTGCATGCCATCAGTGTGCAGATCTGGAGCAGTTAATCTAGCTTGAGTTTGAAAAAGGGAGTCAGGCAGACTTTGTGAGGAAAATGTCTTCGTTGGGTGTGGGAGGGTGACAGGGCTTCAGGCATAAGAAGAAAGGATCTTCATTCCAAGGTCTGTGACCCTGCCTGACATTTCCCACATCCCATGGCTGAGGACTGTGTCATCACGGATAACTTCTCTCTAGTCTCGGTGTTTATCCACATCTACCACAATCTAAATCTGACTCGAAGGCCACTCAGAATCCCAGTCCCTCAGTCCGTGTTGGGTACAAACAAATGAACACTTTGGAAATCTGCATGTGGTCATTACCCATTTAATCTCAACAGCTTTGTTATCTGGGAAGCATTCTTCCATGTAACTGGCAAATTAGCTGGAGAATTGCTCCCATTCATCTCGTTGTGGGTGGGGGCAAATGCTTAGGACATAGTAACCAGGAGTGTCTCCTAGTGCCCCACTCCCCAAGATGGCAGCCCCATTGTCAACAGGCAGAGAGAGAGGTTTCGTTTCTGTTTGTTTGTTTGTTTTTCTCTTATTTATTTTGGCTGCATCAGGTCTTAGTTGTGACTCTCTGTCTCTGTTGATTTGGCGTGTGGACTCTCTGGTTGTAGCCTCACAACATATGGGGTCTGTGTTCCCCAACCAAGGATTGAACTGGTGTCCTCTGCATTGAAAGACAGATTTTTAACCACTGTATCAGCAGGGAAGTTCCAGGCAGAGAGAGTCAACCTCGTAGCCAACAGGGCTGGAGCCATGAGAGGTGCAAAAACAGGTGAGGTGGGTAATCAGCTGAGACTGCATCGGCTCGTGGTAGATTCTGTTTCACTGCTTGCCTGTAGGGAATGAACAGAAACATCATGGGAGGAAAGAATTGAAGTTGATATTTATCGAGCACCTACTATATGCCAAACTATTATTTTAGGCTTTTAACATATGTTCTTCCTGATCTTCACATTAACACTTTAATACAGTTACATAATATGTCTTGGAATCCACATTATATAAAGGAGAGTACAGAGGAGCTTCAGGGAATAAGCAGATTTGTCCAGGGTCTCACTACCAGCCAAAGAGTCAGGATCCCACTCCACTTCACACCTCACACTGCCTCCTCACACCAGAGCACGTTCAGACCAGACTCCAACTGGATCCGACTCTGCGAGGTGGAAAGCACACTTTTATGAGTGAAGACAGGGCTGGCTGGGAGGCTAATAATGATGGTGGATTTTCTATGTCTTTCAGTGTTTCTGTACCAGGAGCTGTGGACACTTTTCCCTGGCAGAGAACAGCTACCTGACCAGATATGTTTATTGGAGATGTTTTATATTCCTTTCCCGAAGGGACAAACATGACTTCTGGTCTCTAACTAGGATAAATAATTATGTGTATTCCCTCTTTGTCCTCCACCCAATAACATTTGCCAAGCTGTTTGCTAATTACCCCAGAAACAATAGGTTCTTAACAGGAATAAAAAAGCAATCTGTTTTCTCGGTACCTTTTCACTCTTAACACTTCAGGTTAGAGCAGAAAAGAGAAACACACCATATATCCTCCTTTAATGGGCAACCAAACAGTCAGCTTGGCAGAGAACAGGAGAAGGGACAAAAAATATCCTCTCGATGCCACAGGAAATACGTAAACTAAAACAAAACTCAATATCATGTCAGATGCTCCGGGATGCTCCCTCGAAGGAATGAACTCACACTACAGCTTTGACTGTGTGATAAACTTGAAAGCTTTCCTTCCTTCGCCCCTAAATTATCCAGAGCTGTTTCATCTCTCTTCCGCAGAAGAATCTTGACAACCCCTTTGGCAGCTGGGAGATGGCTGGATACAGCAGGAGGAACATGGAATTTGAAATCATTAGATGTGAGATTAGATCTGGCCCTGCCACTTACTACTTCTGTAACCTCAGGCCAGGCATTCTTAGGAGACTTACAAGACTGTTGAGAAGAACAAACAGGAAATATGTATGTGTAAGCATTTTGCAAACTCTCAGGCATTTCTCCATAGTTTAAAAAAAAAAAAACAGTAAAAATGTTGGGTTGGTCACTAGGGTATAGAATGCGAAAGACATATTAGAATGCTAGTGTTCGGTAGAATCACACTCCACCTTCATTGAGCGCCTACTAATTCCTAAGTGAAGTGAAGTCGCTCAGTCGTGTCTGACTCTTTGTGACCCCATGGACTGGAGGCTACCAGGCTCCAGTCCATGGGATTTTCCAGGCAAGAATACTGGAGTGGGATGCCATTTCCTTCTCCGGAGGATCTTCCCATCCCAGGGATCGAACCCAGCTCTCCCATATTGCAGGCAGACAATGCAGACTTCAGCGTCTGAGCCACCAGGGAAGCCCATTCCCAGGTGAGGCCCAGAGTCTTGCCTCCTTGCAGGGTGGTGGTGTTTCTTCTATTGATTCGTTTACTTTGGACTGCACTGGTTTCTGTTGTGGCGCACCGGCTTTTCTCTAGCTGCGGCAGGCAAAGGCTACTCTTCAGTGTGCAGGGCAGGGGCTTCTTATTGCAGGGGCTTCTTTTGTTTCAAAGCGCGGGCTGTAGAGCATGCAAGCTCAGTAGCTGTGGTGCACAGGCACGTGGGATCTTCTGGGACCAGGGATAGAACCCATGTCCACTGCATTAGCAGGCATATTCTTAACCACTGCACCACCAGGGATGTCCAGGAAGGTGCTGTTTGGCATGCCCATTTCACAGATGACAAGGCTACTGCTCAAATAAGCTGGTTTCCTCATGGTTGCAGAGCTGGTAAATATCAGTTAGGATTCACATCTTAGTTGGTCTGACCCTGAGGAGACCCAAGCACCTTTCCAATATACCACATTAGCATTTTCATACAAATTCAAATAGAAAGCAATGTCACCTGACACTAGGGACATATTATGAAACAAACGATGCTGGGTGCTACTGGCAGTGCTCAACAGTTGGCTCACCGCCTGACTGTGGCATTCCGCTCAGACAGGGATTGGGATTGATTGCTCTTGACTTGTCTGCCACTCTTTGCAGTGAGGTCACCTCTGCTCACTGGACAGTAACAAGGCATTGGACAAGGAAGGAAAACTTCTGCTTGAATTCTAAACTTTCTTTCTTCCTACATGCCCTGCAAAGAGCTACATTAAAACCCTCAGGTTTAAAATGCATTCACTATATATAAAGGCAAAATGAATCCATGTAAAAGTTGGTAAATATTGAGTCAGGTCTATAGACTGGTTATTGTATTGTAACCATATCAGCTTCCTGGTTTTGATAATGAACAGTGGATACAGAAGCTGCCACTGTATGGGGAACTGGTTGACACACACATGAAATTTCTCTGTTCTGTTTTTGAACCTAATAAGTACACTTCTGTTTCATGTTACATTTTTCCCCTTAAGACTTCTCCCTCTTCTCATCTTCTTGATACCCTTCTCCCTCTTATTATTATCTGAATGTCCCAGCCCACTTCACCACTCTCATAGTACCCGATAGTTACTTTGGCGTTAGTACTTAAAGCATGCCTTTGGCTTCTTTGATTATCTGTACATCTTATTGCCACATTCTGAACTCATGGAAGGCACGGGTATTTCTTTATGTCAGTATATCCCAGGTAGTGTACAAAGTCTAGCTGATAAATTTTTGCTTAATTTATAGAAGAAAGGGCTTCCTAGGTGGCGCTAGTGGTAACGAACCTGCCTGCCAGTGCAGGAGATGTAAGAGACGTGGATTCGATCCCTGGGTCGGGAAGATCCCCTAGAGGAGGGCATGGCAACCCATTCCAATATTCTTGCCTGGAGAATCCCATGGACAGAGGATCTGGCCAGCTGCAGTCCAGTCGAAAAGAGTTGGACTCGACTGAAGCGACTCAGATGTACAAGCACGTAGAAGAATAGACGAGCAAGCTCTAATGAATATCATGCTAATTAGAAACAGTGGCTCATTCGTCATGGAAACACAGGGAAATATTGCTCTGGTTTGCTATGTGATGCCCGGGGCTGTTCCCAGAGGTCCCTTTCTGCAGGTTATTCCAGTTACCTGGCATGTCAGGTGCATAATGGGAAGTACAGATGGTAGGAGCAGAAAGTAAGTAAAAAGCCTTTCTAACACACATAGTTCCACCAGAGATTTGTGCAGCAATTTTAGAAGTGAAATAGAAGGGGAAAATTGATGAGATAAAATATAAAATTGGAGGGAAAAAAGTTTCCCTTTGTATCATGTGCACTGTGGGCAGTTACTGTTATTGCCAAATGAATGTTCCCATTTTCTTGGAAGAGTCATGTGGCACTGGACATGTCACCAAGGTACAATTTGAACAGAATGAAGTGATGCTGTAGACTCTGGGGTCCAGAATGGAATTTTTTAGCAGGAACAGTAAAACAGACATGATGGACCTTTTCTAACTTCGTGAAGTGAAATATTGATCATGTAGTTGAAAATGTGGCTCCTGGCTCATTACTGAACAATCATCTAGGTCCAGAGTGATTAAAATAAGCCCAGCCAGTTGATGAATCCCAAGTGCATTCTACCTTATAGTTGTACTGTTTTTTGGTTTTTTTTTAAGCAATTCTCAGACACATTTGACTTACTGGTTTTTTATTTCGCATGTTAACATCTCTGAAATCAGAATGCTGTCAGTCTGGCAGGCAGAAATCTTGATATTAGCTGTCTTTGCCTGTGCATATGTATTAAAAGTCGCAGAATAAGAATCTTTAGTTTAGGGGGGAATCCTCCTTGCAACAACAGTACCCTCTTTCAAGAAATGCTGTATCATCAGTGGTCTTGATATGGGAAAGACCAGCTGTCAATAGCTGTGAATTCACAAGTGACCCTGAAGATTTTCTGTTTGAATATGAAGTTTTATTAATACCTTGACCCTAGTGGGTCAAATGGTAAAGAATCTGCCTGCAGTGCAGGAGACCTGGGTTTGATCCCTGGGTTGGGAAGATCCCCTGGAGGGAAGGCACAGCAACCCACTCCAGTATGCTTGCCTGGAGAAACTCCATAGATCCTAGTGGGCTACAGTCTATGGGGTCACAAAGGGTCAAACATGACTAAGTGACTAAGCCCACATAACCAATTTATTTCTCTTTATAAACAGTTTATTTTTAAAAGAGAAATTTTAGCAAGAGTTCCATGTCACAAAATCTATGTCTAAATACATCTCAAAGTAGTTTTTAAAAACTCAGTCGTAAGGAATCACTGTGTCATGGCTTAGTTGGCAGCAATATTTCTTATTTAGTTTTACATGTAATAATGATACACTTTAAAATGGATAGTTCCTGGATACAATGAAATAAATTGCATTCTAGATACAACTGTCAGAATTCAAGTTTATAAAACATTCCCAAACCAATTATGCAAAATCAATTAGGGGAATGACCTAAAACCCCTTTCTGCAAACAATTACTGTCAATATCCAATATTTAGAGAGAAACTTTTAAGGTTTCATTGCTATAGAAAATAGAAATTCAAATGACATATGGCAAAAATGGAAATTAACTGTGTTACCTTGAAGATCCCAATAAAAAGCTAATAGCTACCTGGTGAATGCATCCCGCTTGTCCTCTGACCACGTGGGTTTACCCCTCTGCTGGGAGAAATAGCAGGTGGCTCCATTAACTAGCATTGGCTTTGAATCTTGGTGTTCAGGTTTCAAAGGTGGAAGTGCACCTAAACAGAGCCCTCCGCTTACAGATGAAGCAACTGCCTCAGGCTGGTCCTCATGCTTACACCACGCACATGGTTGTTTTCAGTCTAGGATTGAGCTTATACAACCAGACACATGAAAGAAAAAGGTCTGGACATAAATACCAGCTGAATCAAAGATCGTCAAATGCACCATCAGTCCATTTCAGCATCCACTGAGTGTCCTCTTCCCACGAGAACCTCATGTAAGTGAACACTCACAAGCCTTACTGCCCAACTTCACAGATGAGGAAACTGAAGCTGAAGGTTTAAGGTACTCTGTCTGAGGTCACACAGCGAGTGGGGCAGGTGGGAGCCGAATCAAGTTCTGTGAGACCCACAGATTGCTCTCTTTCTGTCATAAGACATTACTTTGAGTACAGCCATGGAGGAAATGGTACTGTGCTCTTCCAAAACTGGTACTCTCAGGGAAAAGAACAATATAGAGACACATGATCAAATGCAGCTGATCGAGTGCTTCAGTGCAGACACGGGCACTGGGGTTCGTTCTCTTGCCTCCACATGTCTGCCTGTGGCTGGATGGTCCTCTCCATAACCTCCTGTCACTTTCTCCATGGTTGACTCCCACTCCTGAAGTGAGCTTCAGCATGGGCATTGGTACTTCCAGAAACTTTCTAAGGCTGGATTCCTGGCTTCCTTCTCTTGGCTCCCCTAAGAACCTGTGCTTCTCTTTATCATTGCATTTATATCATTGCACCTTGGATTATCAAATAGGCCATCAGAGAGCTCCCCAAGGCAGGAAACAGCTTTTTCATCATTAGATCCTCAAATCTAGCACTGATGCAGGTCTATTGACTGAATACATGGATCGTGTGGACTGCTAAGAATTATTTATCCCCTCTGTAAGCAGAGGTTCTTTACTTTTCTACATGAATAGCCACCATTGAAATATTTTAAGTGGAGGAGCATATGAGGAAGAAAGTAATGCAAGGCCCCTTTACTAAAACTTGCACAACTAATGCTCCAAACACTTAACAGAAACAAGTTCAGAAACAGTCTGTGGAAGGCACTGCAAACCTACATCAGTGTTTCATGCAGTATAAGGAAAAAAGAAATCAGAATTTCATAAACAAGTTTATAAGTTCTTTTCTAAAATTGTATACCCATCTATTGTTTAGTCAGTGGCTACACTTCTGTGCATCACTCTCTTATAGAATGTATCAGTATGGCAGAGTGAGCACAGGCTCTAGAGACACTGAGGAAGTCTAGGGTCTTGCGAATGAATGGAAGAGAGTTCAAGGACCCTGGGTCTTCTCATGTTCCTCTCCTGTTTCTTTCCAGTTTTCCCCAGTAGCCTAAGATATACTTAAAAAAAAAAAACCCTCAACACATCACCTCTAGCTGTTTGAACTTAGGATAAACTCCCCATAAGAAAGTACTTACTGGCCTTGCAGGATTGGCCCCTGCCTGTTGCTGTGACTTCGTCCCACCACTTATCCCCTATGTGGCAACTCCCCAGGGCAGTTGTCTTTTTCACTCTTCTCTTTTCAGCACATGATATGGTGCCATGGATGCTCAAAACTACTTGTTGGACAAAAGAAAAGGAATAAGTGAATGAATAAATAAATAATGATTCCTTGGTTTCTGCTTTGGAGATTAAACACATCCTGTAGAATACAAGATAACTAAACGTTCATCATTCCACCCTGCCTATCCTGCTAACTGTTTCCCCACCCTGCAGCTGCTTCCTCAAAGAATCTCCAACTCTCTCCTCTTTAAATTGTGCATGCCTGCTGTTGGGAACACCCACAGATGCACTCTGTACACACACAGAGCTCACTCTGAGCAATCATATTGATTCGGAATTAACGGCCATTCAGATACCTCATTGAAGATGCCATCTGGGATGTTATTGCACTTCAGAGGTAGATCATAGTCTGTGAAAATATGTCAAAATGTAGAAATAACTCATCCAAAGGGCCGTGTTAGAACCTAGCTGCTCTTTGTTGGGAAGCAGAGTCTGGTGATGCAGACTAGAGTGGAAGAAAATGAAGGAAGAGAAAGAAGGAGAAAGAGCCATTTCTTTCCTATGTTTTCAAGAGTTGAGAGACATGGAAAGTTTAGGCATGCACTGCTGCTGCTGCTGCTGCTGCTGCTGCTGCTGCTAAGTCACTTCAGTCGTGTCGGACTCTGTGCGACCCCATAGACGGCAGCCCAACAGGCTCCCCCGTCCCTGGGATTCTCCAGGCAAGAACACTGGAGTGGGCTGCCATTTCCTTCTCCAATGCGTGAAAGTGGAGTCGCTCAGTTGTGTCTGACTCTTAGCATGTGCAGAGGTTGGTAATGGACACGTTTGCTTAAAGCCATCTCACTGACAACAAATACTTCTCAAGATAATCTCTGGTCCAGAGGGTATGTGCTGAGGCAGTTCTAGGTTTCAAGTCTTTCCTACTTACTGGAGAGTTTGCCAGTTTCCCTGGTGTAAATATCCCCACATGTTCTGTTTCTGGCTTCCAACAATTCAATGACTAGCTCCTAAAATGTTTCAGTGTGTAACGATTGAATCCTGCAAGACAATACAAGCTAGTTTCAACAAACTACAAGAAGGAGGCATTCATATTCTAAATCTGCTCTCCTTCTTGGTTGGTGCCAAGCCTTGATTGTGCCTGGAGAAGCAGGAAACACAAACCTCAGGAGATGCCTGCCTCCTCCTCATTCATGTGGAATGCCTGGTGGTACCGCAGATGCTCCCTGCTTCCACAGCATCCCTTCATCTCCTCGGCAGACCTGCCCTCCGTGGGCAGCATACCATTGTCCTGCCAGGGAAATCCAGTATTATTCAGCAGGCACTTTTGAATTGAAAATAACATTTGAAAAGGATTATCCCAGGCAAAGTCATCAACTGCTGTGTACTCATTGAACTTAAAACAATGCAAGATTGATTACTTTTGTAGTCTATGCAAATTACAAATGGCATTGATATTAATCCTCAGTATTTGACTTCACCTCCCAGTGCTTCACAATTACTGTTCTTCATTCAAGAACCTGGACTTTTCTTTTGTAAAATCAAGTTGTGTGTGTGTGTGTGTGTAGGAAAAATAGTCACATCTGAAGTATACTAAAAATCCTAAAAGCTTATTTTAAAAAAAAAGGCACTGTATGAAAGGACCTCAGTTCTCTGAGACTTCTGACCTCCCGTGTTGTACTTATAATAAAATGCCATGGCCTTGCGAGGTTCTCTTATCTCTAACTGAGGGTTTTACCTCTTTCTGGTACTGAGCTAAATGTAACCCTCATTCACAGCCTGGCCTAGTGAATTGATCACCTTTGGACCCACTTGAGAGAATATCATGGATGGTGTCATTAATTTACCTAGTAGTCTTCAATATGCACAAACGTTCCTTAACTATGTTAAGATGTATGACCTTGTAGTATGAGAGGGAAGGAACCATTTCTAGAATGGTTGGGTGGGGGGTGGCAGTGTGAATATTTGCATGGAACTTGTTGAATACCTAAACAGTATTCTGAGTATTCCATAAATTATCATGGTGTATTATCACAACATTTTAGAAGGACTTAGGAAATGCAACAACAATTGCAAAACAGTTAAGAAACCTTTCCAGAGTGGCACATCTGAAAATGGACAAGGCAAGACTGGAAGCTGAGTCCTTCTAGTTGCGAAACCCGTTGCTTTCTCTGATCCATCACTCTGCCTTTTGAGCCCACACCCCAAGAGCTGCCTGGAAGCTTGTCTCATTTCCTCCATCTATTCTGAGTCCAAAGCAAAGGCACCTTCTGTCTCCACCTTGTCTAAAACTTGAACTTGAGATGATGTCATGGGATAGTCAAATTAAATCAGTACAGATTTATCAAGGTCTTACTTCATTGGAAATGCCACGCTGGGTGTAGAATAACTGCAGCCTCCTTCCCGGTGGGAAAGCTGACTCCTCTGTACAGAGAGAAGACTGGAAGTCTGATGAAACAGAACCTGATTACACCCAGACCTGAGCTCCTCCCTGCATCCCTTGCACCCTTCTTGCTCTGCTCACTTCAGAACCATCTTGTCTTCTCTCCTCTTCTTCACTCCCCACTCAATTCTCAAGTCATCTGGAGCTCACCTATGCCCTCCTTCTAGATCCATCCATAATCACTGTCATTGCCCCAGCACTGGGTTCTAGTATTTCTCTGTCTCTCTCTTTTTGAAAATATCTACCTATTTGTTTGGTTGTTTCAGGTTTTAGTTGTGGCACACGGGATCTTCATTGTGGTATGCAAGTGAACTCTTAGTTGAGGCATGTGGGATCTACTTGCCTGAGCAGAAATGGAACCTGGGCCCCCTGCATTGGAAGCATGGAGTCTTAGCCACTAGACCACCAGGGAAGTCCCAGGTTCCAGCGTCTCTTGCCTGGAGTACTTAAACAAGTTTTAAGCGGGCTTTCCTCTTTATATCATCCTCTACTTACTTCCAGATTCACCTTGTGTTTATATGTTCAACTTTTATCATGATGTTCCACTACTCCAAATAATTCATAGACAAAAAATTATGAAAGTAATATTTTCTCCAAGCAAAACCTTACTTAGAGGCCTAGAAAATCAAATAGCTGAAAGCAAGTCATCTTTCACTTAGACTTTAGAAGTTTGGGAGGGGGTACTTAGCCCCTTGGATTCCTCATGTCATGCCCCAGAGCACCCCCAAAGCTTCTCCGTGGAACACAAGGGCAGCACAGAGCAATCTGAGATTGCCAGCCTGGAGAATAAATCCCAGCTTACTAGCCCAGTGTTCAAGGCCCTTCACCCCTTCTGTCTGGTGGGCCTAAGAGTCATCCCATAAGACTTGGAGTCAATACCCTCAGGGCTCTTGGAGTACTCTCAGCCTGTGGTGAGTGCTCAGTAGATGGAGTTTGTTTTACTTGTTATTTCCAATCCTTCACCCATTTATGAACCCTAAGCTTCGGTTTATGTGTGTGTCTATGCCCTATGTCTTCAATCCCCATCTGCCTCTCTTTAGCCACGTTCTCAAGCTATTGCCTCAGCCTAAAACTCTCTTCCCTGTCAATCTCTGCATGGACAACCAGGCACCTCTTCCAAGGCCCACTGCCTCTCCACTTGTCATCTCAGCCAGGAGCCATCTCTCCCTCCCCAACCTCTGCACCTTTGTAGACTTGTACCTGGGCCTCACTTAGAACCCAATGGCATCATTAATTGTGTGACTCTCTTCCATCATGGCCACCCCAAGCAGCATGCTGAACCCAAGCCATTCTTGCCCCTGTCACTATTTCTTTTCCTTATTTTCTAATCATTTTATTTGTTTATTCATGCTGTATTGGATCTTCATTGCTGTGTGGACTTTTTCTCTAGTTGTGGCGAGTGGGGGCTGCTCTCTAGTGGCAGTGAGCAGGCTTCTCATTGTGGCAGCTTCTCCTGTTGCGGAGCACAGGCCCTGGGGCATGCGATCTTCAATAACTGCAGCACGTGGCCTCAGCAGTTTTGGCTCCCACGCTCAATGACACAGGCTCAGTAGTGGTGCACAGGCTTAGTTGTTCCACAGCATGTGGGATCTTCTTGAAACAGAGATGGAACCCCTGTTTCCTGCATTGGCAGACAGATTCTTTACCACGGAGCCACCAGAGAAGTCCGCCCCATCACTGTTTCTAACCACCATAGTATGTCCTCTGTAGATGCTGAGTAATAAATAGGACTCATTTCTGATGTGGTGCTACCTCTTTGGCATTACCTACTGCTGAGTTAATTAAGGGTGTCTGTGAAATATCTCAGAATGTTACCTGGATGCTGAAATGTCATGAAAGTTGAAAAACCCTACTTCTCAAAATATTTCTGATTCAATTACTCTGCATGTATTATGTCAGCCTCCTTTAATTCCAGAGCATGTTGCTGTTGACATGGAGTTTTCCTTTAGCAGAAGCTGACCTTCCTACTATCGTTGCTCCAGACAGTGGGTCATGACTCAATCGAAGGAAGATGCTCAGATAAGGGAAGCTGCCTGTAGCTCTGAGCCTGCTTGCAGGAGAACCCCTGCAAGCTCAGCTGTGCCTGGGTTCAGGCCCTTGCCTCTCTCAACTGGACTGTTGGGTCAGCCTTCTAAGAGCCCCCTATGGCACAGCTCTTCTCTTCCAGGCCCCCCTTCCTGCCCCATGAGAGGGATTTTATGAAAGAGGGATCTGATCACATCCTTCATGTTTCCTTTCTTAAAAGCCATATATAAGCCACATTTCCTGAAATGTGATCCACACGGTATCATCAGAAGCACTTGGAGTTCTTGCTAAAGTGGAACTCCTGAGCTCTGTCCTTGGACGTGAGGAGTCCAGGAACCTGCACTTTCCAATAGCTTCAAGGGTGATGTCTATGCACACAAACGTTTAGACCTCAGTAAAGGCCAGTTGTCGATTTCAGCACCCCTTGGCGGCAGCAGCATCTTTATTGTCTCTGTCTTTGCACATGCCACTGCCTGTGAAGCCTCTTCTCTTCTGTGTCTGCATGCTCTTGGCATACGAAATACCTTTGCTTTGCTCCTGCTGTCTCTTGGAAATGTCACCACTTCTAGAAAACCTCTTAGGTTTCTTAGGCATGTTCAGTCCCCCCTCACTCAGGGCCTCTTACCCCACATCCTAAAGTCCTGTTCTGTGAATGGTGATTTCCATGCTTTTTCCTCACCATCACCCGCCTTCAAAAACTGGACCCATGCCCAGATCTAAAGTCAGTGTAGTACTGTGTTAATGAGCCTCAGATACACACTGTCTGCTTCTTCTTCCTGTGGCTTCCTCACTAAGTGACAGTGGGTACCTGACTACACCCACTGGGCCTCAGTTTCCTCATCTACAATGCTCATGTGACTACCTAACTCTGATTTGTTGGGATTAAATGTGATAACGCATGTGAACTGCTTAGAAGAGAATGGTATCAGCTACACCTTTGTTGTTATTATTATTATCATATCTGTCATCTTGTTATCTCAGAGGTAAGACAGAAACTCTGCCAACAGAGATGAGAAGTCATGTAGAACTTCTCTCCTTATACTCTGTTGAGATAAGCTCAACACACCTGGTAGAAAAAAATAATAATAAAGGAGCATTAGCTTTCTTTTTCCCCCTCTTACCTTGTATCAGATAAATGTCCAGACTTTCAGTTNATGTAGAACTTCTCTCCTTATACTCTGTTGAGATAAGCTCAACACACCTGGTAGAAAAAAATAATAATAAAGGAGCATTAGCTTTCTTTTTCCCCCTCTTACCTTGTATCAGATAAATGTCCAGACTTTCAGTTCAGTTCAGTTCAGTTCAGTCGCTCAGTCGTGTCCGACACTTCGTGACCCCACGAATTGCAGCATGCCAGGCCTCCCTGTCTATCACCATCTCCCGGAGTTCACTCAGACTCACGATCATCGAGTCTGTGATGCCATCCAGCCATCTCATCCTCTGTCGTCCCATTCTCCTTCTGTCCCCAGTCCCTCCCAGCATCAGAGTCTTTTCCAACGAGTCAGCTCTCTGCATGAGGTGGCCAAAGTACTGGAGTTTCAGCTTTAGCATCATTCCTTCCAAAGAACACCCAGGGCTGATCTCCTTCAGAATGGACTGGTTGGATCTCCTTGCAGTCCAAGGGACTCTCAAGAGTCTTCTCCAACACCACAGTTCAAAAGCATTAATTCTTTGGCANTCTGCGATAAGTGCTAAAACTAGGATGTCACAGGACTGCCTGAGATTGAGAGAATGTAAATGGCTGGTCCCATCCATCAGTCCAGGACAGAAGAGAGTGAGATCTCCGTCAGTGCCAAAGGCCCCTTTGGGAAATGCTGTGGGGTGACCCTGTTCCTATGCATCTCTCTTCACCCACAAGCATCTTGCATCCGACTTCTCTGTTTGCGCCTGCTGTTCCCCTCAGAGACGGCCATCCTGACGCTTTTCCACTTCCTCACAGCCTATTCATGCATCACAGGAATGGGTTCCCGCCTCCTCAAAAAAGCCCCCCTTCTCCCCTGGAGAGCCCTGCCCACCTCTGCATCTCCAGCGCCCACAGATTGGGGCTGAGTGGTTCTCAAAATCTTAATGTATATGTGCTTTCTCCCTAAAACTCCATGTATATTTGACAGAGGGACTCACTCACTTCACCCATATTTATTGAGCATCTGTAATAGTACCAGAAATAGTTTGAAACACTATAGATCTATAGAGAAAGAGCTGAGCCAGTTAGGTGGGGTCACTGTTGTCACAGAGCTTGTGATAGAAGAGCCATGTGTTTTCCATCTGCTCCAGACACAGGTGCATTGGAAACAATCAAGAAATACCTGATGATTGATTAATGTCTCTTCTTGCTCAAAAATAATGACTTTGAGATCCTGTGCTATGCCAGGCAAGGTGCTAAACCCTTAGATTTCTGGGGTGAACAAAAATAAACAGTGCCCATGCTCAGGAAGCTTAGAGTTAAGTCACTCATTTAGTTTACAGGCTTCCCAGGGGGCGCTAGTGGTAAAGAACCGCTTGTCAATGCAGGTAGACATAAAAGACACAGGTTTGATCCCTGCGGAGGGAAGATCTCCTGGAGGAGGGAATGGCAACCCACTCCAGTATTCTTGCCTGGAGAATCCACGAACAGAGGAGCTTGGCAGGCTGCAGTCCATAGGGTCACACAGAATTGGACATGATGAAAGTGACTTAGCTCACAGGCATGCACATAGTTTATAGAAAGATTTCTGGTGCTTCCACACACACAGAACTGCTTCTACTTTAAAAATCGTAGTTAATCCACACATACATGTGTGGTGGGCATGACCCCACAGGTGAAGACACTGACATTCAGAGAAGTTAAGTGACTTCAGCCAGTAAGTGAGTCAGAATTCCACTGAGTATGGTTGTAACACTAGCCGCCTTGCAGGGAGACTGACAATGCAGTGTCCACATCTTCCAGTGTGATCTCTCACTGAAGCCAAAACGCTCTAGAAAAGAATTGTGCAACCTCAGTAGACCTGGGAGATCTGGGAGTCCCAGATGAGTCTTCTGAAGTCTGCTGAGTCTAAACCCCAAAGACCATCCCCAAACATCTGGGAGTGATGCTCTTATTTTTGAGGATCAGAACGTGTGCCCCTGACTTTCACCGAGTCAAATAATGTCAAGGTGGAGCTGATGTCCTCATGCTGATTAGCAAATATTACAGAAAAATAAAGGAGTCGGAATGTTGGTCATGTCAGGAAGCAGGGTTTTCTGAATAAAAGAAAGAACATGAAGACTGTAGGCTGAGGAGGTCAAGTTAAAATCTTGTGGTACAGAATTAGACCCATGACATATACAATAGACTTAATTTATCAGTTCTGTTCTTTGAAAGGACCTAGAAGCATTTGGGAAGGGCTCAGTGTTTCTGTGCAAAATGTCTTTATCAGTTTATGTCCAAACATTTGAAAGTATATATATTGGCTAGGGTTATTTGTCAGAGGATAGATGGAGACAGGATTTCTGTCAATTATTAAATAACTTGCTGTTCACAAAATACTTTAAGTAATGTAGAGGAAACTCTACAACATAATGGACTATCCTCAAATTACATCTTCATTTCACAATTACATTACGATTATACTTCCTAGAGCCTGATAGAGTCATGATAAGGTAACCCAAGTAGTTTGTGTTACAAACAAAGATCTTTCTATCTCTGCTATGGGATAATTACTGTTCCAATAAAAGATCCAAGAGTTCTCCAGGCTCTGCCTCAACCCAGTGAATAGAACATCAATAGTAAGTAATCCTTGTATCATTGCTTCAGCCAGAAAAATACCTGGTTATTAGTTGTGGGCTTAATTTGGTTTTCTCTTGGATTTCTAACTCATTCCTGAGCAGAAGGGTGCATTGCAGTTTATGTTAGCAATATTTCTTATTTATTCTCATAATTCCATTTAATGAAAAACAAAACTTGACTCTGTTGAGAACAAATGGACTTGAGACACAGATCTGTGGTGGTAATGGGGGAAACCATCAGTGTATTTTAAAGTCAGCAGGTATAGTGGGGAAAAAAGTAATGAAGAGCTACAGATTCAGCCTTGTGAGTAAACTACTTATGAGTAAACTTTGGAAAATTATGTAACTGCCTTTCTCTCCTCGGCTGTAATCCTCATAGGGTTTTTTGGAAAGATTGAAGTTCAGGTATACAAAATATTGTGCATATGATAGTATCCAGTAAATATTCTTTCTTTCTCTAGATTTTCTGAGCTGTAATATTACAACTTTCTAGTAGATTTTTGAAGAGGAGTTTGTAACACTTATCTATGTATTTGTCCACATATAATACATATATCCATACATATATTACAAGTAATGTGTTTGTAGAGTTCTACTTCACACAGAATTTGTAAGTTTGTCACTTTCAAATTTAATGTTTTTTACAATCTTTTTCTTTCCCTCTATTTATAACAGTTCAACCTGAATAATATTCTTCCATAACTCACATGAGCAAAGCATGGATGAATCATTGGTTGTCCTCTTTTTCACCTTCCCAGGCCCAGCAAAGTCCTTCCCATAATTAATCCACTGCTTGCGTCCTTGACAAAGAGAGACAAACCTTCTCAAGCAGAGATGGTGTGTCCAACCTCACATTTACATTGACTCCACTTTAAAAAGCTATGATTCCTCTGGAATCATACTTCTGGACACTGCTGGCATAAAATAAATATTATTAATAACTTTTATATAAAGTAAGATCATGACATCTGGTCCCGTCACTTCATGGCAAATAGATGGAGAAACAGAAGGAACAGTGGCTGACTTTATTTTTTGGGGCTCCAGAATCACTGCAGATGGTGACTGCAGCCATGAAATTAAAAGACGCTTGCTCCTTGGAAGGAAAGTTATGACCAACCTGGACAGCATATTAAAAAGCAGAGACACTACTTTGACAACAAAGGTCTGTCTAGTCAAGGCTATGATTTTTTCAGTGGTCATGTATGGATGTGGGAGATAAACTGTGAAGAAAGCTGAGTACCAAATAATTGATGTTTTTGAACTGTGGTTTTGGAGAAGACTTTTGAGAGTCCCTTGGACTGCAAGGAGATCCAACCAGTCCATCCTAAAGGAGATCAGTCCTGGGTCTTCATTGGAAGGACTGATGCTGAAGCTGAAACTCCAATACTTCGGCCACCTGATGAGAAGAGCTGACTCATTGGAAAATACCCTGACTATGGGAAAGACTGAGGGCAGGAGGAGAAGGGGATGACAGAGGATGAGATGGCTGGATGGCATCACCAACTCAATGGACATTGGTTTGGGTGGACTCTGGGAGTGGGTGATGGACAGGGAGGCCTGGGGTACTGCGATTCATGGGGTCGCAAAGAGTCAGACACAACTGAATGACTGAACTGGACTGGATATAGGGATGCCTTAAATATGGATTTCTCAATGCAGTTTTCTTAGAGAATTCAGAGATTTTAAAGATAAAATTCACCTTTACTATAGATATCTTGGTGGAAGTTGTCATGTTATGTGAGAGAATTTGGCTGAGTCTCTAGTTTCTGTCCACTTTCCATTCATATATTTTTTTGTCCTTTCATTTTTATTTTTCCCCTTATGGTATATCTTTAAACATTTTTGGAGCTATTGTGATGTGCCAAAACCTTTGAAACACACGGAAAAATAGACTACTCATTTTTAAAAGGTTAATTACCAAAAATCAGTTTCCAGGTGTTTAAATGTTAATTATTTGAAAGACATGAAAATATAGATGGGTAAATCACTATATTTCTGATGGCATCCATACAAAATTATCATGGAGGGGTTGGTAAAACTGCCTTTTTTATGCTCTTGTCTTACAAATACATTACAACTGGTAGAAAACTCAAATGATGTTTTAAATAACTTACCTGGTTCCAAGTAATGCAATAGTCTCTAAAGGACACTTGTTTTTCAAGGATTTCAGAAGATGACCTTGTACATTTCAACTCTACATCAATATGAAATCCATAATCTGAATGTGGATTGCAAATTGCAAACTATGGATAGATTTATGTTTTAAAAGATAGTCACAGATCAGATTCCAAATTGGAAAAAAAAATTTGTAACTTAAATCAGGGAGGAATAGTATCCCTCATATGAAAACAATCTTCTAAAAATAGAAAATGAAAGTAAGAATTCTATAGAAATATGTGAAGGAAAGATAATTAGACAGTTCAAAAAAGAAATGCAAAATCCTGTAAGTATATGAAAAGGTGCTTAACTTTGATCATAACAGAAATGCAGATTAAAACTACAGTGAGATGCTAGTTCTCACCTTTCAAGTTGGCAAAAATCCAAATAATGACATTCTTTATTGGCAGCTCTCTGGAGACATAGGTATTCCCACACATTGTTGGGGGAAATGCAAAAATATAATGAATATGGAAGAGAAATTGGCAATATCTAGCAAATTACTTAGGTATTTAACATTAACACAGCAAGCCCACTCTAAGTATCTTACCTCAAAGATATGCAAACAAAAATATAAAAAGAAATTTGTAGAAAAGCATTTTTGTAACACTATTTGTTACAGCACAGGCTGGGGAAAAAATGGCCATTAAGATTAGACTTTAAATACTAACATGTCATATAATGCAGGTGTAATGCAAGTATGAGAAATATGTGATACATAAAATGTACTCTAAGGTGATAAAAATCAAGGTCTATAGTATGTAAGAAAAGGAATAGATACAAATACACAGATCCACACATAATTTGACATATTTTTTAAAGCAACAAAAGGGGAGAAACGTGAGAGAAGAAGCATAAAATCTCAGCTCTCTGGATTGAATATGCCTTGTGTTATAGGCATTGCAAACATCACAATCGTAATACTTATAGAACAAAATTAACTTTTTAAAAGGACTTCCTGAAATCAGCATGAAGACTAAAACAAATTAATTGCATATTAAATTTTTGAGACTAGTGCGTGCATGTGTGCTCAGTCATGTTAGACTCTGCAGCCCCATAACTGTAGCCTGCCAGGCTCTTCTGTCCATCGCATTCTCCAGGCAAGAATACTGGGAGTAGGTCATCATTTCCTCCTCCAGGGGATCTTCCCGACCCAGGAATTGAACCCACATCTTCTGTGTCTCCTGCATTGGCAGGTAGATTCTTTACCATTGAGCCAACTGGGAAGCCTGACATAAGCAGAGATGAGGATTATTTCAAATAACTTTAAAACACATGGTTTTACTGTACATCTCTGATAAGATATACAAAGTTAACTCCAAAAAAATCCTCGACTTTTTTTGGGTAATTGTTTTTTGTGATAATGTTGGTGCTCTTATTATGAGACTGTTGTATTTGAGGATGGGCATCAAATATGCCTGGTGTGCTGCGATTCATGGGGTCGCAAAGACTCGAATACGACTGAGCGACTGAACTGAACTGAACTGATCTAATATACAGTGATGTTAGCAACAACATTGGGAACCAGGATTTTTGACATAAGAGTAAGGGAACAAAGACACACTATTGAAGAAATCAAGTTTTAAAATAATTAAAATAGTAGTTCTACATTAAAATTCATAGTGTATTTCACCTATAAAACAGTGTATATCTTAGTTCTGTTGCTTGCATTTATCTTAGTTCTGTTATTTGCAAACAACTAGAAGTAACGGTCAACTCAATAGCAGTGACGGAGAAGGCAATGGCACCGCACTCCAGTACTCTTGCCTGAAAAATCCCATGGATGGAGGAGCCAGGTAGGCTGTAGTCCATGGGGTCGCGAAGAGTCAGAGGCGACTGAGCAGGGACTTCCCTGGTGGTCAAGTGGCCAAGACTCTGAACTCCCAATGCAGGGCGCCCAGGTTCGTTCCCTGATCAGGGGACTAGATCCCACATACCACGGCTAAAAAATTGAATGCGTCAATTTAAGAACCCACATGGGGCAACTAAGAACTGGCTCAGCCAAATAAAATAAATTAATTTAAAAAAAAGAAATGACTGAGCGACTTCACTTTCACTTTTCACTTTCATGCATTGGAGAAGGAAATGCCAACCCACTCCAATGTTCTTGCCTGGAGAATCCCAGGGACAGGGGAGCCTGGTGGGCTGCTGTCTATGGGGCTGCACAGTCAGACATGACTGAAGTGAATTAGCAGCAGCAGCAGCAGCAATAGCAATTGAGGGCTTTTGGTATAAGAAATGTCGTCTCTAGGTACTATCTCCCATTAAATAAGAAAATTTAAAAGAAAAAAAAAACTTTTGGTACAAGATAAGCTCTTAATCATCACACTGTGCCAGAAAACAAGGGGGCTGTCAAAGGTTAGTAGGATCAGAAGAACTCAAGAGCCAAATTGAGCCCAAAGGCAGTGAGATAATAAGGATCATATCTGCAATGGAATGAAACTCGTCACATCCACTTGAACCCATCCATGAGGTCAGAATTAGATTTGAGAACAACAGCACGTTGGTTATTTTTGGATAATTTTAGGGAACTGATTTCTTTATTTTGAATATTGGTTAATATAGGAAAGGAATGAAGCCTTTCCTGTATAAACTGTACCTAATAATAACAGAGTAGTTGATAAGGGACAATTTCTATTTATAGAATATCCCAAATAGTCACCCAGTTAGTCGCTGAAGATGGAATGATGCAATAGTAGCAATTTGTACACTGTGTGAAATAATACATCTAAGAAATGATCAATATGTGTTAATGTCATAGAGAGACAGTCAGACATTAAGTACCTTCCAATGGATGTACAGGATACCTATGAAATTGTCTTGCCAAAAAGCCAAAATCAAACCTGAGTCTAGTCAAGCCTCTGAATCTAATTTTCAGCTTAGAGAAAATAGAAGATGGAGAGAAGCATGTTCAATGACACCAAATCAACATAATCTAAAAGGTGAAAAATTCTTTAGGACAAAGGATCTGTTTTTTTGAACAGAGAATCTGAGGAAGACAAAGAGGGGAGGGTGAAGAAGGAGGATTCAGAATGGGAGGAGAAGAGAGAGAAAGAGGGAAGTTTGATTGTAGGATTATGATTGTGTTGGCATCATAGTCTTTTGCTTTTAGAGATAGAAAAGGAGATAGTTACAGATGAAGTACTTTGGTGTCTGGAACCTGTTTCAAAATTACCCAAGATAAGGAAAGTGGATAGGGTTATAGATGAGGCAGAGATTGCTATGAGCGAATATATTCTGAAATTGAGTGATAGAATCATGGGGGTTCATTATACTCTTCCTTATACTTTTATGTGTGCTTGATCTTTTCCATATTTAAATCACAGTTTTAAAAAGTATTCAGAGATCTCATAGCAACATTCATGAATTTAAGAATGACAGTTCTACTTTTAAACGTCTCAGTGGGACCCTTTGTGCTTTCAGGTTGAATTTCACACCATTTAACATGGCTTTTCACAGTCAGACCTTAGTATGTACTCACTGTTGTCTGGAACATCCGTTGTATTTATTTCTGCCTGGAGAAACTCTGTTCCTCTTTCAAGAGGCAACACAAATGTAGCCACTTTCTTGACTGTATTTCTGCCCCTGATTTAGGCAGAATACATTCATCTCTCTCTCTTTTCATCACACCTCGTACATTCAAGGGGCTTCCCAAGCGGTGCTAGTGGTAAAGGACCTGCCTGCCAGTGCAGGAGACAAAAGAGGCATGGGTTCGATCCTTGGATCATGAACATTCCCTGGAGAAGGGCATGGCCACCTGCTCCAGCATTCTTGCCTGGAGAGTCCCACGGACGGAAGAGCCTGGTGGGCTACATTCCACAGGGTCACAAAGAGTCAGACATAACTGAGGCAACTTAGCACATACACTCAACAGTTATTTCTTCACTTAATTATTTTAAAAATTCTTTTTTCAGTGCCTAATGTAAGCCAGACACCATGCAGGTACTAGGGGTATCGAAGTAACCTAATCCATGCCCTCTTAAGCTATAGTCTGGTGGAAGATTTCTCAAACTGTGATGAATGCAGTGATGAGAGAGGTAAGGGAGCTAGAAAACATCCACTGGGAAAAGCCAGTCTAATCTGGAGCAAATAAATACTCATGGAACCCCTCACCCAACACTGAATTTATGTTCGTGTGTTTCTGTACCCCCACTTCACCTTGTAAACTACTTGGGGTTATCCTAAGATTTCTTACTGATTATGTATACTTTTTTTTTTCAAATCCTCAATGCAGTTCTTCAGAGTAGGTACTAATATTTCCCTTTAAATATGATAAAATCAAGGTTCAGAGAGGGAAGATCAGTCCTACCTAGTCAATAAGAAAAGAAGACTTGATCTGTCTGCTTAATGCCAATTCTAAGCACTCTGTAGTGACCCCTGTTGTCCCTGGAGTATGGACTTAAAATTGAGGAATTCCCAAGAGGCTGACTGATCCATGTAAATGTCAAGTGGTCAGCTTTCATTATAAAGCTGAAATAGAACCATCCTGGTCCCAAGAGTTATTCTTGTGTCGGTTGATTGGATTCCTCTTCTCAGTAGGAAAAGCACTCTAGGACAGTCATACTAATATCCAATTAATATCAAAAGGCTATAGAAAGATCCTTGTGGCTCAGATAGTAAAGAATCTGCCTGCAATGTGGGAGACCTGGGTTCGAATCCCTGAGCCCAGAAGACCCCCTGGAGGAGGGCATAGCAACCCACTCCAGTATTCTTGCCTGGAGAATCCCATGGACAGAGGAGTCTGGCACACTACAGGTCCATTGGATCGCACAGAGTTGGACACAACTGAGCAACTACCATTTTCACATCTTCATAGGAAGACCATGGAGTCCAAATGAAAGGAAATGAATTCCTAAGGCACTGGTTCTCAACCAAGGACAATTTTTGCCCCCCAGGGGACACTTGGCAATGTCTGGAGACATTTTTGGTCATCACAACTTAGAGGGAGTGTGCTGGTGGTATTTGATGGATCAAGGCTGAGAATGCTGCTAGATATCCTGTAATCCACAGGACAGTCCCCACAACAAAGAAATAGCCAACTCAAAAGGTCACAGTGATGACCCCAAGGTCCCAGCAGTGGGGTAATAAGCAGACCCACCTGTCTCCACTGCAACATATGGTGAAGGCGGATGGTTAGAGCCTCCTTTTCCCCAGTAAAGATTGAAGGAAGAAGATTGAATGAGAGACCACGTTGCCATTTCCCTTCATGATATCCATTTAGTGCAGTCATTTGTATCCATCTCCTTTTCATCAGAAAGAGAGGTTTTAGAGAATAGTTTATATTATTGAAACGAAACTAATATCCAGAAACTGTGGGTGGTAATCCCATTCGCTGAATATACTTATGTTGATTGTTTTCATGTTCTTGCCCAGTTCTTTTCTTTCATTCCTTCAGAAAGGGTGCTATGGAGCATCAGTTAAGAGCTCCAGAGCAAAGGGCAGAATATCTAAGTCTGCTTACCAGCTCTATCACTTCAGACAAGTAACTTTATATCTCCAAGTCAAAGTTTGCACATCTGTGAATGGGAAGTTTGCACATCTGTGAATGGGATGCTAACCTCATGGGGCTGTTAGGGAGATTCAATAGGATAATCAATGCAAAGTGCTTAACAAAGTGTTTAGCAATGAAGAATGCTATTTAAATGTTAGCTATTATTTTTCATGTTTCTAATCACAGTATATTTCCCATTAAATATTCCTCTTATTTATTTTCCCTTTAATTGAATATATAATCACTTACTAATATCTACATTGCTACAAAGTTATCATAATTAGAATGTTTAGTAAGTCATCTAAGCAATGGATATGTCATTATTTATTTAACTTGCCCTATGTTGGACAGTAAGACTGCCTCCAACTTTAAATGGGTGTCCCTGGTGGCTCAGAAAGCAAGGAATCTGCCTGCAACGCAGGAGACCCAGAGTCGATCACTGAGTCAGGAAGATCCCCTGGAGAAGCTAATAGCTAACCACTCCAGTATTCTTGCCTGGAGAATTCCAACTTGAAACACACACACAAATTAACATCTTCATATATGCACCTTCTCCTGCATTTCAGATTGTTAAACCCAGAAAAGCTTTCAAGAATGTTGTTTACCAGATAGGAATGTATGTATACCTATTGACAGATTGCTTCCAAAAAGAGTCTTATAAAAATTTATTGCCATCAGCAATATAAAAGTAGGCCATGCCAATGCATCTTTTGTGTTATCTTTTTTTATCAAAATAAAAGATGCAAAATAATATGTCATGGCTGTTCTTAGCAGTCTGTTTATTATTCAGGATAAACCTTTTACTTGCTTGTTCACTGGATGGATTTCTTCTTGCATAATGCTCAGTGTTGGTGTCATTTCTTTATGTGTAATTGGGATGTTCTTTCTTAATGATTTATTGAGGACTCTTTATATATAAATTACATTAATACTATTTTTCATTAATTACTCTGGTGTACTTTCTCCCTTTGAAAATCACGAAACAAGAGTTATTTCTCCTCTTACATGCTAAGGGCAGGTGCATTTTTTTGCATCCATNTTAGCAGTCTGTTTATTATTCAGGATAAACCTTTTACTTGCTTGTTCACTGGATGGATTTCTTCTTGCATAATGCTCAGTGTTGGTGTCATTTCTTTATGTGTAATTGGGATGTTCTTTCTTAATGATTTATTGAGGACTCTTTATATATAAATTACATTAATACTATTTTTCATTAATTACTCTGGTGTACTTTCTCCCTTTGAAAATCATGAAACAAGAGTTATTTCTCCTCTTACATGCTAAGGGCAGGTGCATTTTTTTGCATCCATGCCTGTGTCCATGTGGAAAGTATTCTAGCCAACTCTTATTTCTCATTTCTAAGGAGTCTGTCACATCATTTCTGATCTTTCAGAGTCAGAGCCTTTTCATCTGAGTCCATTCTCCTACACACTTCATCCCCATGAAATTGCACCAGAACCCATGATCAGATTGCACCACCACGATGAACCCTCCGCTGAGCGTTATCTTCCCTCTAGGCATCTGAAATGGTGCTCATGTTCAAGTTCCGAATGTCAACGGACTGTGTACCCTTCACTCTCGGGAGATGCTGAGTTTTATGCTCATCCATTACTCTCTGTTCACTGGCACCAATTCATACAGTGCATCAATTTTCTTTCATTTTTGTTTCTCAGCTCCTACGGCAAAGCTTGCACCATAAAATATGTGACATAGCTTGATGATGAAGCAGCAGTTTCCTGCTAAAACTTCAGAGCAAGAGGCACTTTTTTTTTTTTAAGAAAGAAGGCCATTGAGCTACCAGCTGTTCTCCTAAAAAAGATGTGGCAGTATTATCCACGCAGATACTCTGCAGTTGTTCCCTGGTCATAATGAAAAGGATTTTATGGGATTTTTTTAGGCTCAACTTCATGTGGCTTCCAGGAACTTGCCAGAATAATGAGACATGTAACTTTATAATGGCTAAACTGAGTCTAGGTGCCATACTTATCCATTGTCAAGGTCAATATCTTTATTTATTGATTTCTTCTACAATTACAGTAAGACAGGAAAAAGAAGAAAATAGGGTTTTTAAAAGGTTGCATGACATTAAAATGTGCTTCATTCTACTGCCAAACACCAGTAGATATCACTTAAAAGAAGCATTGCCCAGATAAAGAAAAGCAAGAATTCATTTGATCTCACCCTCTTCCTATGCACAACTTTTCCACAATATTATCCAAGAAGAATTATCAACAGCGTAAATGGAGACATGTACTGAGACAGGTTTAATGCTAGTATTAGTCACTCAGTTGTGTCCTATTCTTTGCAACCCCATGTACTGTAGCCTGCCAGGCTCCTCTGTCAATGGAATTCTTCTGGCAAGAATACTGGAGTGGGTAGCCATTCCTTTCTCCAGGGGATCTTCGTTACCCAGGGATCAAACCTGGGTCTCTTGCATTGCAGGCGGATTCTTTACTCTCTGAGTCACCAGGGAAGTCCAGTGATGCTGGGTGAGTTGTTATTCCCCAAATGATCTGAATGGCAAAGACAAATAGAATCATCACTCCAGATGGTGCATAGCAGGAATGGCTAGTTTGCACAGAAAAGGACATCATTCTGCATTTACACATCTACTATGTGAACACCTAAATTACTATTACCTGGTTTGTAAGCACCTCACACAAATGGCAGCCTGCTTTTTATCCCCAGTTTCCTTAAAACTCGCTTCTGCTCTGGAACATGGAGTAGAGGAAGGATGGAGAAATGATTGCTGAGGAAGGTTTTCTCCACTTCCTTCCCCAAAGATTTGAGTTACCAGTGTGTTTGTGGCTCGGTCGTATCTGACTCTTTGCAACCCCAAGGGCTATAGCCCACCAAGTTGTCTGTCCATGGAATTCTCCAGGCAAGCATATTAGAGTGGATTGCCATTTCCTTCTCCAAGGGATCTTCCTGACCCAGGGATCAAACCCAGGTCTCCCACCTTGCAGGCAGGTTCTTTAAAGACTGAGCCACAGGGAAGCCCCCGTGAGCTACCAAGGTTTATGACAAAAATCCTAAGATAAATAAAGCAATGAGCAGGGAGGAGACAGAGCCATATAGAGACCATGTAGAAGTCATCCAGTAGGAAGAACCTGGAATCGTCCTTGACTTACTCGCCTCTGCCTCTCCTCTGCATCAAATCACTTAACTAAGCCTTGTGATTTCTGTTTCCCAAAAGCATCTCTCTCCAGTGCTTCTGCTGCCAGCGATCTCCTACCCAGTTTTCACAAGTTGACTCACTGGTTTCCCTGCCTTCTGGCTCCATCTCACCCTTCATACCCTTCACTCCAGGCACTGGTGTGATGGTTCTAAAAGACACATTTATTTGATAAAGTTCCTTACATTACAGAGCACAAGCTTTGCTTTATCTTCTGTAGAGAAAAAAAAACCTCCAGTTACATGTTGGCATTGGAGAAAGAAAGTTGTCCAGCTGAGTGGGGGCAGCAGTTGTGGAAATAAAAACATTTCTCAGGTATGCATTCTGCAGNGTCTCCAAGGAGAAAATACAAAATGCTATGGACAGTCCTACAACTCAGCATACACTGAATATAGACCTAAGAAACTCTCCACTGAAGATGGGCTCAGAAACAAGAAAAACAACCATAGCAACAACAACTTAATATTCATGAGGAAATACTTAACCATGAGTGATATTCAGTAAGTATTTGAACAGGGTGAATTACATTTCAATTACTTGAGATAGTAGAGCATTGTATTTGAAAAATANTGGGCTCAGAAACAAGAAAAACAACCATAGCAACAACAACTTAATATTCATGAGGAAATACTTAACCATGAGTGATATTCAGTAAGTATTTGAACAGGGTGAATTACATTTCAATTACTTGAGATAGTAGAGCATTGTATTTGAAAAATAAACATGTTTACAATGATAAAAGACATAAAAAGAAAAAGTGAAAGATCAAAGTTTATGAAATAAATAATAGTCAAATTTGAAATTATAAGCAAATAGCATATCTAGACAATATATATACTTTTTAAATAAATACACTAAAAGACAGAGCAAATATTAAATTTAACAAAGCTAAATACAAATTTAATCAATTGAAATATAATTTGAAAGTATTTCAAAAGGGAGACCTGATGAAGATGCAGAGTTGTAAAATATTAATGCAACATTAAGACATATTCAAAATAGATCTAAAATAATTTTGAGTAGAAAGGATAAAGAGGAAAAGAACTACTGTTTAGTATGATAATGACAAGAATATATTTTAAAAAATGATTCAAGAAGCACAAAATGATTCAGGAGATGATAAGCTAAAATAAACACAAATGCAATTATTTTATAGTGAAACTGTATTCCTCATCCCCCCTTCAAAAAAAAAAAAAAAAAAGCCACAGAGGAAAATCTAAAATTGTCAGGAAAAAGGATATATACAAAGAAAAAATATTTTCCAAGTACAGTGTGAAAATAACTTGCAGTGAATAATGGCTGACTCAGATAATTATCAATTTAAGATTTAAAAATTAGGAAAATTTTTTCCATAAAAAGATTGAGGCAGTTTAGATATGTGCAGTGTTATAAAATAACTTACAAATTAATTACTTCCTTAAAATGTGAATTTGCAGGGCAACAATGGAGAAACAGATATAGAGAACAGACTAAGGACACAGGGACAGGGGAGGATCTACAGGGTAAGATGTATGGAGAGAGTAACATGGAAAGACACCATGACACCATATGTAAAATGGTGATACCATATGTAAAATGGCGACACCATATGTAAAATAGATAGCCTATGGGAATTTGATGTATGACTCAGGGAACTCAGACAGGGGCTCTGTAACAATCTAGAAGGGGTGGAATGGGGAGGGAGATAGGAGGGTGATTCAAGAAGGAGGGGACTTATGTATTAACTGTAGCTGATTTTGTTGATGTTTGACAGAAAGCAAAAATCTGTAAAGCAATGATCCTTCAATTAAAAACTAAATTAAAAAATGTGAATTGAATGCAAGGAAAGCTACTAGTCAAGGCAAAAGCAAACAAATTTTAAAATGTTATGACAACTTAAACCATTATTGAATCTAAATACTATAATAAAATGGCAAACTTAAAATCAAAGTGGAACTCAAAAGAGAACAATATAATGTAAGAAGAATAGAAGTGCTTGGAACTGAAGCAATACTTTTAACAATTTCAATTGAATAGACAATTATCCCTTAAAATGTACCAAAAAAAAACCAAACTTACTAAGCTAATCAAAATCAATAATTACTGAAAATATGAATTCAGTGTTTTAATATACCTTCAAGAATCACCAGGGAGGCAAATTCTAACAGGTATATAGAAGGAAAAAATAACACTTGATAATAGGCGATATAAAAGAACCATAGCTAACAAAAAGTATACCTCCAAATTTTTAAAGTAATATATTTTATCATAACAATCTAGCAATGTATTAAAAGCTTAAACATGCCTATTATAGACAGTGAAGTAAGTCAGAAAGAAAAACACCAATATGGTATATTAAAGCATATATATGGAATTTAGAAAGATGGTAACGATGACACTATATACGAGATAGCAAAAGAGACACAGATATAAAGAACAGACTTTTGGACTCTGGGAGAAGGTGAGGGTCAGATGACTTGAGAGAATAGCACTGAAACATGTATACTACCATATATGAAATAGATGACCAGTCCAAGTTTGACGCATGAAACAGAGCACTCAAAGCCAGTGTACTGGGACACCCCAGAGGAATGGGACGGGGAGGGAGCAGGGAAGGGGGTTCGAGATGGGGTACACATGTACACCCATGGCTGATTCATGTCAATGTATGGCAAATACCACCACAATATTGTAAAGTAGTTACTCTCCAATTAAAATAAATAAATAATAAATAAATAAAACTTAAACATCTTATGTAGAGCTTGTTCTAAGAGATCTAGCATGGTACAATGCTAAATTTACTATTCAAGTAACTTTCGTATTAATACATTAAAAGCTAAAACACTGAATACAGTAAATACATATTGAAATTTATAGACTAATGACCAAAGAAATTAGTCCATATGTATACTAGGGACCGAAAGAAACAAAATCTCCATGCTTTAATGCTTTCATTCTACTGGAGGAGACAGCAGCAAGTCAAGCAAATGAATAAAATTCAACATTATGTTAAATACAAGAAAATTATAAACATGAAATTTGTGTGTACACAGAAGTGGATGAGGCTAAAATCAAACACACACATGCAAAATCACTGTCAGTTCAGTTCAGTTGCTCAGTCGTGTCCGACTCTTTGCGACCCCATGAATCACAGCACGCCAGGCCTCCCTGTTCATTACCATCTCTCAGAGTTTACTCAGACTCATGTCCATCAAGTCCATGATGCCATCCAGCCATCTCATCCTCGGTCATCCCCTTCTCCTCCTGCCCCCAATCCTGCCCAGCATCAGAGTCTTTTCCAATGAATCAACTCTTCACATGAAGTGGCCAAAGTACTGGAGTTTCAGCTTTAGCATCATTCATTCCAAAGAAATCCCAGGGTTGATCTCCTTCCGAGTGGACTGGTTGGATCTCCTTGCAGTCCAAGGGATTCTCAAGAGTCTTCTCCAACACCACAGTTCACAAGCTTCAATTCTTCCGTGCTCAGCCTTCTTCACAGTCCAACTCTCACATCCATACATGACCACAGGAAAAACCATAGCTTTGACTAGACGAACATTAGTCAGCAAAGTAATGTCTCTGCTTTTGAATATGCTATCTAGGTTGGTCATAACTTTTCTTCCAAGGAGTAAGCGCCTTTTAATTTCATGGCTGTAGTCACCATCTGCAGTGATTTTGGAGCCCCCCAAAATAAAGTCTGACACTGTTTCCACTGTTTCCTCATCTATTTCCCATGAAGTGATGGGACTGGATGCCATGATCTTCGTTTTCTGAATGCTGAGTTTTAAGCCAACTTTTTGCTCTCCTCTTTCACTTTTATCAAGAGGCCCTTTAGCTCTTCTTCACTTCTGCCATAAGGGTGGTGTCATCTGCATATCTGAGGTTATTGTTATTTCTCCCTTCAATCTTGATTACAGCTTGTGTTTCTTCCAGTCCAGCGTTTCTCATGATGTACTCTGCATATAAGTTCAATAAACAAGGTGACAATATACAGCCTTGACATACTTCTTTTCCTATTTGGAACCAGTCTGTTGTTCTATGTCCAGTTCTAACTGTTGCTTCATGACCTGCATACAGGTTTCTCAAGAGGCAGGTTAGGTGGTCTGGTATTCCCATCTCTTGAAGAATTTTCCACAGTTTATTGTGATCCACACAGTCAAAGGCTTTGGCATAGTCAATAAAGCAGAAATAGATGTTTTTCTGGAACTCTCTTGCTTTTTCCATGATCCAGCAGATGTTGGCAATTTGATCTCTGGTTTCTCTGCCTTTTTAAAAACCAGCTTGAACATCAGGGAGTTCATGGTTCACATATTGCTGAAGCCTGGCTTGGAGAATTTTGAGCATTACTTTACTAGCATGTGAGAAGAGTACAATTGTGTGGTAGTTTGAGCATTCTTTGGCATTGCCTTTNGACTCTTTGCAACCCCAAGGGCTATAGCCCACCAAGTTGTCTGTCCATGGAATTCTCCAGGCAAGCATATTAGAGTGGATTGCCATTTCCTTCTCCAAGGGATCTTCCTGACCCAGGGATCAAACCCAGGTCTCCCACCTTGCAGGCAGGTTCTTTAAAGACTGAGCCACAGGGAAGCCCCCGTGAGCTACCAGGGTTTATGACAAAAATCCTAAGATAAATAAAGCAATGAGCAGGGAGGAGACAGAGCCATATAGAGACCATGTAGAAGTCATCCAGTAGGAAGAACCTGGAATCGTCCTTGACTTACTCGCCTCTGCCTCTCCTCTGCATCAAATCACTTAACTAAGCCTTGTGATTTCTGTTTCCCAAAAGCATCTCTCTCCAGTGCTTCTGCTGCCAGCGATCTCCTACCCAGTTTTCACAAGTTGACTCACTGGTTTCCCTGCCTTCTGGCTCCATCTCACCCTTCATACCCTTCACTCCAGGCACTGGTGTGATGGTTCTAAAAGACACATTTATTTGATAAAGTTCCTTACATTACAGAGCACAAGCTTTGCTTTATCTTCTGTAGAGAAAAAAAAACCTCCAGTTACATGTTGGCATTGGAGAAAGAAAGTTGTCCAGCTGAGTGGGGGCAGCAGTTGTGGAAATAAAAACATTTCTCAGGTATGCATTCTGCAGGGGTCCTGCTCCTTAAAAGCACCATCTTTGGGAATTCCACAGTAGTCCAGTGGTTAGATCTCTATGCTTTCACTGCCAAGGACCTGGGTTCAGTCTGCGGTCGGGGAACTAAGATCCCACAAGTGATATGCTGCAGCCAAAGAAAAAAACCAGAAAGCACCATCTTCATCTTCACCTTCACTTTCAGAGGTGATGTCTAATCCCGATCCACTCAGGGGTCCTATGGTCTCCATTGGGTTGCTACTCCTTTGATTAAAAAAAAAAATTTTTTTTAGTTGGAGGATATTTGCTTCACAATATTGGGTTGGTTTCTGCCATAGAGTTGCTTCTCAACTTTCCCTACTACCAGCTTGTTTTGTTTTTCTCAGTAATAGTCAGGTAATTTATCCATCTGCTTTTGAACTTTCCAGATTTTGTAGATGTTCCTCCCTCTTTCATTCCCCGTTCTTATTGTTTAGGCTCTTTAAAGAAACCCTGAGTAGCGGAGGGAAAGATTGGGAGTTTGAGATTAGTAGATAAAAAAACTGCTATATGTCAAATAGGTAAATAATAAGATCTTACCATATAGCATGGGGAACTATAGTCAATATCCTGTAATAAACCATAATGGAAATGAAACAGATAAACAAAAAGAAACCCTATATTGTTGTTTAAAGGAGATTCTGAGAGGGAGAGAAAATATGTGTATGTCTTCAATCAGTCACCTTTACCTAGACGACTCCTGTAACTTTTTTTACATAAATGCAAGAATGTCGTAACAGTCACCCAGATGCCCAAACACATCAATACAGTATTTGTGCGAGGAGGTGAAAGGGATATTTTCAAAATGTAATAAAAAATGTGTTGAGTCACAGTGTTATACAAAAATGAAATTGCTAGAGATCATATTGCATTTTAATACAGAACTTTAGAACATGGCCCTAAAAAAGATGATCAATTTTTATGCTGCTGAAGCAGTAGAGCACACTAGTAAAAATAAAAATAAAACATACTAAAGAGTCACCCTCACCGTAACATCCAAAGTCAAACTGTTTGTTTTCTTTGCAGCTTTTGTTTATTATGAAACATACAATTTCATAACAGTTTCATGTCTGAATTGTCTTCGTAACTATCACTTTTAATTGCTATGGAATTTCCTATTGGATTGATACACCATAGGTTACTAATTCATTCCCAGTTGCTTCCCTAGGATAAATAAAACTCTGTGCATATCATCGAGCTACTGCTGTGGGTGGTCTATTCCGGTTTTACTATAAGTTGTTATTGCATTTGGCATTATCATTTTTAAAAATGTTTATTTAGTACTGATGAGTTTTAGTTATTTTTTATTGATGACTTTATTTTATTGATGATGTTTTCTATGAAATCATGTCATCTATTGTAGGATGTATTTAGATTTTCTCTTCTTTAACCACTTAGTTTTCTAACCATCTGGAAGGAACTCTTCCTTCACTGGACAGAAACCCACAACGTATTTGCAGGGACACAGAGGATGGGACCCAACCTTTGCGTTCTTTGGGTTCACAGGCTAGTGGGGGTTAGGCTGTAATGAGCTCAGCATGTGATGCTGTCAGGAGGAGGGCACGGCTGAGGAAGCCATATGCTTGCCTGGGGAACAGTATAGAAAGTCTAGATAGATGGAACAGGAGAATCAAAGGCAGGAAGGCAAATATTTAGAAAATTCAAGAAAGAGATATTCATTCTTTTCTCCCATTTTTGGTGCAAATAGCTTTTCTCATTTTTTTCCCTTAAAAATACTTAATATGTTTTTAAAGACAACTCAGTGTTTTATTTTTTCTTGTATTTGTTTATTCGTTTATTTGTTTTTGGCTGCATTGGGTCTTCATTGATGCCCACAGGCTTTCTTTAGTTGCAGCGAGTAGGCACCGTGCTTCCTTGTGATGCCTGGGCTGCTTATTATGGTGGCTTCCCTTGTTGCAGAGCATGGGCTCTGGGGCACGTGGGCTTCATTAATTTTGGCATGAGGGTTCGGTAGTTGTGACGCTCAGGCTTAGTGGCTCTGAGGCATGTGGGATCTTCCCAGACCAGGGATTGAATCCATGTCCCCTGCGTTAGCAGGCTGATTCTTAACCATTGGACCACTAGGGAAACCCAAATTGGTTGACCATGTTTTGGAGTTATTACTATTTCTCTAAAAATGAATCCAGCAGGATCTGGGTCATCATGGTTGATTTGTGCAAAGACCTAATAAAGCTGCTGCAGCTAATACCTCTCCTTAGGGGCAATTATGCAAACCTATCTTTTTTTTTTTGGAACCATAAGCAATCGATAAAGGAGTATTTGATTAAGACAACACCACATTAAGGCTGTATTCTCAAAGTGCCTCTCTGAATGGTGTTTGCTGTCATAAGTTATAATGGCAAACAGCACTGCTGCTCATTATTCTGGGTAAAGAGTGTAGTCATTTGGCTTTTAATGACAGACATGGGATGGGTCTGCAGAGACTTGATCTGGCTCCATTCCTGATGCAGAAATACTCTTAATAGGCAGGACTTTATAGAATGCTATGATCTTTACTGCATCTTCTTGTGTTTAGACACAGACAGTCACATTTTCTACCCCAAACCCCAGAGGCCTTGATGATTGTTGGAACAACACTTTTTCATTAAAATATATGAGAGTGAAAGGGATGTCAAAGACAGGATTTTTTTTTCTTTTGGAGTTTATAGATCATTTGGGCTGACCATAATACTTTGAAGGCCACATTCAGTTACTACTCTCCTGTCTCTTGCTCATCAGAGTATAAATTCCCAGAGGGAAGACATTATGTCTTATTCATCCTCATGTCCATAGTGCCTGGAGTATAATAGAAGCTCAGTGAAAATGCAAGGAGATCAAGCCAGTCAATCGTAAAGGAAATAAACCCTGAATTTTCATTGGAAGGACTGATACTGAAGCTGAAGCTCCAATACTTTGGCCACCTGATGCGAAGAGCCAACTCTGGAAAAGACCCTCATGCTGGGAAAGATAGAAGGCAAGAAGAGAAGGGGACGACAGAGGACAAGATGGTTGGATGGCATCACCAACTCAATGGACATGAGTTTGAGCAAGCTCTGGGAAATGGTGACGGACAGGAAAGCCTGGCATGCTGCAGTCCATGGGCTCACAAAGAGTTGGACATGACTGAACAACTGAACAACAGCAATGAAAATGTATTAACTGGCTGAAAGTAGATGTGCGTGCATAGGACATATGTGTTACAGCTCTAGTCTCACTGTGCTGTGTGAGTGGTGGAGAGAGGAGTGAGCATTGAGGGGATGGAGAGAGCATGACCAACTGGACGGGATGAAAGAAGACTGGTATTGGAGCCAGCTAGCAGCTTGGGCTGAGTAAGCCCAAGGCAAGCAGAGCTGGACAACAGCAATTGAGGGGACGGCAAGCCTGCAAATAGAGCCTCAAATCCCAACCACAGTGACCAACTCAGATTGGCCAAAAGTGTGAAGATGTGAGGAGAAAGGAGGGGAGTCCAGTAGGAGACCCCTAAATTTGGAAGGGCTATGAATAAAGCTAAAGAATGTTGGAATTCTCTCAGTAGGCAATGGACATACCAATTAAATGAATAAACTAATAAATAAATAAGTAACAGGGGCCTGGCATCATCAGAGTTACATGTGTGAGGGATCATACTTGTGATACTGNGGAATTCTCTCAGTAGGCAATGGACATACCAATTAAATGAATAAACTAATAAATAAATAAGTAACAGGGGCCTGGCATCATCAGAGTTACATGTGTGAGGGATCATACTTGCGATACTGTGGAAAGTGGAAGAGGAAGAGAAAGCTGGAGAAAAGGAAGTCAGTTACCAAACTATTGAAATAATGAATGTGCAGTAAATATGTTAAGCTGAAATAGGGCAACCTTAGTTGCAGTTATAGATTTCATGCATTTATTAGGCAGATGATATACATCACAAACTACAGGAAAGGTGGTGAAATCTGATGTGGCTGAGCAGGGTGAAGAAAGGCTTTGGTGAGAACTAGGTATCTGACTCAAAACCTGAAGGGCAAACGAGCTCTTTAGATCAACAGAGTTGGCAGAAGATGAGGGTAGTGGACATGTGTATCAGACAGAGGGAAGAACCCATTCAGAAGCTTTCTCTTAGTGGGAAACACAGGACATTCTGTGAGCTGCACACCAGGTTCTGGGCGGGTGAAAGTGTTAAGTGAAGGGATGCTTGCTGAAAATGAGTCCAGGGCCATGGTGGACCAAGCACAGCTCCTCATGGTGAAGATATGAGAGGATGACACAACCGGTTGATTATTTTGAAAAGACTGTCCTGTTTTGTTTTGTTTTTTTCCCTGAAAAAAAAATTGGTTTGAGAAGAGTTTCTTGCCTGCAGAATTCAGTGGACAGAGGAGCCTGGCAGGCTACAGTCAATGGCGTTGCAAGGAGTCGGACACAACTGAGTGATTGACACCTAAATTCTAAAGAGAGAGCATCAGGCATCTGCTAGGCGNAATTCAGTGGACAGAGGAGCCTGGCAGGCTACAGTCAATGGCGTTGCAAGGAGTCGGACACAACTGAGTGATTGACACCTAAATTCTAAAGAGAGAGCATCAGGTATCTGCTAGGCGACCACTAAAGACAGCAGATGGTGGTTGTGCTTAAACCAGGTATTGCTGGTGAAGAGGAAGAATTCCACCATTACTTAGGAGGTCGGTTGACCCATGGGAGTTAAAGGTGATTGCTAGTGCCATTAGCTGTAATAGGAAATGCCAAAAGGATACAAGTTCTAGGCAAATAATGTGAGGAAGATGATGAATTCAATTTTGAACATGGAGACTTGAAGTGGATTTGATATACTGAGTAGAAGGCCAGGTAAATAAATGATATTTCAAAGTATGTATAAATTATAATCATTGAGTTGAGGTAATCAGGTTCCCAAGGTTGTCTCTTCTCTGGGAGATTAAGGAGGGTGTACGTGTATAGGCAGTAATGTAGGAGCATCCTTGCCTACGACCCAGGGTTGCTGGAAGGGGAATGGAGTCCTGTGGGATAAGTGGGGGGCTGCAACACAGGGGGCTGAGACTCTGGCTTCCTAGGAAGCTTGTATGANATAGGACATATGTGTTACAGCTCTAGTCTCACTGTGCTGTGTGAGTGGTGGAGAGAGGAGTGAGCATTGAGGGGATGGAGAGAGCATGACCAACTGGACGGGATGAAAGAAGACTGGTATTGGAGCCAGCTAGCAGCTTGGGCTGAGTAAGCCCAAGGCAAGCAGAGCTGGACAACAGCAATTGAGGGGACGGCAAGCCTGCAAATAGAGCCTCAAATCCCAACCACAGTGACCAACTCAGATTGGCCAAAAGTGTGAAGATGTGAGGAGAAAGGAGGGGAGTCCAGTAGGAGACCCCTAAATTTGGAAGGGCTATGAATAAAGCTAAAGAATGTTGGAATTCTCTCAGTAGGCAATGGACATACCAATTAAATGAATAAACTAATAAATAAATAAGTAACAGGGGCCTGGCATCATCAGAGTTACATGTGTGAGGGATCATACTTGCGATACTGTGGAAAGTGGAAGAGGAAGAGAAAGCTGGAGAAAAGGAAGTCAGTTACCAAACTATTGAAATAATGAATGTGCAGTAAATATGTTAAGCTGAAATAGGGCAACCTTAGTTGCAGTTATAGATTTCATGCATTTATTAGGCAGATGATATACATCACAAACTACAGGAAAGGTGGTGAAATCTGATGTGGCTGAGCAGGGTGAAGAAAGGCTTTGGTGAGAACTAGGTATCTGACTCAAAACCTGAAGGGCAAACGAGCTCTTTAGATCAACAGAGTTGGCAGAAGATGAGGGTAGTGGACATGTGTATCAGACAGAGGGAAGAACCCATTCAGAAGCTTTCTCTTAGTGGGAAACACAGGACATTCTGTGAGCTGCACACCAGGTTCTGGGCAGGTGAAAGTGTTAAGTGAAGGGATGCTTGCTGAAAATGAGTCCAGGGCCATGGTGGACCAAGCACAGCTCCTCATGGTGAAGATATGAGAGGATGACACAACCGGTTGATTATTTTGAAAAGACTGTCCTGTTTTGTTTTGTTTTTTTCCCTGAAAAAAAAATTGGTTTGAGAAGAGTTTCTTGCCTGCAGAATTCAGTGGACAGAGGAGCCTGGCAGGCTACAGTCAATGGCGTTGCAAGGAGTCGGACACAACTGAGTGATTGACACCTAAATTCTAAAGAGAGAGCATCAGGTATCTGCTAGGCGACCACTAAAGACAGCAGATGGTGGTTGTGCTTAAACCAGGTATTGCTGGTGAAGAGGAAGAATTCCACCATTACTTAGAAGGTCGGTTGACCCATGGGAGTTAAAGGTGATTGCTAGTGCCATTAGCTGTAATAGGAAATGCCAAAAGGAGACAAGTTCTAGGCAAATAATGTGAGGAAGATGATGAATTCAATTTTGAACATGGAGACTTGAAGTGGATTTGATATACTGAGTAGAAGGCCAGGTAAATAAATGATATTTCAAAGTATGTATAAATTATAATCATTGAGTTGAGGTAATCAGGTTCCCAAGGTTGTCTCTTCTCTGGGAGATTAAGGAGGGTGTACGTGTATAGGCAGTAATGTAGGAGCATCCTTGCCTACGACCCAGGGTTGCTGGAAGGGGAATGGAGTCCTGTGGGATAAGTGGGGGGCTGCAACACAGGGGGCTGAGACTCTGGCTTCCTAGGAAGCTTGTATGAGCGGGTTGATTCCCTGACTGCAGGGAAGACTAGAAGCTGATGATAGTGATACCTCACTTCTAACGCCACCCAGAAAAAATTTCCAGGGTGGCTTGTGAATCATCTCTATACTTTTCTTCTCTATCATATTTAGACTTCTAGTACATATAATCTTAGGAGACCAGAAGTCTTGCTCAGAATGGCAAGTTGATGAGCTTACAACCAAGAATTCACCCTAAGTTTAGACTGTGTTTGTTTTCTTTTCTTTTTTTAAATGTGCTTTTATTTATTATTTATTTATTTATTTTAATTGGAGGCTAATTACTTTACATAGAATCTGTGTTGGTTTTGCCATAGATCAACATGAATCTGCCATGGTGTACACGTGTTCCCCATCCTGAACCCTCCTCCCACCACCCTCCCCATACCATCCTTCTGGGTCATCCCAGTGCACCAGCCCCAAGCATCCTGTATCATGCATCAAACCTGGACTGGCGATTCGTTTCACATATGGTATTATACATGTTTCAATGCCATTCTCCCAAATCATCTCACCCTCACCCTCTCCCACAGAGTCCAAAAGACTGTTCTATACATCTGTGTCTCTTTTGCTGTCTTACATCCAGGGTTATCTTACCATCTTTCTAAATTCCATATATATGCGTTAGTATAATGGCACCTCACTCCAGTACTCTCACCTGGAAAATCCCATGGATGGAGGAGCCTGGTAGGCTGCAGCCCATGTGGTCGTGAAGAGTCAGACACAACTGAGTGCCTTCCCTTTCACTTTTAACTTTCATGCATTGGAGAAGGAAATGGCAACCCACTCCAGTGTTCTTGCCTGGAGAATCCCAGGGACGGGGGAGCCTGGTGGGCTGCCTTCTATGGGGTCACACAGAGTCGGACATGACTGAAGTGACTTAGCAGCATACTGTACTGGTGTTTTTCTTTCTGGCTTACTTCACTCTGTATAATAGGCTCCAGGGTTTCATCCACCTCATTAGAATGGATTCAAATGTATTCTTTTTAATGGCTGAGTAATACTCCATTGTGTATATGTACCACTGATTTCTTATCCATTCATCTGCTGATGGACATCTAGGTTGCTTCCATGTCCTGGCTATTATAAACAGTGCTGTGATGAACACTGGGGTACATGTGTCTCTTTCAATTCTGGTTTCCTCAGTGTGTATGCCCAGCAGTGGGATTGCTGGGTCATAAGGCAGTTAAATTTCCAGTTTTTTAAGGAATCTCCACACTGTTCTCCATAGTGGCTGTACTAGTTTGCATTCCCACCAACAGTGTAAGAGGGTTCCCTTTTCTCCACACCCTCTCCAGCATTTATTGCTTGTAGACTTTTGGATTGCAGCCATTCTGACTGGCATGAAATGGTACCTCACTGTGGTTTTGATTTGCACTTCTCTGATAATGAGTGATGTTGAGCATCTTTTCATGTATTTGTTAGCCATTCATATGTCTTCTTTGGAGAAATGTCTGTTTAGTTCTTTGGCCCATTTTTTAATTGGATCGTTTATTTTTCTGGAATTAACATGTTCTCCTTCAGTAGTATCTGTCCAAATATCCACATATCAAAACTCTAGTCCCCAGTGTGATGATGTTATTAGGAGCTGGGGCTTTGGGGAGGTAATTATAGTTAAATGAGGTCATGAGGGTGGAGCTCTCATGAATTGGATTAGTGCCTTTGTAAGTGTCAACGGAATGCCTGTTGTTTCTCTCTCTGCCCTCAGCCATGTGAGGACACAACAAGAAGTCAGCAGTCTGCAATCCAGAAGAAGACCCTCTCCAGAACCTGACCATAGTGGTACCCTGCTGTGCTAGCCTCAGAATTGTGAGAGAATAATTCCCATTGTTTATAAGCCATCCAGTCTGTGGCATTTTGTTATAGCAGCTTGAACCAACTAAGACAAATAGGAAGAATGAAACACACTTCCCCCTGAAAAGTCCACATTGTAATTCCAGGGAACTCTGAATACATTACCTTACATGGCAGAAGGGACTTGGCAAATGTGATGAAGGACTCTGAGACTGAGAGATCACTGGGATTATCCAGGTAACTTCAGTCTAATGACATGAGTTTTTGAAAGTGAAGAATCTTTTCTGGCTGTGGGCAGACAGAGATGTGACAATGGAAGTATGGTCAGAGGGTTGCTGTGTTAACTGTCTTTGCAGACACAGGAAGGGAGCTAGGAGCCAAACAATGTGAGCAGTCATAGAATCTGGAAGAGTCAAGGAAACAGATTATCTCCTGACCCAGAAGGAACACTGCCTTGCTCACATCATGCTTTTAGCTCAGATAGACCTAGGTTGGACTTCTAGTGTATGAAACTGTAAGATTAAAAAAATTCATGTTGTCACTATATTTGTGATAATACATTTTGTAAGAATAATGCTACATTTGAAGTTGGGTGGTGGGCTTAGTAGGAATCANTTCCAAAGAAAGAGATGTGTATAAGAGACAGGGAAAAGGAGTACGTCAAGGCTGTATATTGTCACCTTGCTTACTTAACTTATATGCAGAGTACATCATGAGAAATGCTGAGCTGGATGAAATACAAACTATAATCAAGACTGGCAGAAGAAATATCAATAACCTCATATATGCAGATGACCCCCCCCCCCACTTTATGGCAGAAAGTGAAGAAGAACTAAAGAGTCTTGTAATCAAAGTGAAAGAGAGTGAAAGTTAGTTTAAAACTCAAAAAACTAAGATCATGGCATCCAGTCCCATCATTTCATGGCAAATAGATGGGGAAACAGTGACAGACTTTATTTTTGGGAGCTCCAAAATCACTGCAGATGGGTGACTGCAGCCATGAAATTAAAAGATGTCTACTCCTTGGAAGGAAAGTTATGACCAACCTAGATGGCATATTGAAAAGCAGAGACATTACTTTGCCAACAAAGGTCCATCTAGTCAAGACTATGGTTTTTGCAGTGGTCATATATGGATGTGAGAGTTGGACTGTGAAGAAAGCTGAGTGCCAAGAATTGATGCTTTTGAACTGTGGTGGTGAAGAAGACTCTTGAGAATCCCTTGGACTGCAAGGAGATCTCCAACCAGTTCATCCAAAAGGAGATTGGTCCTGGGTGTTCTTTGGAAGGAATGATGCTAAAGCTGAAACTCCAGTACTTTGACCACCTCATGTCAAGAATGACTCACTGGAAAAGACTGATGCTAGGAGGGATTGGGGGCAGGAGGAAAAGGGGATGACAGAGGGTGAGATAGCTGGATGGCATCACTGATTCGATGGCATCACTGATTTGTGTGAACTCCGGGAGTTGGTGATGGACAGGGAGGCCTGGCGTGCTGCAGTTCATGGGGTTGCAAAAAGAGTTGGACATGACTGAGCAACTGAACTGAATTGACTGAAAATTATTTTTANCAAGGTCTGTTTCAGTGTTTTTCCTTTGGACTTAATCCCACTCGTGTTTCAATTTAAATCGCCAGTCTTCAAATATACCCGTCTTGTCCACCTAATTAAAGAAGCCTCCATTATTTTTGCTCAGTCATGTCCGACTCTGAAGTTCCATGGACTGTAGCCTGCCAGGTTCTTCTGTCCATGGAATTCCCCAGGCAAGAATACTGGAGTGGGTTGCCATTCCTTTCTCCAGGGGCTCGTCCCAGCCCAGGGATCAAACCCAGATCTCCTGCATTGCAGGCAGATTCTTTACCATCTGAACCACAGGAAAGCCCATTATTTTCCTTGCAGCTCTCACTCTTTATTGCCTTGCATAGTACTTGTGGCAATTTGCAATTATAAATAGTTAACACTTATAGTCTGTTTCTCCCACTTGGATGGCACCCCTTGAGAACAGGGACCATTGTCAGTCAATTTTACCATTGCATCCTGGTGTCTAAGTGCCCAGCTCTGCAGAAAAGCAGTTCCTGACTGTTTGCTAAATGAATGAGTTCCTAAAGAAAGAGTGATTGGAAATACAGATTCCTTGGCTGAGTGAGGGTTGGGATGGGCCAGCCTACACTTAGGAAGCAGTGTAGGATGCCAGTAATAAAAGCAGTCATAGATGGCTATGGTCCATCCTGTACAGAGCTTCACCATTGCTTCTGGAGAAGGTGGATGGAACGACATCACTAAGAAGACTGCAGACACTGATGGAAGCTGACGCACTCCTCACTGCCTACTTAAAAGCTTTACATAATTCATTCCTGGGTAGTCTCTCTTGAAAATATCACTGACACATGTGCATTATCATATGGAAAATAGAGAGCTAATGGGAAGTTGCTGTATAACATAGGGAGCTCAGCCTGGTGCTCTCTGATGATCTAGAGTGGGATGGGGCTGGGGAGGGAGGGGACGTAGGTAGACGTATGGCTGGTTTGTGTTGTTGTATGGCAGAGACCAACACAACACTGGAAAGCAATTACTCTCCAATTAAAAGTAAGTTTTAAGAACTATATATAAAGAGCGCTTACTTTTTTATTTTATTTTATATTTCACCTATCTTTGCTTGTTTGTTGGTATAGTTTCCTGAGTTTTAAGAAAACTACTGGACGAACAGGAATCAAAGAGTGAAGCCTGGGTACCAGAGTGAGCCCCGTAGCTGACACCCCCCACCCCCCTTTACAGATGAAAGCTGAACAGAGCCTATTTATATGGGGGGGGGGCAGAACTATCTCTTAAGAGAACACAGATGGCAGTGGACACACTTTGAGACTATGAACTGAGCATGTTAGGAAAGCAATTATAAAGTGTTTTAAGTAGATGGCATAAATGGAGAGGTTAAGTTGCAATCCCTTCTGCGGTATATTAAACAGTGAAGTGAAAAAGCTTTGGAACAGCAAACTAAACTCATCTGGAAAACTGGTTTTGGAAGGAGATGGGCTTGAGCGTTTGGACTCCTGTCAGCTGTGTAAACACCCCGTTATCTGGCTGGTTACCTCTGTGGTTCTGTACCCCTCCCACAGGCTCGCTATACCTGCCTGAAGGCACAGCACGACCTGGAAGAGGCACCCATCAGAGAGAAACTTCTGGGTAGTCTCCGTGATTGCCACCTCCATGTTGGCGAACTTTGAAGCTGTTGGTTTTGGGGTTGCAGTGACCATTTTTGGTCGGAATCCAACTCTGACAAGCATGGTTTTCCAGAAGAATGAGGGGTTGGTTGACATCCCCAACTGAAAGGCAGGATGCAAAAAAGATGGTCTGCTGGCTGAATAATCATTTTGTTTTCTTTTCAGGTCCCCCGATTATGTTAATTTGGGAACTGTATCTATTAATTGCCCAATTAGACATCTGGTGATCACTCTCTATAGAAATATCCCCAATCATAGTGGCAAGGGCTGGGTGTACTATTTTATTGTATCACAAATAAAAATCTAATTTAGATTTAATAAAAACTAATTCCAGCTAATTTAGTACCAATTGATCATTAACAGGATGCATTTTGTGGTTTATCAAGACTATAAGAAGGGTCCATAATTGACTGGAAATGGCATCCACAAGGTTATAATTAAATTCTTGGTAACTTTTAACTTTCTGCAAATGTTTTACCACTTAATTAACATTTCAGAAGATGATTTATAATGTGATTTATTAAACAAAAATCACATTGCATGAAGTGCTGGACCAACTAATCAGTGTAGTGATGGAGCCTCCTGTTTATAAAGTGTCTCTTCTTTCACATTATGTCAATATCTTATTGCAGTAAGATAGCCACATACCCTTTTAGTAAAAATCAATAATCAATTATGGGCTTTAGTGATTGGCTTTTTTTAAACACTGTGGTCATGACACTTTATTCATAACACTTCACTTTTATTCAGTAGACACCCAGAGAGTCAGATGGAATAGGAAAGGGTAATGACTTGCTTGATTTTTGTCTGGACTCTAAGTACCACCTCTACTGGACTCATAGGCAAGAGGGCTGGACCAAGGAGGAACACAGGCGTTTGCCTCCCTAGCTCTTTTCGCATAGTCAGCAGCTAGAGAATCATTACTTACTACAAAGATAGAGTCAGAGCTAATAGGAGACGCACAGGATGAGAAGGTGACAGGGTCTATGATGTCTGTAATATCTAAGTCATCTCAATTCCTGTTCAAAATCCCCTTGCTGTTAAAATTGTATTTTGTTGATTGAGAGTCTGGATGAACGTTATCTAATGGAAGTGCTGTTGTTGAGACTTAAATGAGAGCTTACGTATGAAGGGCCGGGGGGAGTAAATATCCAACAGTTGTTGGCCACAGCCCTTCTTTGTGGCATTTATCACAGTTGTAATTTCACATTGATTTGGGCAATCGTCTGACTGCTGTCTTTCTTCCCCACCCCAGACTGCAAACCTGACAAAGGGAGGACCAGAAGCTGGTTTTGCTCACCAATGTATCTCAGTGTTGACCTTCAGTGAACATTTGTTTAATCTGTGAACAGATGAGTGAAGTCATTGATGTTGGTTGTTCAAATTGCCCAACATATTTGGTCCTCTGAATATGTGTTCTAAAAACCCGAACTCAAATGATCATCTGTTTCTCATGAAATGAACTGTCGGGGGTGGTAAGAATTGCAGCAATCTGTTCTCTGTGGCGAGACCAGGCTCCACAGGACTCAAACGACGAGTGCTGCCTTTAACCTTCCAGCAGACCTCCAGTGTTGGGAGAGCTGTGATCTTGCATTTCGTGCCGCCTTTGTACTCCCAGCATGGCTGTTGAAGCTCACTGGGCTATCGTCTCCCACAAATATCTCAACATGCTCTCATGCCAAGACTGCTCCTGTAGGGGTTGTCTCATTTGCATCTGAAGGTATCAAAATCTTGCTGAGCAAGTCCTCTCCATCCCAAACATCTTTCGCGGTCTGAGCTCAGCACCATTTCAACATGATGTTTCTTGCTTTCCCTGAGGTTTGTGTTCCAGGAAGTTGAGCTATATTAAACTTGCCGCTCTAATGTTGGGTTTATTGATTTTTTTTTTAACTTGGCACCAAACATCCAAAGGGCAGTTTAAAAAAAAATCAAAATGGGAAAGAAATAAGAAGAGAAAACATGCACCCAACTGTGGAATTTAACACTGTCCACTGTGGTCACTTTCTAGATGCTCCAAAATGGAGCAAAACTATGACCCTTTCCTTGATGGCTCTTGTAAACAGAGGTGACAGTTTAAAGCTAGAACCAGTGCCAGAATAGGAATGTGAGTCCGTGGTTTTATATCGTCAATGCTTGGCTGACTCCTAGAAGGTAGAAAACATATTTAGGTGAGACTCTTTGCAAGTAAGGATTCTCTTCTGCCATGTGTTCTGGCAACCTCTAAAATTTGACAGCCAGATTCATTATGAGAATCTTGAGGTCTGTAGTATTACCACAAATTCAAAGGTACTCTTCACACTGAGGGTTGTAGGATCAAGTTTGCTCATCGATTAGACTTGGCCTTTTTGAGCAGAGTGCAGGAAGCCCTGGGAGGGGATGTTTAAACCAGACTAAGGTACAAAATAGTCATCCCAAATGTGCCACTAATAGCCATCACTGGAAAGGAGGCTGGGACGACAGTAACATCCATCTCACCCTCCACCCATTTATCCATCCATCCATCCTTCCCTCCTCACACCCTTGCAGCCATTTTTCCTTCCCTCAGTCTGTTCCTGCTTCTTCCCTTCCATCCTTTCATCCATCTTTTCCACCCATCCATCCATCCAGTCAACCGTTACATATCAGATGCTATGCTAAGAACCATGGGTTAGCAAAATGAAAGAGTTATTTCATGGTATAACTAGAGAGGTTGGTGCCAAACCCAAGTTCAGCTGCTCACCACTCCAAAAGCTAATAATTGACAGACAAGTGTTGGAGGAAAAGGAAAAGTTGCATTATTCAGGAAGCCTGCAACCTGGGAAGATGGTGGCTTAATGTCATAAGACCATCTCCCTGTTGGCAGTTAAAAGACAAAAGTTTTAAAGGCAGTGTGAGAGAGAGGGCTGCAGGGAACATGATCAGCTTGTGCACAATTCTCTGATTGACTGGCATCAAGGTGAAATTTCGAGCTTCACCGATCTGGTTTTAGCCAATCTGGGGTCTCTGCTTGTGGTCAGCAGTTTTCATCTGGTGGGGGTTTGCTTCCTGTAAATACAGCTTACGAATATGTATCAGAGCTTTTATCTGTATCTTTCAGGGAGCTGGATGTTTGGTGACTGTTCTATCCAGCTGGCTTATAATCTAAATTGTTATTGATTTCCCCAACCAACAGCTATTATTTGTTTCTACATCTTCCCATTTCCTAAAAACGAACTCTTGAGCCATCCTTTTGAGACTCAGGGTAGGCCTGGGAGACTAAGTTCGGTTCAGTTCAGTAGCTTAGTTGTGTCCGACTCTTTGTGACCCCATGAATCTCAGCATGCCAGGCCTCCCTATCCACCAACTCCTGGAGTCCACCCAAATTCATGTCCATTGAGTTGGTGATGCCATCCAACCATCTCATCCTCTGTCATCCACTTCTCCTCCTGCCCTCAATCTTTCCCAGCATCAGGGTCTTTTCAAATGAGTCAGCACTCCACATCAGGTGGCCAAAGTATTGGAATTTCAGCTTCAACATGAGCCCTTCCAGTGAACACCCAGGTCTGATCTCCTTTAGGATGGACTGGTTGGATCTCCTTTCAGTCCAAGGGACTCTCAAGAGTCTTCTCTAACACCACAGTTCAAAAGCTTCAATTCTTCAGCACTCAGGAAAAACCATAGCCTTCACTAGATGGGCCTTAGCAGAAGCCTTTTACCTTAAAGGACAAGGACACTGGGGTGTGGATCCAGGTTCAATCCCCCTTTATCTTCAATACCCCTCAATCTTGAGGGGGAACAGATGTTAGACAAAAAAGAAAATAACATCTTGGATAGAGAGGTTAATCATAAACTTGACAGAGGAACTCATTTAAAACAATTTTTTATCGGAGTATAGTTGCTTTGCAATGTTGTCTTAGTGTCTGCTCTACAGCAAAGTAAATCAGGTAATATCTCCCCTCTTTTTTAGATTTTCTTTCGGTTTAGATCACCGCAGAGCACTGAGTAGAGTTCCCTGTGCTATGCAGTAGATTCTCATTAGTTATCTGTTCTACACATAGTGTGTATATGTCAATCCTCATTTGTCTAGGGATTTGATTCTTGCTTCAGTATTCATTTTTAAGGGTCTCGGTTTAAATAGCATCAAATGTCTCTCCATTCTCCAAGTCCATCATCTAGCATTCATACTTTTGATCTTGCTGTTACCAACACTGGAATATCGTTTTCTATCAGGAAAATTTCTTCTCGTTGTCAAAATCTTAATCCAAAAATACCGTTGCCTGAAAAATGTTCTCAAATGTCTGATCCGGAATTAAGTGTTTCTGCCTATGTATTCACTTGATAGCTTGTACGTATATATTCACTACCTCTTGTCACATTTTATTTTAGTTTTTAAAAATAACAATAGCAAGAATAACAATGATAATAAATAGATGTTGTTTGACAAGTACTCACTATGACTAGGCACTTTGCCAAGCCACTGTGCCAATTTCACGTGTATCAAACATTTGGTCCTCATGGTAATCCCAGGAAGAAGATACTGTTATTGCCTCTATTTTAAAGGAGAAACTGAGGCACAGAGAGGTCATTTATGGGTCACTCCATTTATACACACTCCAGTATTCTTGCCTGGAGAATCCTCACAGACAGAGGAGCCTAGTGGGCTATAGTCCATGGGTTGCAAAGTCAGACATGATGAAAACAATTTAGCACACACCTTGGCAGGGGCTTCCCTGATGGCTCAGATAGTAGAGAATCTACCTGCAAAGCGGGAGACCCAGGTTCAGTCTCTGCGTTGGGAAGATCCCCTGGAGAAAGGAATGGCAACCCACTTCAGTATTCTTGCCTGAAGAATTCCACAGACAGAGGAAACTGGTGAGCTATAGTCCACCAGTCTTTTTGGAGTCAAAAGAGTAGGACAGGACTAAGTGACTAAGCACACACCTTTGCAATGAGCTCCCCTTGGTTTGAAGGGGTACTGATACCACGATGTTTAGTCAGTGCCTGTCACGGAGGTACAAAACAGATACTAAAAGAAAGACGAAATGAATCAATAATGCCACTCAGAAATTATAGGTTTAATCTGATCATCACAAAATAGCATAATCCTGATTCCCGGGTGGTGCAGAGGTAGAGAATCCCACTGCCAATGCAGGAGATGCAGGAGACGCAGGAGACGCAGATTCGATCCCTGGGCCAGGAAGATCCCTGGAAAAGGAAAAGGCCACCCGCTCCAGTCTTCTTGCCTGGAAACCCCCATGGATGGGGGAGCCTGGCAAGCTACAGGCATGGGATTACAAAAGGTCGAACACAACTGAGTGCACACTTTCACACAAGTGGTTCCTGCTTGACCACCAGCATTTGCCATTCAGATGTGGACTCACTGTGGGTTTTGGTGCCATTCAAGGGACTGTCACTAGAGGGTGAATATGTGTCAGGCACTCCAACATTCGTTTTACATAGATTGCCTCGTTTAAGAACTTACAACACCCTATGAGGTAAGGACACTTGTTACTCAATTTCAAAGGTGCAGGAAAATCGAGGCTCCAAGATGTTAAGCAGCTTACCCAAGGTGACCTAGCTGGGAAGTGATGAATCTGGTGTTCAGACCCATGGAGGCTTTCCCCAGAGCCCTCAGAATTCAACTGGCATTTTATATCTTCTCTGCTAACAGGCAGATACAGAGAGAGAACACAATAATTGAAGAGAGAATGAAGCAGATACAGAGAAAGCAGGAAGGGACATAATTTCCTGAATAGTTTAAATGCTTAGGCTGCTCTGTATCCCAACTTTTCTTTGAGGCACATTGTTTCAATAATATCTATTCAAAGTGCCTTGAGGTGTTAAGTACTTAAAAAAAAAAAAAAACCTGAGAAAAGACTAACCCCCTACTTCGTGACAAATTATGTGTAATTTACAATATAAGAATTTACTTTAATGTTTGTTCAAGCTTTTAGGTTCAAAACAATATTCTTAATTGCATTGCCATGGTGGCAAGGCAGACTGTGATGCCTCTTTCATCTCTATAGGATGTTTTTGGTTTAGATTTATGAATAGATCTGTATATAACACTAGCCTTAGCATTCAGAGTAGCCCTACTAATGCAATTATTTCTTGTCCTGGGATCTCCTACCAAGAGTTCAGCAAAGCTGTCGGTACAGATTACATGCAATCATTCTGCAATCACTTGGAATTGTTTATCTGTTTCCACCACAACCTTGAAATTCCTTTTTCAGAAGTCACAGATGATCCTTTACTCATCCAAAACTAATGGTCTCTTCTCAGCCATCATTTTCTTGCAAGTTGCTGAACCATTTGGTATCAACTACTCATCCCTCTCTTCATGAAGCTCCTTACTGCCTGAGTGTCTGTGTCTTGAATAATGGGTACCTTTTAATTTTACCAATTATTTACAAATGTACTATTTGGCTGGCTGAGGTCCCCAAATTCTCTAGACTTCAGGGTTAATTTTTCTGTTGATATCTCAAGTAAAAATGGTTCAAACCCTCTTCTGGTGATATAATGGGAAAACAAGTTTTGCCATTACCCTAGAGATTTTGACAATCCATTTGAGAACCCCTACTGCAAGATTATCAGCTGCGGGGTCAATGTCTGTAACTCCACACTGAAATAGCCCTGCAGAGAAACAGAGCACAAACCGAACTTTCTAAAGTAGGTATGGGACAAGTTCATTTCTAATCATCAGACTCTTGTGTCTCTGCTTTATTTGACTTCTATGTGTTGAGTATGAACAAACTACATTTCAACATAGTTTGGAGATTGAGAAATGTGACAGACAGAAAGTGAGAAATGGAAGGGAAATACGAGTCCTCTTTAACTTATAACAAGTCAGCATTCTTTCAGACCTGTCTTTTAAACACCAGTTAAAGAGAAATGAGTATCTATAACTTCAGAAAACCCCTGGTAATGACATGAAAGTGAAGGTTTGAAACTGTCAGTCGCTCAGTCATATCCAACTTTTTGCCACCCCATGGACTGAAGCCTACCAGGCACCTCTGTCCAGTAGATTTTCCAGGCAAGAATGCTGGAGTGGGCTGCCATTCCATACAATTGTACAAAATAGTAAGGAAATGAAAATCATGTTTTAGAGAGGTCCACAAGCTGTGGAAAATTCTCAAAGAGATGGGAATACCAGACCATCTTACCTGCCTCCTAAAAAATCCATATGAAGGTCAAGAAGCAACAATTAGAACCAGACCTGAAAGAACAGACTGGTTCCAAATCAGGACAGGAGTACATCAAGGCTGTATATTGTCACCTTGCTTATTAACATATATACAGAGTACATCATGTGAAATACCAGGCTAGATGAAGCACAAGCTGGAATCAGGATTGCCAGGAGAAATATCAATAACCTCAGATATGCAGATCACACTACCTTTATGGCAGAAAACAAAGAGGAGCCAAAGAGCCTCTTGATGAAAGTGAAAGAAGAGAGTGAAAAAGCTGGCTTAAAACTCAACATTCAAAAACTAAGATCATTATCCAGACCTATCACTTCATGGCAAATAGATGGGGAAACAATAGAAACAATGACAAAATTTATTTTCTTGGACTCCAAAATCACTGCAGATGGTGACTGCAACCACAGAATTAAAGACGCTTGCTCCTTGAAAGAAGAGCTATTATAAACCTAGATAGCATATTAAAAAGCAGAGATATTACTTTGCCAACAAAAGTCCATACAGTCAAAGCTACGATTTTCCTAGTAGTCATATGAGAGATTTGGACGTAAAGAAAGCTGAGCACTGAAGAACTGATGCTTTTGAGCTGTGGTGTTGGAGAAGACTCTTGAGAGTCCCTTGGATTGCAAGAAGAACAAACCAGTCAATCCTAAAGGAAATCAGTCCTGAATATTCATTGGAAGGACTGATGCTGAAGCGTCAATACTTTGGCCACCTGATGTGAAGAGCCGACTCACTAGAAAAGCCCTGATGCTGGGAAAGACTGAAGGCAGCAGGAGAAGGGGAGAACAGAGGATGAGATGGCTGGATGGCATCACCGACTCAATGGACGTGAGTTTGAGCAAGCTCTGGGAGACGGTGAAGGACAGGAATCCTGCTGTGCTGCAGTCCACGGGGTCACAAAGTCAGACACGACTGAGTGACTGAACAACAGCAATTCACTCTCTGGATTTTCAAGGAATCAGAATCGTGTGAGGCAGAGTATGCATGCGCGCACACACACATGTATTAATGTTCACAGTGTTTCCACCACAACCAAACCACCTGCTGTGATTTAGCCTGAGCTGATATGAAAGCACTGTTCGAAATATTGACACTTAACCTTGTGCTGTTCACAAATATTTCTTCCTTTGAGACAGCTCTCAGATTCTCCTTCGGGAATATGGAAGGGAGGGAAGAATGGTGAGTCAGTCCTGAGCTGAATGTGGGCATCTGCTGCACAGATACACACAGTATCACAAGGTGATGTTCAGAAATCACCAGAATTGTGTTACATTTTTTAAACTAAGAATGGCCAGAGAGGTCTAGTAACTGGCGTTTCCTCTGCCAAATGCAATACCAGGTGTCAAATCAGAGAACTCAGGGTAGGCTTTGGTTCCAAGGGCAAGTGAGAAACAGGGAAAAGAAACCAAGCAAGGACTCAGGGGGTCGCTGGACTGTAGAGTCAAATAAGGAAAGGTAATAAATAAAATCACATGTCCTAGATGTGCACTTGGATANGCAATACCAGGTGTCAAATCAGAGAACTCAGGGTAGGCTTTGGTTCCAAGGGCAAGTGAGAAACAGGGAAAAGAAACCAAACAAGGACTCAGGGGGTCGCTGGACTGTAGAGTCAAATAAGGAAAGGTAATAAAGAAAATCACATGTCCTAGATGTGCTCTTGGATATGTCCTGGGGGGTCCAGAGTTCCATTGTCCTGGCTGATGAACGAGTGGGATATGAATGGGTCGGTCTGGTTGCAAAGCACAATGGTGGCATGGAAAGGAGCCTGTAGGGAAGTACCATATGCATATTTTCCAAAAAATATTGAATGAAAGACTGAAATGTCATTGAAAGGTTATTAGGCCCATTTCTCTGCCTATGAGAAGGATAAATGTTACACTGACATACTGTGGGGTTTTTTTTTTTTTACACTTTTGTAAGAGGAGACATTCTTGTCAATCTTTTATATAATAACTTGATAAACTAAAATCTACTTCTCCCATCCCTGTTTTCTTTGTGACATTTTCAATACTATTTACATTGACATGAAGCATAGTTTTCCTGTCAGTTGAACCTGCTTGGTATGGCAACGTTTAATATCTTGAAGAAATGCCTGTCAGCATCATGATGGAAAAAGTAGTACTGGTGCATTGTACCAGTATGAATCATCACCACCTTCAGCAACCACCATGACAAAACATTATCATAATGATAGTAATGGTAACAATAACAGCATCACATACAACAAATGAAGTAGAGAAAGCAGAGACTTGGCAGTCAGCCAGCCCAAGACTCACATGTCCTGATCTCTTTCTGACTCAGGAACCTTGAGTGGATCATTTCTTATCTAGAAAAGCAAGCTAACTGTACATAATGCATAGGTTATGCAAGTTCATAGAAATGGAGGGGGTATGTGAATGTATTATTATTTTTTTAATGCCCTGCATGTAATTTCTAGCACATGGTTGACTTCTGATACATGATAGTTCCCGTATCTATTTTCATGATCCCAAAGCGAGTAACTTTTGAAGAGTTTTAAGGAGAGGAAGATGGTACTGCAAACTGATGAGTCAGGCTTGTTCCAGTTCTTTTCTCCCACACACACCAGCGTTATGCCCTAGAACCACTGGAACTCATTCTCAGTCAACAATAGGGATGCTCTTGTGAACTCCACAGACTCCATTTGAGGATTCTGTCCTCACTGAGGTTCCTCCCTTAGCCATCAAGGACTAAGATACATCATAAGTCAAAGCTGAGAGCAAAACACTGTCATCCAGAAAAATAATGGTCCAAACAGCTTTAAAAATAGAGAATTGGAGGGAGCTTATACACAGTAACGTATACAGATTCAGTTCTTACATGAAAGGCAGTGTGCTAAGAATTTCATATATAGAAATTTGTTTAATCCTCAGAACAAGCATTGGAGGTGGAAACCTACTGATCTTCACTTCACAGAGGCGGAGACAGAGATCTTAGCAACCCTGAAGCCAATTGTCCAAAGTCATAACAATTAGCAACTGGCTAGCAAAAATGCAAATCTAGAATGGACTTCCTCCAGCTCATATGCTCCATCTTAAATTTATCCTACCCAGAAGAAAGGAAAAACATACTATAAACAGAGATGGGGAAAAGTCAGGAAGAAAGAGAGAGACAAAGACTAAAGACATGGAAACAAAGGGGAAGAAATTTTAATAGAAACTTATCCTTTATAAAACATACTAATTCTTTTGTGTTTCTGAAAGTATGCACATATACATGCATATACACATAAGCATATATGCATGTACATTTTTATGATCTTATGTACATTTTTCCAGTTTTATTGAGAAATTATTGACATATATCATTATATAAGTTTAATTATGCATTACTGTGGTTTGATTTAAATATATTGTGAAATAATTACCAGAATTGATTTAGTTAATATCCATCTTCTCATATATATACAATAAAAAGAAAACACTTCTCCTTGTAGTGAGAACTCTTAGGATCCATTCTTTCAACAACTTTCCCACATATCCTATCATACAACAGTGTTAACTATAATCCTCCCATTGTATATTGCATCTCTAGTACTTAGTTATCTTTGAAATGAAAGTTTGTGCCTTCTTCCAGTCCCTCCTCTGACCTCACACCATGCCTCTGGTAATTGGAAATATGTTCTCTTTTTCTATGAGTTAGGTGTTTTTCTTTTGTTTTAGATTCTACTTAAAAAGTGAGATCACTCAGTATTTGTCTGACTAATTTCACTTAGTGTAATGCCATGTTGCTGCAAATGATAGGATTCCCTCATTTTTATGTCTGAATAATATTCCACTGATATAATCGCTACAACTTCTTTGTCCATTTATTCATTGATGAACACTTAGGCTGTTTCTATGTCTTGGCTATTGTATTATAAACATGGAAGTGCAGATATCTTTTTGAGTTAGTATTTTCATTTCCTTTGGATATATCTCCAGTAGTGAAATTGCTGAGTTATTAGGTAGAACCTGCATATTGTTTTCCATAGTAACTTTACCAATTTACAGTCCCACCAACAGTGCACAAAGGTTCCCTTTTCTCAACATCCATGCCAGCATTTGTCTCTTGTCTTTTCACTGATGGCCGTTCTTACTGGCATAGAGTGATCTGTCTTTGTGGTTTTAATTTGCACTTCCCTAGTAATTTGTAATGTTGAGCATCTTTTCATATATCTGTTGATCATATGAATATCTTCTTGGAAAAATGTCTGTTCAAATCCTCTTCTTAGTCTTAACTGGATATTTTTTCTGTTGAGTTGTATAAGTTATCTACATAGTTTCAGTGTTAACTCATCTGATATGTGGTTTACAAATATTAATATTTTTTCCCATTCCATAGGTTATCTTTCCACTTTTTTGGTAGTTTCTTTGGTATGCAGAAGTTTTTTAGTTTGGTTTAGTTCCACTTATTTATTTTTTATTTTGTTGCTATGCTTTAAGTGTGATTTCCAAAAAGCTCTAAGAAAGACCCACATTAAGGAAGCTTTTTTCCTATGATTTCTTCTAGGAGTTTCATGGTCTTAGGTCTTACATGTATGCCTTTTTTGTGAGTGGTATAAGATATGAGTTAAGTTGCATTCTCTTAGAAAGAGCACAGTTGCGAAGATCCCCTAGACAAGGGAATGCCTATGTACTCCAGTATTCTTGCCTGAAGAATCCCATGTTAAAAGGAGACTGGTGGGCTGCAGTCCATAGGATCACAAAGAGTCAGACATGGCTGAGTGACTAAGCACACACTCGTGCAGAGCTTAGAAACTTATTCTCAAAAGAAAGGTCTTATTTCTACAGTCTGTCATTCATACTGGCTTAATTCGATGTTACTTTTCTGTTCACAATCTCAGTGGTAAAATGTTTTCAGTTTGCATCTCTGCTGCCCTTGGTGGATAAGGCCCATGCCTGTAGTGGAATTATTTTCATACTGGAATTATCCCCAGGAAATCAACAGAATCTGAAATAGCGATAGTTTATTATTACTCAACAACTTTTCAATGTGATATATGCTAACTCTGTAATTTTTAAATTCTGTATCTCAAGAATCACAAGTCATTCTTTCTTTCCCAAATGTAATAGTTTCTTCTCAGACTTCAGTTACATTATGGATCTTTTTTTTTTTATCACTTGATCCTACCCACCTCTTTGTACCTAGTCTTCTACACTTTTTTACTTTATTTCATGTCTTTAGCAATAAAACTTTTTAAACATCCTAATGACACCATTCTCCGATTTTAAAAGTCAGCTATCCATGGATACCAATCACCTCCCCTATTGTGTCAAAAAGCCAAGGTCTACCTGGTTTTGGTGACGTTTCTTCCTTCTCATCTCTTGAGCATAAACTCAGGTCTCCAGGATCAGCTGAAGTTGGACGCCTTGGGCACAGTGATTGTTCAAAAGTGGGGNTTTGTACCTAGTCTTCTACACTTTTTTACTTTATTTCATGTCTTTAGCAATAAAACTTTTTAAACATCCTAATGACACCATTCTCCAATTTTAAAAGTCAGCTATCCATGGATACCAATCACCTCCCCTATTGTGTTAAAAAGCCAAGGTCTACCTGGTTTTGGTGACTTTTTTTCCTTCTCATCTCTTGAGCATAAACTCAGGTCTCCAGGATCAGCTGAAGTTGGACTCCTTGGGCACAGTGATTGTTCAAAAGTGGGGCAGTTCTAGAACTCTCATCAGTCTTAGGAATTTTTTCACACTTTGCGAGGTGAAGTGGCTCTTTCCTCCTGAACTGGAACCTGGAGAGATGCAAGGGCACAGGTGCTGGCAGCCATTCTGCCACCAAGTGTTAGGTGAGAATTCATCCCGCCTGGGAGAGAGGGATGAGCCATGACAGACAGATAATATTGATTGCCTTTGCATCTCATTACCAGGAATGGTTTCATGACACAGGGCACCAGCACAGTCACACAGGGCCCTACAAAGTTTACTGCTTTGAAATCACTCTTTTGAATTGTTAGCGACTGTATCTTCAAAGTGTGAGTGAAGTCCAGTGGGCCAGTAGAGCAAGGGTAGAAGCTCCTCAGTGGTTCTGCTTCCTGCCAGCTCCTTCCCTCCCAGGGCCAGCTCGCACCTGCTTGCTCCCTGGCTCCTATGCCTTGGGCACCGCCCCAGTTCCTGATCCCTGTACTTTTTTTTTTTTTTTGCCTCACTGAGTCTTTGTTGCAGAGCACAGTCTCTTCATTGCTGTGTGCCAGCTTTCTCTAGTTGCAGAGGGCAGGCTACTCGCTAGTTGTGATGCACGAGCTTTTCATTGCAGCGGCTTCTCTAATTGCAGAGTAGGGGCTCTTGGGTGTGTGGGCTTCTGTAGTTGCTGCCCACAAGCTTGAGAGCACAGCCTCAGTAGTTGTGGTACACAGGTTTAGTTGCCCTGCAGCATGTGGTATCTCAGTTCCCAGACCAAGGACTGAACTCATNCACAAGCTTGAGAGCACAGCCTCAGTAGTTGTGGTACACAGGTTTAGTTGCCCTGCAGCATGTGGGATCTCAGTTCCCAGACCAAGGATTGAACTCGTGTCCCCTGCATTAGCAGGCAGATTCTTAACCACTTGACCACCAGGAAGGTCCCCTGATCCCTGTACTTTTTGGCCCTTCTTCAGTAGTCATTGTCCTCTGCCATGTTCCATCGTGGGGTAGCATGGAAGTGAGATGGAATGGGGGTCTCAATACACCATTACCCTTAACCCCCCGCAAGGACCTGGATGCAATTAGGAAGATGATTGTGTTGGCAGGTGCCCTGAAACATCCTAGAGTGGGGCTAAGTGGTGGGCATTCTACCCCAGGATGGGACCACCAAAGTGTGTTCAGCAGTCATTCAACTCAGCAGGACCTGAGTGGGGTTCCAGAGTGGAAGGTGCATTACCTTGTGTCGGGGGTTGGTCAACATGTTCACCATGGATGGGGCAGTGGAAAAAGAGGTTGATTTTGCCTCCTCCAGAGGACTCCTAACATTTTATTTTTCACCAGATCTTACGTACTCTATACCTGGCCCTGCATTTCATCCTCAGATCTTTCAACTAACGTAAGAAAGTCAGTTCTATTTTCTGTTTGATTCTTCACGTTAGATTTCCTATCAGAGGTCTAATGGGCACACTTANCTTAACCCCCCGCAAGGACCTGGATGCAATTAGGAAGATGATTGTGTTGGCAGGTGCCCTGAAACATCCTAGAGTGGGGCTAAGTGGTGGGCATTCTACCCCAGGATGGGACCACCAAAGTGTGTTCAGCAGTCATTCAACTCAGCAGGACCTGAGTGGGGTTCCAGAGTGGAAGGTGCATTACCTTGTGTCGGGGGTTGGTCAACATGTTCACCATGGATGGGGCAGTGGAAAAAGAGGTTGATTTTGCCTCCTCCAGACGACTCCTAACATTTCATTTTTCACCAGATCTTGCGTACTCTATACCTGGCCCTGCATTTCATCCTCAGATCTTTCAACTAACGTAAGAAAGTCAATTCTATTTTCTGTTTGATTCTTCACGTTAGATTTCATATCAGAGGTCTAATGGGCACACTCATGGTTTCCGCTCAGCTCTGGGCCAGCTGACACATGTCAATCTCCCATCACCACTCTGGCGACAGCTGTTTTCTGTTCTCACCAATCACCTGTTGCCTCATCTCAGTGCTTCTTCATGCTACTGAGCTACCCATTCCTCTGAGCCCAAGGAGTGGGTGTTAGGCTCTTCCTTAATCCCCTTAAAGCACAGCTGCAACCAGGCTGTTCAAAACTGAGCTTCAGGACCTTACAAAGGTAATATAATAAAGGCATGTAAATCTAAGAGCTCAGTTGTGGACTCTGAGCTCTTCAGGTCCTCCCACTCGGCCCCTGGTCTGCCACTACGCTGCAGGAGCCATATGAGACCCCTTGATGGATTAAGGTGTTGCATGTGTTGCCCACACCCCCAAGAATCTAGCCCACATTTTCCCGAAGCCCTTAGACAGAGGGATCTCCCTGGCAGTCCTTCTCAAGAACTGCAAAGCAAAAATTTTAATGGCGCCCCTGGTTTTTAAATTAAATCTGACCCCATTTGCAGCCATCAACATTTTAGAAATATAGTAGCAGTTCAGTCACAGGGTACCTACTTCTATGACATATTTGTAATTTGTAAAAATTTCTGTTTCCAACAATTCAGAGGGAAATTATAGACTGGTCTTACTCAATAATATAGATGTTATTGAGTAATAGCACCCTGCCTTACATGTTAGCAAAAGTAATCCAGGATTGTTATGACTAAATAGGACTTATGGAAGAATTTGAAAATCTAGTGTAAAAACAATTATATAATCCTCTCAAAAATATAGGAAAATTTAGCACCAAGTTATGATTTCCAAACAACAAACTTTTGGGAAACTAGCCATGGAAAGGAATATCCTTATCCTAATAAAAGTCACCTATAAATGATGGAGATTTAGTATCTTTTCTATTAAACTCAGGATCGAGGTATGGATTCCATTATTATATCTTGTATTTAATTCTATTCTGCAGATCTTAACCAGCAAGCTAAGGAACGAGGGAGGGGAAAAAAGGGCAAAAGAAGGAAAAAAAACAACTGTGAGGAAAGAATCAAAGTGAAAAAATGAAAGTGACAGTCGCTCAGTCGTGTCCAACTCTTTGCAACCCCATGGACTTATACAGTCCATGGAATTCTCCAGGCCAGAATACTGGAGTGGGTAGCCTTTCCCTTTTCCAGGGGATCTTCCCAACCTAGGGATTGAACCCAGGTCTCCCACATTGCAGATGGATTCTTTACTAGCTGAGCCACAAGGTAAAAATCAAAAGTCTTCACAAATCAAATTGTTGAAAATGAAAGGACATGAATATTGACAGGTGATTTATTAGAAATAATGAGAATGTTTATCAGTACTGTTAGGTAATAGAACAATTTCTGAATATACAAAATATTTAAGGCATCAGTATCCTGTAACTATTAAAAACAAATTAGGAGGTGTAATTTTTAAAGACTCACAATAGCAAAAGTTATGTAAAATATTATAAGAAATTCCTTAAAATGTATAGGAAGATATAAAATAAGACCTACATAAAAGATGAAATAGACCATGTTGATGAATGGGAGGATTTACTGTTTCAAATATACCAAATATCCTTCAATTAATCTGATGTGAGTTTTTACTTATGCTAAAATAGATCGCTTACTCTATCAGTTCAGTTCAGTTGCTCATTCTTGTCCGACTCTTTGCTACCCCATAGGCTGCAGCATGCCAGGCCTCCTTGTCCATCACCAACTCCCAGAGTCCACCCAAACCCATGTCCATTGAGTCGGTGATGCCATCCAACCATCTCATCTTCTGTCGTCCCCTTCTCCTCCTGCCCTCAGTCTTTCCGAGTATCAGGGTCTTTTCAAATGAGTCAGCACTCCACATCAGGTGGCCAAAGTATTGGAGTTTCAGCTTCAACATTTGTCCCTCCAATGAACACCCAGGACTGATCTCCTTTAGGATGGACTGGNGCTTCAATCTTTCCCAGCATCAGGGTCTTTTCCAATGAGTAAGCCATTCGCATCAGGTGGCCAGAGTATTGGAGCTTCAGCTTCAACATCAGTCCATCCCAAGAACACTCAGGACTGATCTCCTTTAGGATGGACTGGTTGGATCTCCTTGCAGTCCAAGGGACTCTCAAGAGTCTTCTCCAACATCACAGTTCAAAAGCATCAGTTATTCAGTGCTCAGCTTTCTTTATAATCCAAATCTCACTTCCATACATGACCACAGGAAAAACCATAGCCTTGACTGGACAGACCTTTGCTGGCAAAGTAATGTCTCTGCTTTTTAATATGCTGTCTAGGTTGGTCATAACTTTCCTTCCAAAAGTAAGCATCTTTTAATTTCATGGCTGCAGTCACCATCTGCAGTGATTTTGGAGCCCAGAAAAATAAAGTCAGCCACTGTTTCCACTGTTTCCCTGTCTATTTGCCATGAAGTGATGGGACCAGATGCTATGATCTTCATTTTCTTAATGTTGAGCTTTAAGCCAACTTTTTCACTCTCCACTTTCAATTTCATCAAGAGGCTCTTTAGTTTTTCTTCACCTTCTGTCATAAAGGTGGTGTCATCTGCATATCTGAGGTTATTGATATTTCTCCCAGCAATCTTGATTCCAGCTTGTTCTTCCTCCAGCCCAGCATTTTTCATGATGTACTCTGCATATAAGTTAAATAAGCAGGGTGACAATATACAACCTTGATGTACTCCTTTTCCTATCTGGAACCAGTCTGTTGTTCCATGTCCAGTTCTAACTGTTGCTTCCTGACCTGTATACAGGTTTCTCAAGAGGCAGGTCAGGTGGTCTGGTATTCCCATCTCTTTCAGAATTTTCTGCAATTTATTGTGATCCACACAGTCAAAGGCTTTGGCATAGTCAAAGTTTACTCTCATATATTATCAAAATCCCAAAGGACTTCTTTTGAACACTGGATAAGTTTAACCTGAAATTATCACAGATGAGTAAAGGTGAGAAAAAAAAGGTAAAGATTACTCTAACAAGTAGCAACATTTAATTTGAATCTATAATAATTATTTCAGAGTGGGTTGGTACAGAGATAGTCAAATAGGTCAGTCTTTCTATGCACCATTATTACATTGTAATGAGAGTCCCAAAACATGGTCACATATAAATGAGTACTTTCTTTATTTCACATATGTATAATCAATGAGTGATGGGTAGACACTTCAATAATGATTCTGAGTTTGAGGAGGTGAAAATGATCATTCATTTACAAAATCAAATACATTTAGTTACTTGTTTTATACTGGACACACAAAAGTAACAATACAGTTGTATGCCACCAATCTACATGTTACAAACACAAGAAGCAATCCTAAAAGTAGTATAGGACACATATATGAACTTAAAGTGTAAAAACATTCATGGGAAGAGGTCTCATCCATTTTAGGATTGTGGAAGGGAGGATATGGGAGGTCTTTAGCTGTATCTCTAATATTCTATCTCTTTGCAAAAAATAAGAAACATGGTAAAATACAAACATTAATAATGTGGACAATAGGTATTGTAGTATTTTTTGTAACTTTTTATACTTTTCTCTATATTGAAATAGCCTATAATTTAGAAGGGGAAAAAGGCAATTACTATAATGGACAGGTCAGTCAACATGTATTTATCCACTGAATTCACCACTTAAGCAGAAAAAAGGAGAAGGGGAAAAACATATGAACATTTCAATAAATGCAGAAAAAGCTTCTGTTAAAGTCAATAACTATTTGTGATAAGTGGGGAAAAATATTCAGTATATTGGGAATAGAGGTAAGCTCTCTAACCTGATAAAGGACATTAAACAAAGTACAACTAACATAATAACCATAATAACTTTTTACTAAATAGTTAATGTTTTACCCTCTATGCATATAAACAAGAGAAATAAATTCACTCTTATTTCATCCAGTCAACATTGCACTGGAGGCTCTAGTCAGGGAAAAGAAGGCAAGAAAAAAGAAAGGAAAGATAGACCATTAGGAAAGTAAATTTTATCACTGTTTTTGTTCACAAATGACATGATTAGATATATAGAAAAACCAAAGGACTCAACATATAAACTACTAGTTAGTGACATTAGTAAGGTTTCTGAATACAAGGTCAAAATGTAAAAGCAAATTGTGTTCCAGGGACAAAAATTTGGAAAATTCATCATAATTCCAAATTTTTGAGAGAAATTAAGGGAGTCATAATTAAATGGAGGATGCATGCAATCAAGGTGCTTCAGTTTTCCAACTCTTTATGACCCTATGAACTGTAGCTCACCAAGCACCTCTGTTGATGGGATTCTCCAGGCAAGAATGCTGGAGCTGGTTGCCATGCCCTCCTCCAGGGGATGTCACAGACCCACGGATGGAACCCACATCTCTTATGTCTCCTGCANTGAATTCAGCCAGTGGCTGTTGAGCTTCTGCTAAGCCAGGGGCTCAGTCCTCCATTGCTGCTGCCTTTGGGAAGCCTTCTCCCATCTTGACCTCTTTTCCCTTTTATACCTCCCTATGGAGAAGGAGGTGGCAACACACTCCGGTATTCTTGCCTGGAGAATCCCATGGACAGAGGAGCTTGATGGGCTACAGTCCATGGGGTCACAAAGAGTCAGACATGACTGAGCGACTTCACTTTCACTTTCACGGTTACCCTGGAATACGGGAGACCCAGGTTTGATCCCTGGGTCGGGAAGATCCCCTGGAGAAGGAAAATGGCACCCCGGTACTCTTGCCTGGAGAATCCCATGGAGGGAGGAGCCTGGCAGGCTACAGTCCCTGGGGTCGCAAAGAGTCAGACACGACTGAGCGACTTCACTTTCACTTCACTATGGTTACCCTAGACTTTCCTGGTGGCTCAGATGGTAAAGCATCTGCCTTTCAATGCGGGAGACCCGGGTTTGATTCCTGGGTTGGGAAGATCCCCTGGAGAAGGAAAATGGCAACCCACTACAGTACTCTGGCCTGGAGAGTCCCATGGACACAGTCCACAGGGTCCCAAAGAGTCGGACATGACTGAGCGACTTCACTCACTTCACTACGGTCACCATAATTGACCTTGGATTCTTATTCTTGTCGTACCCTCTTAAGCCTTTCCGCTCAACTTTACAAGCTGTTTGAAGCCCTCTGTCTTTATCATCTTCGAGTTCCTAGTGGCTCCCTCGGGTGCGCAAAGCCCTGGGATCATAACGACGACAACACAGAGATACCTGTTGAATGTTTACCAAGAGACGGACAGATTCAAAACACCTAACGTGTATTAACTCATTTAATCCTCACAACAACCCACAAGAGCAAGTTACTCTATTATTATCCATAGTTAGCCAATGAAGAAACTGAGGCCCGCAAACTGTTAGTGACTTTCCAAGAGTCACTTAGCTAGGAAGTCAGGGAACTCTACCTCAGGCCTTTTGACTCCCGGGTCTGGATTGGTAACTGCTGCAGCACACTTCCTTCCTGGCTTGGCCCGCGTTAGCTGAGCTGTATGTGTGCAGTGCTGACAGGTGCAACCCGGCCCTCTCCAAGACTTGCACACGTACGGCATCCCTGAGTGATGAAGGAGTAACTGGCTGACGCCCGTCCTTCAGACAGCAGGAGAGGCAGGGTCATGAGTCGCCTTCGGAGCTTTAGAGCTTATTTACATCACAGGAAGCAGGGAGCAAGCCCATGTGAACACAGGGGCTTCAAAAGGCACCAGAGATGAGAATGGCCTTGCATTGCAGGGTTCGAACATAGCCGCTTCGATGACTACCTGGGAANCAAATTGTGTTCCAGGGACAAAAATTTGGAAAATTCATCATAATTCCAAATTTTTGAGAGAAATTAAGGGAGTCATAATTAAATGGAGGATGCATGCAATCAAGGTGCTTCAGTTTTCCAACTCTTTATGACCCTATGAACTGTAGCTCACCAAGCACCTCTGTTGATGGGATTCTCCAGGCAAGAATGCTGGAGCTGGTTGCCATGCCCTCCTCCAGGGGATGTCACAGACCCACGGATGGAACCCACATCTCTTATGTCTCCTGCATTGGCAGGCATGTTCTTTACCACTAGCTCCACCTGGGAAGCCCTAAATGGAGGCTACATATAAATATAAGTACTTATATAAATATCCATATCTAATAAATGTCCCTATTCAAGGAGAAAGCAACCCGATCTTGCCTTCATTCTTGTCCGCTTCCAGGCCATCCTCTACATTGTCCAGAATCAGGGGTCTGCAGTGGAGGTGAGCTTGGCTTGACATCCCTGGTTTAAAACTCCTGAGCAGTTTCCTTTTTATGTGAAGCAGAGGTTATAATCGAGACCCCTGTAAAGGACATGAATGAGAGTCCTCGCAGATTTGTGTGTGTCTGTTTGCAGTCTCTGCTTGACCCTCTCTTGGCTTCCTGCAGTTGGTGACTGGGCTGTCTTCACCTACTTGCACAGGGAATTCAAAGTGCCTAGAGATTTCCACTGTATAGGGTGGCCCTAAACCCATGACTGATGGACATGGGAGTACGAACTAAAAGCAAGGGCTTTTAGCAAAGGCTAAAAGCAAGCCCCCTCACTTCAGGTCAGGATAACTGAGACGTCACTTCCACTCCAAAAGCTCCTGCAGGTGAGCTGGAAGCTGTGGTAATCCCTCCCCTGCTTGGATTCTTTCTGGGCCTGCCCTGCTTCCTCCATTTCCAGATTGTATTCTGGGTGCAACACCTTCTAAATAAACACCTTGCATACGAATTCTCATCTCAGGATTTACTTCTTGAAACCTGACCTAAGACACTCCACTTGCCACCAGCCAAGTTTAGATTTCAAATATTGCTTGTCATATTTAAATTTCAAACTGAGTATTTTTAAACTGCATTTACTAACCCGACTTGGTTTTTACCACTTCCTTCTGGTTTATTTTCATCCCACTTTGTTTACTGACCTTCTTTGCCCTATCCGTGAAGGCATTTGAGGGTTTAACCCCTGACCTATGGGTGTCCACCAGGGAAGGCTGATTTAGGGCCCTTGACGAGGTCACCTCATTATACATGTGCCACTTCATCTCCCACCTCGGTCTCAGACACCTTCATTTCCTGCGACCACTTAATGTCATCACATCCCCGATCCATGCAGGCACTTGCTCAGTGTTGTCCCTTTACCTGTGATTCTTGGACTGAATGAAAGATTCTCCCTACTTTATTTTATTTTTTGTAAGCTCCTTTATTATTTGTATTTTTATAATTACTTTTCGTGTTGGAGTAGAATTGCTTTACAATGTTGTGGTCTGCTGTACAGGTGAATCAGTTATATGTTTTCATACATCTCCTCCTTGTTGAGGGATATATCCCCTACTCATATATGAAAAGGGATATATCCCCTACTCATATATGAAAAGGGATATACCCCCACTCATATATCCCCCAGCCCACCCCTTAGGTCACCACAGAGCACTGAGCTGAGCTCCCTGTGCTATACAGCAGGTTCCCATGAGCTGTCTATTTTACATACTGCCGTGTATACATGCAGGGGGCACTCCGCAGAAAGAGTAGAGGCAGTGGAACTTCCCTCAGCAAAGCCAAGGGGTCCCGAGGAGAGGAGAGGTGAGCCTGCTGTCTGCCAACCCAGCCCCTCAGCGAGCGAGAGACAATCAGACCCGACAGGGGTGCCGTCAAAGCAGTTCTGGTTTATTGCTGCAAACTCCCAGCTTATATAGACAAACAGGAGGGTTTTAGGAGGGACTTACCATAGTTGCACCAATTACGTTAAAGGTCAAATTGTCATGTCCCTTCATTATAACAGGAGTCTA
>SJYW01024162.1:107077-138044 GCA_006410735.1 Raphicerus campestris
GGGCGCTCCGCAGAAAGAGTAGAGGCAGTGGAACTTCCCTCAGCAAAGCCAAGGGGTCCTGAGGAGAGGAGAGGTGAGCCTGCTGTCTGCCAACCCAGCCCCTCAGCGAGCGAGAGACAATCAGACCCGACAGGGGTTCCGTCGAAGCAGTTCTGGTTTATTGCTGCAAACTCCCAGCTTATATAGACAAACAGGAGGGTTTTAGGAGGGACTTTCCATAGTTGCACCAATTACGTTAAAGGTCAAATTGTCATGTCCCTTCATTATAACAGGAGTCTATGGAGATCACACACTGTCTACACGCACAGAAATCAAGAGAGCCAATCAAAAACTTTGACAGACAACATAGACCCTGCCCCCATCTCTTCCGCCAGGCGCCATCTTAGGTTAGCGACCACAAAGCTCGCCCCTTTGTTTTCCGAGGTTTCCCATTTAGGGCCCAACATATACATGTCAAGGCTACTGTCCCAGCTTGCCTCACCCTCCCTTTCCCCTGTTTGTCTACATGTCCATTCCCTAGGTCTGCATCTCTGTTCCTGCCCTGCAAACAGGCTCATCTGTACCATCTTTCTAGAGTCTATTGTACAGACTGAAGTAAATCAGAAGGAAAACAATAAATATTGCATATTAACACATGTGTATGGAGTCTAGAAAGATATTATAATTACTTTTTTATTGGTGCACAGTTAATTTACAGTGTTGTGTTTCTGCTGTACAGCAAATGAATTAGCTACACATATATGTATATCCACTTTTTTTTAAGATTCTACTGCCATAGAGGTCATTACAGAGTGTTGACAGAGTTCCCTGTGCTGTGTTGTTGGTTCTTATTATTTATTCTCTCCTACTTTAGATCCACCTAACAAAATCCTGTTCATCAAGGCCCTCATCAAATGCCCCATCCTCTGGAAAAGCTCTTTCTCCAGCCCTGCCTGGGCTCCCCCCAGCACCCTGTCCACATGTCTGTGACTTGACATAGCATATCAGAGTGGAATCGGAAGGGCATCTGGGATTAACTTCCTAGAAGGAGAGAGAGGGTGACGGTGTCTGCGCAGAAAAACAGCATGAGAAAAGATCTGGTGGCGGGCTGGGAAGAGGTGGATCGAGTGGAGCATCATGTGTTAGAGAAACTGACTCAAGACCAGCGCTGGGGGAGGTTGGGAGCCGGGAGGGATGGGTAGAAGGGGAGAAGGACAGGTGGCCAGGACATGCAGCAGCGTCTAGTCTGGGATTCACAGGTGAACATGGGGAGATAAGGAAACGCCTCCAAAAGGCTTTTGTGTCACTTCCTGAGGCCAGAAGAGTGTGAGTTGCAGGCAGAGGGTGGCTGGTGTGGCTTTATCACAGGCTCCTCTGCCCAGTTAGTTCATAAAACCAAGGTTTCTTAGGAACCATGGTCACAGGGGCCAGAGCTTGCCTTGACAGCTTCATTTGCGGGGGAAAAGTTTGTAATAATCGAAAGCCTGCGAACAGAAAGGTCAAAAATTAAAAAGCCCATGGTGCTCTCAGGACCCTGTAGCCTTCTTTGACTTAGCAAGTGTTCTTTCTAATTATCTGTACTCCAAAGTTGTGGGTCTCAAAGTGTGGTCTCAGGACCATCAGCATCATCTGAGAACTTGTTAGAAGTACAGATTCTTGGGCCCCACTCCAATCTGTGCTGTGCTGTGCTCAGTCACTCAGTCATGTCTGACTCTTCAAAACCCCATGGACTGTATCCCACCAGGTTCCTCTGTCCATGGGGATCCTTCAGGTAAGAATACTGGAGTGCATTTCTCTCCTCCAGGGGATATTCCCCACCCAAGGATCTAACCCAGATCTCCCGCATTGCAACCTACCTAATCAGAAACTGGAAGTGGGGCCAGAAATATGTTTTCACAAGCCTTTCATATGATTTAAATGAATGTTTAATGCACTGATTGGAAGCCTGTAAAGCCCTCTCAGAGTCATTATCACGGCGGTTCTCCCTGGAAACCCCAAATACATCTTTCTTGCACCCACAGTGCATTTGAGGATATTAGGGGTACCAAACGATGCGATTTCCAGCATGCAAGTCCAGGTTGGTTGCCTCTGTGGGATAGCCCACTTTCTTTGAGTAGGGTGTGCTTCCCACTGTGTTCCTCTGTGGTCCCTGTGAGGCCCCCGAACCTTTCAATTCAGTTCAGTTCAGTCGCTCAGTCATGTCCGACTCTGCAATCCCATGGATCGCAGCATGCCAGGCCTTCCTGTCCGTCACCAACTCCCGGAGTTCACTCAGACTTGCATCCATCAAGTCAATGATGCCATCCAGCCATCTCATCCTTGGTCATCCCCTTCTCCCCCTGCCCCCAATCCCTCCCAGCATCAAAGTCTATTCCAGTGAGTCAACTCCCAAACCCTTAGGATAAAGAAAAGACATCTTTGCCACCTCTACTCTGAGCATCCCCACGCTCCATGACAGGCCACAGGACAGGCATTCAAAGCAATGACTTGCATGACCCTAACTGCTATGAGAAAATCTATTCAGCACAATTCATCTGACTTCAGTTGGAAACCAGTGAGGGTGTCCCAGTAGACTTTTGACCCATTAGGGATACATGTTGCCCCATTTAAAAAATTATGCAGACAAATAAAATAGGCAAGGGTTTTTTTAAAAAACAATAAAGAACTATTTAAAATGTAAGAATCATGACCATTTTGATAAGCATCATCGAATGTACTGTCAACACTATTTTCCATATGTCATTGCATTCAATCCTCATAACAAAGGTACAGACTTGGTTTTTTCTTTCTCATTTTGCTCGAGGAGGAAAACTTAGTTCATGTAATCATGATCATGATCACTCTCTTGCTTCACATCTTTCAGTTAATGTCCATCCCTCTATAACGGCGTGTCTCAGCTGTGGTTGCACATTAGAACACCTGGGGGATTTAAAATCCTGATGTTCAGCCCTCACCTCAGACCAATTAGAATCCCTGGGGGATGGGCCTGGTGTTTTTTAAAGTTTTCCAGATGGTTCCAATGCACATTCCATTTGGACAATCACACTTCGGTTTCCTTAGTGCCGCCTACTAATGTTTAACTGCTCTGGCTCCTACCTACTTGTTGAAGTGAAGTGAAATGAAGTGGCTCAGTCGTGTCTGACTCTTTGCAACCCCATGGACTGTAGCCCACCAGGCTCCTCCGTTCATGGGATTCTCCAGGCAAGAATACTGGAGTGGGTTGCCGTTTCCTTCTACTGGGGATCTTCCCGACCCAGGGATTGAACCCAAGTCTCCCGCATTGCGGGCAGATGCTTTACCCTCTGAGCCTCCAGGGAAGCCCACCTACCTGTTGAAAGCATGTCCTATTCCTTCCTTCCAGGGCTTAGCATCCTGGTCTCTTTCTGTTCCTCAGCTGTATTTCAATGGCTTCATCACTTCCAAGGCTTTGCAGTTGTTGCTTCTCCTGCCAGGATGCTTCTTTCATTACTTTTTACATATTCATTTATTTGGCTGTGCGGCACCTGGACCCTCTGGTTGTTGTGCATGGACCCCAGAGCACACGGGCTTAGTAGTTGCCACCCTCGGACTTAATTACCCTGAAGCACATGGGATATTAGTTCCCCAACTATGAATTGAACCTGTGTCCCCTGTCTTGCCAGGTGGATTCTTAACTACTGGACTACCAAGGAAATCCCCTGGATGCTTCTTTTAGCAGCTCTTCATGGGGTTGACTCAGTACCACCTTTCAGGTCTCAGCCCAAATGTTTCCTCTTCTAACAGCACACCTTTGGCCTCTTCATCTGAAGTGATTCTCGGTGTCATTCTCACTGATCTCTTTGCTTTATCTCTTTGGAAGCATGTNTTGAACCTGTGTCCCCTGTCTTGCCAGGTGGATTCTTAACTACTGAACTACCAGGGAAGTCCCCTGGATGCTTCTTTTAGCAACTCTTCATGTGGTTGACCCAGTACCACCCTTCAGGACTCAGCCCAAATGTTTCCTCTTCTAATGGCAAACCTCTGGCCTCTTCATCTGAAGTGAATCTCAGTGTCATTCTCACTGATCTCTTTGCTTTATCTCTTTGGAAGCATGTTTTACAACCGTGAATATATATTTGCTGAAATGTGTGTTTTGTCGGTCTTAACACCATTTAAATGAAGGTCTCAGAGAATATAACAATTCTTCACTACCATATCTTCAGTGTTTGGAAGGGTAACTGTTTCAACAAATATTACTGGAATAAATGAATGAAGGAGATTGAATAACCTCAGAGGGTTTAGGTGACAAATCCTCAGCCATATAATTGTATTAATATTGATATTAATATTTGAACTCCAATGTTTTGAATCAAGATTCATCAGTTTTTCTAATACCTTTGAATTGACCATTTCTGCTTTCACTCTGTTCATACATGTTTAAACAAATAAGGTTAGAAAAAAAAAATACCGTTCCTAATAAGGAACCTGAAACCTGGTGACTAGGAGTTTACCTTCTGTGATGTGCAAGGAGTACATGAGCAGACATAGTACAAAACCAGCTGTGTAAATAGCATTACCTCCAGTCCAGTTTAAATGAAGTCAGTAAATTATGCTTCCAGACCCGAAACCATTTATTATACCATGCTAGAGGAGAAGAAGAAAAAAATGTTCAGAAAGCTAACTTCTCTGCTTAGGCCTTCCATTAAGAACCAAATGGAAGGGGGCCCTGTAGAAGAACGTGGTGCCTGGTATAACTGTGGTAGACACAGTCTTTGAAAATTGGAATAATCAGATGGTGGTTCACCTTCTTTAGTAAGTTCTCGTTGTTATCAATAATGGAGGGCCATGAGCTGGGCTGAACCCCAGCCCACAGCGTGCCCTGGAGGAGACACAGAGAACCAGGCCAGCCCTCTGCCGGCAGAAGCAATAACACTTATGTTAATAACAGCGAGTCACCTGTGTCAGCTCTTTGGGAAATAGCTGTCAGGTGTGGGGGAATGGTAATATTTTTCTCCGTCTGCATTGTTTTCTGACAATGGAAATGCACCTGCAAATAACATTGCATTGGTTTCAAGTGCACAAGAGAGTCAGCTTTTACTCTCTTGCTACTGCAATAAGATAATCACATCCAGTATTATATCAGAGAAGGCTAAGTCTAGGCAGCCATGGCTTAGGTTTGGTCAGTCTTTACCTGACTAGCATTTGATCTTAAAGAGTGATTGAGGTGCAGGGGGTACTTGCTTTCAAGAACAATAATTTGCTTTCAGTAACCATCATTTTCATTGAGTTTTGCTCTGATGGCAAGAGTTGTTTTCACATGAGAGAAGAGAAATCTGCAACTTGCCAAAGATCCCTCTGTTACTGAGATCAGAGCTGAAACTCAAACCCAGGCAGAGCAGAATTCATACTGCACTTGGGGAGTCTCTATGTGTGTTAATAATAATATGAATAACAGTAATAATAATATGGTTAATATTAGTAATAATATTTTATTTAATANTCAGAGCTGAAACTCAAACCCAGGCAGAGCAGAATTCATACTGCACTTGGGGAGTCTCTATGTGTGTTAATAATAATATGAATAACAGTAATAATAATATGGTTAATATTAGTAATAATATTTTATTTAATATTGAAAGTGAAATTTGCTCATTCATGTCCGACTCCTTGCAATCCCCTAGACTGTAGCCCACCAGGCTCCTCGATCCATGAAGTTTTCCAGGCAAGAATGGTGGAGTGGGTGGCCATTTCCTATTTCAGGGGCTCTTCTTCACTCAGGGATCAAACCTAAGTCTCCAGCATTGCAGGCAGATCCTTTACCATCTGAGCTAGCAGAGAAGTAGAGTCGTCAATTGTTGGGGGTGGGAGGATTGGTTCCAGGACCCCCATTGATACCAAAATTCACAGATGCTCCCTTGTATAAAATGGCATATTATTTGCATATAGCCTAAGCACATCCTTCTGTGTGCCTTAAAAAAAAATTGTTGACTGATTTGGCTGTGCCAGGTCTTAGGTGCAGCATGCGGATCTCTAGTTNAGGAGCCAGCGGCTTCTTTCCTCACCCCCTGCACTGCTCACGAGGAGCCCTGGGAAAACAGCAACAAAACCAACCTGGAGCTGAGAACATAATCACATGAACTTGAAAACGAGGTAAAGACCAAATTAAAGCAGGAAGCCTTAGGCATAAATACAAATGGATGACTATCACCAAAGCTCTGCAGCAGCAAGTGAAAAAGAAAGTGAGGGGGATTCTCCTGCTACTAAAGTAACATCTGAAAAAAAAGATGGGGGAGGTAGCAGGAGGCAGAGCGCAGAGGGCGAGATTTCTCATGGGGCTCTCAAAAGAGTCATCTGGTTCTGTGTGAACTGAAGTTTTAGGCTCTAAATCTGAGTTGGTAAAAACCCCACCCCCTCCTACCCTCAGGGTGTCTCTGTAGGTGCCCAGGCAAGGCCAGCGTCCACTGCTGCGTTCACACCTCTGGTGCTTCAGAGGAATCCGCAGTCCACACTGAGTCTTAAAATTGCCATGATTAAAATATATATTTTTTTGCTACGTTGAACTTTCATTGCTCCTCCACCTAGATGCTGGCACTGCCTCCTCACGTAGTGAACTAATCTCAAATCTCTTGATCTTTTTTGTTCCTAGATGTCCACATATCACATGGTAGCTATTGCCTGACTGGTCACTCGTCATTCACCAAAAACTTAAAAGAAATTATTCATTCATGCTGAAGCTGAAACTCTACACTTTTGCCATGTTATGCAAAAAGCCGACTTGCTGGAAAAACACCCTGATGCTGGGAAAGATGGAGGGCAGGAGGAAAAAGGAACAAGGGAGGATGGGATGGTTGGATGGCATCAATGATTCAATGGACATGAGTCTGAGTAAACTCTGGAAGATAGTGAAGGACAGAGAAGCCTGGTGTGTTGCAGTCCGTGAGGTTGCAGACAGACGGGACTGAGCAACTGAACAACAACATTAGGCATTTACTCAGCACCTACTAAGCACCCAGCTCTGTTCTAGGCACTTGTACCCTGTGATGGAACAGGAGCAGACCAAATCTGCTGCTCAGGCAGAGCTTGGGAAGACAGCCATTAAAAATATAAGTAAATAATGCTAGGAAGTGTTTTGAAAGGAAACTAACAAGGCCTGAAATTACAAAAAATAACAGAGGTGTTAGCATACATGAATCTAAAAAACCAGAAAACTAAGGACAAAGAATCCCCCAAAGACCCTGAGTCAAGGAAGAGCTTGGCGTCTTCATGAAGCCACAGATTAAAGTGAGAAGGTGATGAGAAAGAAGAGGTGTAATATGAGACCGAGTTGGAAAGGCAGGATGGGCTTCATGACCTGGTACCTTGTGGCCGGGGATGGTGCATTGCAGTTTCACATGGGAGGTGATGGAAAGCCGCGAAAGGACTGAAGCAGGAGAGTGATCCCTGTCGGATCCCTGGTGTATGGCTACAGTACCACATTTTTCATCCTTTTATCAGTTGACCGATATTTGGGTTGTTTCTATCTTTTGTTTATTGTGAACAGTACTGTTATGAACAGTCACAGAACCAGTTTTGTTTGAACACCCATTTTCAGTTCTTTGGGATATATATATCTAGGAGTAGAACTGCTGGGTTGTATATTAATGAAATGTTAAGCTTCTCAAGGGACTGACAAATTTTCCCCCAGTAGCTGCATTGTTCTACCTTCCCACAGCTATGTATGAGAATTCTAATCTCTCCACATCCTCTACATGCTATAACAAGGATGAAGCTTGAATATAGTATGCTAATGAAAAACTCAGGCACAAAAGTCCTTTAATCATATGGCTAACTTTACATGAAATGTCCAGGATAAGTAAAAATCCATACAGACAGAAGGCAGACTAGTGGTTGCCAGTGGTTGAGGAGAAGGGGCAATGGGGAAGGATCGCTTGACAGGTGCAAGGTTTCCTTTTGGTGTGATGAGTTAGAGTTCTCATCCTAAACTCTGGAACTAGGTAGCGGTGATGGTTTTTTTTACACTCATGTGAATGTATCAATACTTAATGCACCTGATGGCTAAAATGGTCAGTTTTATATTGTCTGTCTTTTATTGCAATAAAAAAGAATGCCTAACAATTGATGGGGAATTACGAATAGTTAGGAAGGAGACTGAAGAAGGAGATGACATCTTCAGTAGGAGACTCCGAGAGGAAGGAATCAGGGATGTCATTCAAAGAGGAATGGAATTCCGCTCAGTGGATGCCNGGGAATTATGAATAGTTAGGAAGGAGACTGAAGAAGGAGATGACATCTTCAGTAGGAGACTCCGAGAGGAAGGAATCAGGGATGTCATTCAAAGAGGAATGGAATTCCGCTCAGTGGATGCCCTGTTGGTCCTTCACACTACCCCTTTTGCCTTTTCCCATCAATATCCTTGTACCCACTGATTCATCTCTAGGCCTCTCCTCCTGCTGAGTCCTCTTTGGTACCAGAGGTATCGTGTCTTATTGCATTTGTTAAATAAATAAAATAAATGAGTAGCATCAGGTGGCTTAAGGCTGTGTGTGTGGACCTGCTGAGTGGCTATCATTACACCATCCTCCCCATTCTCCTACCTCAGCCAACCAAGGATCGTCAGCTACATGGAAGGAAAAGGGCTCTGAAATCAATACAGTATTTATCAGGAAGGTGCTGAAGCGTGGCCAGCCAAGAAACAATCTGCTGACTCGAAAGCATGGGAGGGCTTCTCCAGCCAGGCTACTGCCTGCCGGAGCTGGTGGAAGCCCCAGAAAGACAAATTGCAGTCGTCAATCCCAGGGAAGGAAGACTTGAGTCGACTTCCTGTATCTGCAGAAGGGAGAAAGAGTTGCAATCCCAGAGCTCCGTTTCTGAGAAGGTAATGAGGATCCTTCCACACTGGATGACAGTCGATTTGAAAGCAAGTTGGAAATCACAGTTTCCTATTAGCAGCCTGACGTTATGTGCTGCGGGGTCAACCTGGGCCAGGCCTGTTGGTGTGACTTTGCGGAGAAGGTGCTCTGATCCCATTAATATGGGCTCTGCTTCCCTCTGACCCTCACACGGATAAGCACCGCTGCCATCCACTTGCACAAAGATCCAGTACAAGAAGGAGGGCTCAGAACCATGATAAATAAACACAGCAGACTTAGGCAAGCATCGTTCTTTGTATTCTCATCTCCAGTAATACTATCCTGCAAGTCAGTTACTGTGGAGCCCAGTGCTGGGCATCGTTATCTGTCATTACTAAAAAGAAAAGCTTTTTCTGTTTCTTTAAAACAAAATAACACATTTATTTATTTTTAATTGAAGGATAATTGCTTTACAATAGTGTGTTAATTTCTGCCATACATAAATGTGAATCAGCCAAAAGTACGCATGTATCCCCTCCCTCTTGAACCTCCCTCCCACCTCCTACACCATCCCACACCTCTAGGTTATCCCAGAACCCCAGTTTGAGCTCCTCACACCATACAGCAAATCCCCACTGGCTACTGATTTTAAATATGGTAGGTGTATATCTCAGTGCTACTCCTCCATTAGTCCCACCCTCTCCTTTGCCCCCGTGTCCACAAGTCTGTTCTCTACGTCTGCGTCTCCATTGCTGCCCTGTATATAGGTCATCAGTACCATCTGTCTAAACTCCATATGTATGCACTAACATGTGATATTTGTTTTTCACTTTCTGACTTACTTCACTTTGTAGAATAGGCTCTGTGCTGTGCTGTGCTTAGTCACTCAGTTGTATCTGACTCTGCGATCTCATGGACTTTAGCCTGCCAGGCTCCTCTATCCATGGGGATTCTCCAGGCAAGAATACTGGAGTGGGTCGCTATGCCCTCCTCCAAGGAATCTGCCCAGCGCACGGATTGAACCCAGGTCTCCAGCATTGCAGGTGGATCTTTACTGTCTGAGCTACCAGGAAAGTCCAAGAATATTGTCATGAATAGCCTGTCCCTTCTCCAGGGGATCTTCCCAACCCAGTAATCAAACTGGGGTCTCCTGCATTGCATGCAGATTCTTTACCAGTTGAACTAACAGAGAAGTCCCATAATACATTCTAGGTTCATCCATCTCAATAGAACGGACTCAAATGCATTCATCTTTATGGCTGGGTAATATTCCATTGTATATATGTACCGCAGCATCTTTATCCATTCATCTGTCAAGGACATATAGGTTGCTTCCATATCCTAGCTATTGTAAGTAGTGCTGCAATGAACACTGGGGTATATGTGCCTTTTTAAATTATGGTTTTCTCAGGATATATGCCCAGTAGTGGGATTGTTAGGTCATCAGTTCAGTTCAGTCACTCAGTTGTGTCCAACTCTATGCGACCCCATGGACTGCAGTACATCAGGCTTCCCTGTCCATCAGGAACTCCCAGAGCTTACTCAAATTCATGTCCATGAGTCAGTGATGCCATCCAACCATCTGATCCTCTGTCATTCCTTTCTCCTCCAGCCTTCAATCTTTCCCGGCATCGGGGTCTTTTCCAAGGAGTCAGTTGTTTGAATCATGTGGCCAAAGTATTGGAGTTTCAGCTTCAGCATCAGTCCTTCCAATGAATATTCAGGACTGAATTACCTTAGGATGGACTGCTTGGATCTCCTTGTAGTCCCAGGGACTCTCAAGAGTCTTCTCCAACACCACAGGTAGGTCATATGGTAGTTTTATTCCTAGATTTTTAAGGACTCTCAATACTGTCTTCCACAGTGGCTATATCAGTTTAAATTCCCACCAACCCAGTGCAAGAGTTCCCTAAGAAAAGCATTTTGTAGATATCCCTCAGTAGGAAGCAAGGAGAAAAAGACCATGTTCTCTGAAGTCACACAAACCCAAGTTTAGCCTTTTCCTCCATGACTTCCTAATTGAGTGACCTTGGGAAAGTGACTTAGACAGTGAGACCCTCAGCCTTCCTGTCTGGAAAATGGACATAACAATATTTATGTCATAAAGCCACTGGGGAGTGTATGATATATGTGTGTTAAGAACTAAGGTATGGCCTGGGTGCTTGGGAAGTTCTTCTGCAATAACACAGTGCCTGCAGACAGCGAATGTTCAATATCTTTCAACTCTTATTCTTATTGGAATCATTGTCTTATACAAAAGCAGAGAATTCCATTGCTGTACTGATCTCCCCCCTGGAGGAGGGGAGCAAATGCTAACAACTGTCAACAGCTAACTTACTTTTTCTTAACCTTTTTCTCATCAGGACCCACTTCCAGTACTGATCAGGAGTCCTGGCTTGAATCAAAGCTGTATTTATCCCAGTTCTAGCAGGGAGAGTACTCCAGAGGCCAGAAGGTATACCACCCAGAGGAGACAGAAGTGAGATCCACCCATGCATGCTTGTGGGAGGAGAAAGGAAAGGGGTCTGGAGACAATCTGGGTGCCTCCAGTATGGGTCCTCTGAGTGTCTGATTCACTGTGCAAGTTTCAACCTAAAGGGGAGGGTGCCTTCCCAGGAGACGCTTTCAAAGGACATGCCTAGTGAGGTATCCTCCCTGCATTCGAGACTCCTTGCTCTAGAAAGCGCTGATTATTTCAGTGAAAGTGATGACTTGTGACTTTGTTCTGGATGGTAGAGGTGGGGCTGGAGGGAGGTTGGGAGCCATGCCACTAAGGCCAAGAATTTAAAGAAAGCTTTTATGGCAAGGAAAACTTAAAGGCTGAGACAAGAAAAAAAATATTCATATCTATTTGATTCATAATGGATTCAAACTGGAAATGTCTAAAGGTCCATCAACAGTACAATGATGAATGTGCTACATATGATTTCACTTATATAAAGTTCAAAATTCAGCCAAACAAGTTGATTGGTATACATAAGAGAATATTAGTTTACCCTGTGAGGGGAGTGACTGGGACAAGGTATAAAAAGGGTCCTGGAATGTTCTATTTCTTTCTTTCTTTCTTTATTTTTCAGTTGAAATATATTTGACTCACAATGTTGTGTTCATTTCAGGTGTATAGCAAAATGATAACTTTTTTCAGATGTTTTCCAGATTATATCCCTTATAGGTTATTACAAAATACTGAGTCTATATCCCTGTGCTATACAGTAGGTCCATACTGGTTATCTGTTTTATATGAAGTTATATGCTGTGCTCAGTTGTTCAGTCATATCCAATTCTTTGCAAGCCCATGGACTGTAACCCGCCAGGCTCCTCTGATTGTGGGGCTTCTCCAGGCAAAAATACTGGAGTGGTTTGGAAGATCTCCTCCAGGGGATCTTCCCAAGCCAGGGACTGAACCTCGGTCTCCCGCATTGCAGGTGGATTCTTTACCATGTGAGCCACCAGGGAACACGATATGAAGGTGAGTGTCTATTAGTCCTGTATTCCCAATTTATTCCTCTCCCTTTCCCCTTGGTAGCCATAGGTTTGTTTTCTATGTCTGTGAATCTGTTTCTGTTTTGTATGTAAGTTCATTTGTATCAATATTTTTAGATTCCACATATAAGCAATATCATATGATATCTGTCTTTCTCTGGCTTATTTCACTTAGTTTGATAATCTCCATGTTGCAGTGCTGGAATGTTCTATTTCTTGATCCAAGTGGTGGATACACAGGTGTTTTCATTTTGCCAGACTCCTTTGGGCTCTAAATTTATGATCCATGCACTTTTCTGTATATATGTTATTCTTTCCCCAAAAATAGTTTACATAAGTCTAAAGCACTGACTTCCCATGTCTCTGTGAGGCATTGAGCGGATTCAGAATGTGTGGCTTCAGCAGACATGGACCACCGTGCCCTGGTACCAGAACCCTCAGAACCACCACCTACCTCGGGGTCGGGGGGGGTCTTCACTGGGCAGCAGCAGGGGTACAAGTTCCTCCCAGGCCACAGAAGCCAAGACATTGGGAGACTGTATGTGAGTTGATGAATCACTCATTGGAGCCCACATGTGTGAGCACCTCTCATTTAAAGATCATCAGGAAAATTTTAGGGAGGGTTTGGAACACCCTGGCCCTACTACAAAATGGGGTTAGTGCACCTAGAAAATTAAACTATATTTTAAAAGTTGCTGTAATCCTGCTTTCCCCCTCAAGCTGGTGACAACAAAGAAACATAGTTTGAAACGTTTTATGATGACTTTATCCCAAAACATTTGTAAGAAATTATGGATAAGAAGTGATTAAGGAATATTCATTCTGCTCTCCTCATACCAAGTTGAAGCCATTGAGAAATAATAAAATGATCTCCTCGAATGCTGCTCTGTCCATGGGATTTTCCAGGTGAGAGTACCAGAGTGGGATGCCATTGCCTTCGCCATTAATACAATTAAAGAATCTAAATTTCTTTTCTGTGGATACACTTCCTCTTTTGCTTCCAGAAGCAAATTACTTAAATTAAAATGCCCTTCCCTGCCAAAAAAAATTAATATAATATTAATGACTATTAAACTGAATGAGAAGTTGCTCACTCATGACACCTCTATGTTAGTGAAACTGTTGTCTTTAAGCATCCATCAGTGGACATATGTTAAATTTTGTAAGCACTCCTACTCCACTGATACTGGATTTTATTTTCTAACTTTTAATGCTATAAATATCATTACAGTGAGATGTTTGAAAGTAGTCTTTTTTTCCCCCTCTCTTGTTGGAATATCTCCAGTAAGTTAGTGGAATTAATTTCTATAAATAGAATAACTAGGTATACAGATTTGGACATGTTTAAGGCCTGTGAAAAATGCTTCCCAAGTTCTTCCTTTTAAAAATTAGAAATTTCACTTCCAGAGATTATTTTTAGCTTGTTGTTCTTTTCTTTTCTTTTACTCATTCCTGTGTGTGTGTGTGTGTGTGTGTGTGTGTGTGTGTGTGTGTGTGTGTGTTGCAAGGTTATTTGGGGAAAGGTCAGGAAAGCTTTGTCCCTCATGCCTAGCTCTGGCCTATGCGAGCACTTTGGATTCAGAGAGAGAGGCAATTCTGTGGAAGGTGAACTTTATGGCTTTGAGCTTAGCCAGGCTCTTGAAATAGGGGCAGCCATATGCAACACCCTCTCACTATTTCTAAACCAACTAAAATCAGACTTCATATTCAAATCGTATCTGGCTGAATTACTTCCAATCTAAAATGGCTTTGAAATTTTTCATATTAATGGATTTGAATATAAAAAGTAATAAGAGAAATCTATAGACCTATATAATTTTAAAGTTTTATGCATGTGAACCTGGAAATATTAAAAACGTAGCTCATGCTGATGAATAATATTCACAGTCTAAGAAGATCTATGATGTGGCCTGGGTGTGGAGAAAGACTTGTCCAATAGCACAACGATTTTCTTGAAGGACACAGAAAGAGTTTAAGGCAGGGAAATTTTGCAGCAAACAAAGGAAGGAAGAAGGGATGTTGCCATCTCATTTTCTATATTTGCCTCCAGTGGGGACTGCAAAAACCTGCACTCTTCTTCCCATAGGTGTCATATTGTACTCTCTAAATCCTCAATTTTAATGTTTTTTTGGTCTCAAAATATTTTCAAATTTTTATTAAAATGACAGATAGTGTAGGAATTTTTAAAGGAGAATAATTGGGTAAGAAGGAAACAGATATAGCAGTAATAAGGGTTAAAGTGTTTTTATGAGTCACTATATGCTGGGGCTATCAGCTCCCTGGCATCCAAGATAAAGAAGGAAATGTGATGCTTTTCCTGTGACATGAGAAATCCTCCTGATTCTGTAACTGAGTCAAAGAGAACCTTGATTTCTGAGTGAAACCTCTTTTCTGGGCCATTTTGAAAGGGCCATGGAGTAATATGAAGGTCAACATTATCTGCCAAAATTTCACTGCAAGCACCAAAGTTGAATTCATTCTTTGAGCTTTTTAACACAACCTTCAATTAAAGTGAGAGGATTTGGCTGCCATCCAGTTCAGCTATGGCAATTGTGTGAGGACTAGGATGATATATTTCAGGTTTGTAAGAAGAGGACCTCGAAGACCTCTCTCATGTTCAAGTTTCCAGGGGATGCCCTTTGAGCTCAGGGCCTGTGTAGACAAAGGCTGGCTATGGAAAGTCAAGGTCAGCATGGCATTAAAAAAATCAGTGTTTCACAAAACCGATTCAGCATCAGAATCGTGTGTGTGTGTGTGTGTGTGTGTGTGTGTGTATGTGTGTGTGCGTTTTAATACCAGGGTCCCCAACACATAGGCCATGAAGCGGTAGTGGTCCATGGCCTGTTAGAAACCAGGCCACACAGCAGGTAGTGAGGAACAGGAGGGCAAATGAAGTTTCATCCGTATTTACAACTGCTCCCCGTCANGAAGAAGGGATGTTGCCATCTCATTTTCTATATTTGCCTCCAGTGGGGACTGCAAAAACCTGCACTCTTCTTCCCATAGGTGTCATATTGTACTCTCTAAATCCTCAATTTTAATGTTTTTTTGGTCTCAAAATATTTTCAAATTTTTATTAAAATGACAGATAGTGTAGGAATTTTTAAAGGAGAATAATTGGGTAAGAAGGAAACAGATATAGCAGTAATAAGGGTTAAAGTGTTTTTATGAGTCACTATATGCTGGGGCTATCAGCTCCCTGGCATCCAAGATAAAGAAGGAAATGTGATGCTTTTCCTGTGACATGAGAAATCCTCCTGATTCTGTAACTGAGTCAAAGAGAACCTTGATTTCTGAGTGAAACCTCTTTTCTGGGCCATTTTGAAAGGGCCATGGAGTAATATGAAGGTCAACATTATCTGCCAAAATTTCACTGCAAGCACCAAAGTTGAATTCATTCTTTGAGCTTTTTAACACAACCTTCAATTAAAGTGAGAGGATTTGGCTGCCATCCAGTTCAGCTATGGCAATTGTGTGAAGACTAGGATGATATATTTCAGGTTTGTAAGAAGAGGACCTTGAAGACCTCTCTCATGTTCAAGTTTCCAGGGGATGCCCTTTGAGCTCAGGGCCTGTGTAGACAAAGGCTGGCTATGGAAAGTCAAGGTCAGCATGGCATTAAAAAAATCAGTGTTTCACAAAACCGATTCAGCATCAGAATCGTGTGTGTGTGTGTGTGTGTGTGTGTGTGTGTATGTGTGTGTGCGTTTTAATACCAGGGTCCCCAACACATAGGCCATGAAGCGGTAGTGGTCCATGGCCTGTTAGAAACCAGGCCACACAGCAGGTAGTGAGCAACAGGAGGGCAAATGAAGTTTCATCCGTATTTACAACTGCTCCCCGTCAGTGGCATTACCGCCTGAGCTCCACCTCCTGTCGGATCAGCCATGGCATTAGATTCTCATAGGACTGTGAACCCTACTATGAACTGCACATACAAGGCATCTAGGTTGCGCACTCCTTATGAGAATCTAATGGCTGCTGATCTGAGGTGAAGCTGAGATGGTGAGGCTAGCACTATAGAGTGGCTGCAAATACAGGTTATCCTTAGCACAATGAATGTAATGTATTTGAATCATCGTGAATCTATCACCCCACCTGGTCTGTGGAAAAATTGTCTTCTGCAAAACCGGTCCCTGGTGTCAAAAAGGTTGGGATCCACCATTTAATACGCTGAAAGAGAAACACTGGGAATAGTGCTCAGGAATGTGTATGTTTTTCAAATGTCACTCTCCAAATGAATAACTAGCAAATAGTTTGGGCCAGCGTCTGGAAACAGATGGTCCAGGTGGCACCTCCCGAAGCCTTTCTCTCTCTTCCGGCCTTTAGCAGGAGCCAGGGGGCAAAGAAGAGACTGGGGTCCCTGAGGAACATCTGCCACGTAGATGTGGAAGACGAGGGTGAAATCTTCATCCTTTTTTTTAAGAGTTTGATTTGTTTTTGTTTGGCTATGCCAGGTCTTAGCTGTGGCATGTGGTATCTTTGATCTTCACTGTAGTATAGGGGAATCTTTAGTTGTGGCATGTAGGATCTAGTTCCCAGACCAGGGATCATTCCCTGGTCCCTTTCATTGCGAGCACAGAGTGTAGCCCCACTAGACAACCAGGGAAGTCCCCAAACCTTCATCTTAAGAGCTGCATATGGGACCATTATGGTTTGGGAAGAAGGAATAAGAGCCCAGGACACAAACTCATCCTGACTTGCCCACCTCTTGCATTCATAGGACCCAGATACTCCCAACAGAGCACAGGGACCCATTATAGTCATCCTTCTCATGCGGTGATGCCTGTCTGCTCTGGCAAATTTTGATAAATGCAATGCCAAGTTGAGCAGTGTGCAACCACTACAAGCAGTATTAATCAAAGAAGGGGCTGGGAGATCTCGTAGGTCTTTTTGTAGCCGGGGAAAATAATCGCATGTCTGATTTCTTCCAAAGACCACATTCTTTGGTTCATTTTTTAAAGAAACCTAACAATCAGGTTGTCTGTAGTCCAGCAGTTAGGCCGGTATCACCGGCTAGTGCGTAAAAAGCTGTCCCCTGGAGGCCTATTCCTGATTTTTACTCTCTCCAGCTCCCCAAAACACTAAATAAATAAAAGTAGATGGCTCTTAATGAAAGCCTTAGCCCCCTCAGTTTAGCTTTTAATTGTGTGACAAACACACACACACACCCCACATCCTGAGCTGCTTATTGGAATTACAAACCTTCAGTCTAAATGTCAGGCTGTGCCACAGAGAAATATGAACAGCTCAGTTTATTAATGGCAAGTTCCAAGGTTGGTCCCATCATTCATTGCCACGGGGACTCCAGCTGGCTCAAGCTCTCAGCTTCCGATACAGATCAACACCATCCCGACATTGACTCAGCACTGATTAGAAGCCCACAGCACAAGAAGAGACTGATGACACCCCTTTGCAGGCTTCAAATTATCCACATGCAGAGACTTGAAACAAAAGCCAAGAGGTACCTTGTCTTGGATTGGCTTGGATTAAAAGGAGTTCCAGGTTGGCTTGGACTGGATCTGTTCACCATGCACTTGGTGACAGTGTCTGAGTTTCCAATTTCTCATTAGAAAGTAGCCATAATATTATCTGCTTGTGTGGGATTGCTGTGTTTTAATATCTGCTACTGTTGCCTGGAAAATCCCATGGATGGAGGAGCCTGGTAGGCTGCAGTCNAAGTTATCCACATGCAGAGACTTGAAACAAAAGCCAAGAGGTTACCTTGTCTTGGATTGGCTTGGATTAAAAGGAGTTCCAGGTTGGCTTGGATTGGATCTGTTCACCATGCATTTGGTGACAGTGTCTGAGTTTCCAATTTCTCATTAGAAAGTAGCCATAATATTATCTGCCTGTGTGGGATTGCTGTGTTTTAATATCTGCTACTGTTGCCTGGAAAATCCCATGGATGGAGGAGCCTGGTAGGCTGCAGTCCATGGGGTTGCTAAGAGTCGGACACGACTGAGCGACTTCACTTTCACTTTTCACTTTCCTGTATTAGAGAAGGAAATGGCACCCCACTCCAGTGTTCTTGCCTGGAGAGTCCCAGGGACGGGGGAGCCTGGTGGGCTGCCGTCTATGGGGTCGCACAGAGTCGGACAACTGAAGCGACTCAGCAGCACACACGTGGCAGCGCTTTCCTGGTGGCTTCGATGGTAAAGAATCTGCCTGAGATACGGGGCACCCAGGTTCAATTCCTGGGTCAGGAAGAAGGACATGAAGGTCCAGAGAAGGACATGGCAGCCCACTGCAGTACTCTGGCCTGCAGAATCCCATGGACAGAGGACAGAGGAGCCTGACCAGCTACAGTCCATGGGTTCCCAAAGAGTCAGACACAGCTGAGCAACTAACACTCACTCATACCCATAGGATGTTGTCAAAACAACATTAAATAGTTTAATTGATAGAAAAATGTTTTAAAATGTACAGGATAGAATCTAATCTTGAGTTGAGTAGTTAATTCTTTCAATTTGAAAATTCCCAAAGAAACATTTATGATAAAGACCACATACGGATGAAGGTTTACAATATATACATAAAATAATACAACTGAAAGTTCAGCAATTCAGTCAGGACAGCTTGTAATGCTGATTCTATACTCAAACTGCTACCATCAGATCAGAACGGATCTGCCTGCATCAGAAGCAGGAATCACTTTTCCAGTTCCTGTTGTCCAGTTCCTGTTAAAGGGACAGAATGCCAAAGGAACAGGAGCTGGGGAGAAAGAATAGTGCCAGGAGCCAACAATGGGCCTCCCAGCATCCTATGCTGATGTTACCATGCTGGACATTATCAGTTTGTGATACATTTTTCATATAAAAACAGCAAAAAACATTGACTAAAGGAAATAACCTTAAGCCAATAAACAACTATAACCCCATAGGCATCTCAGCGTTTATGAATCCCTTAATATCTTCACTGAAGGGTGAATGATTGATACTGGAAAAACAGGAAGCCAAGTAAAAACTGGGTAGGATCATGTTTTCTCAAGAAATTTCTCAAGGAGAATTCATTCCCATTGATCTGCTATTTACAGACGCAGAGCTTTGCTTTATTCGGTTCTGGCCCACATGCCCTGTAGACGTTCTCTCCCCTTGAGTCCCAAAGGGTGGGAACATATTTTCCATAAGGAAGACAAGGTACTTGGCTGCTACTAAAATTAACATCAACTACTAAAAATGACTCAGTTAAATGCTTGTCCGATAATGTATCAGTTTTCATAAGCCATGAAGGGTTTTCTGGGTGCTTTGGGGTCCCAAATATACCTTGGTGACCAGGAGTTGAGTTTCCTCTTATGGTGGCAAGTGGGGAATAGGGAGGTCTTAACTGACAACACCATATGCTAATGTACCATCGAAGAATGTTAAGATAATCGGCCGTCGAGCATAAGCGTCTGCTTTACTCCAGAGGCTGAGCCACCCTTGGGAGCCCAAAGACACCTCTGTGAGCTTCCACGTACTGGGAGCATGGCTTCTGACCGTGCAGTGCCTGCTGCATGAGTGGCTCATGCCTCATATCATTCCACTCCCACTTCGCAGATGAAAAAAAGAAAAAAAAAAAAAAAAACAGATTCAGAGAGATTAAGTGATTTTGCCCTAAGGCACATGGCCAGTGAGCAGCTAAACCAAGGCTTGAAACTAGCTAAACCCCGACTGCATTCTGCCTCTCTGAGCACTGATGTTGGAATATAAATGCCAGGCAGGGAGTGAGAGTATTTTCTGTTCACTGCTATAGCCTCATCATCCCGTGGAGGTGCTGTGTCCCACACAACTGTGCTCAGTCGCTCAGTTGTGTCCCACTCTCCGTGACCCCATGGACTGTAGCCCGCCAGGCTCCTCTGTCCATGGGATTCTCCAGGCAAGAATACTGGAGTGGGTTGCCATTTCCTGCTCCAGGGCATCTTCCCAAGACAGGGATCAAGCCCAAGTCTCTGGCAGGCAGATTCTTTCCCACTGCGCCACCTGGGAAGGAAGCCCCATCATCTAGTATAGCACCAGATTCAAAGCATAGGGTCTGTAAATATCTGATGAAGGGCAGATGTCCAAGACAACAGGTCATAGACGTACTCTTAAACCCCTCATCTCCCCGTCTGTTTTTACTGATGCTGAGTTGGGCATTCTTTATATATATAAAGAATATATAATACATATATATATATATATATTCCCCCACCCCCTCCCGCACCGCACCGCCCCTAGAACTTCTCTCAGCTTTATCATAAGATTTCAGCTTTGTTTGCTGTCTGCCCCTAGAGTCTCCCATTTCTCAGGGGAGCATTCCTAGTTCCTATCCCCAGTATCCCACATTTTATAACTCTGCCACCCACTTCTTTACCATCAGCTCTGGCCGATGGCTGGTCCTTGATCAAGAGCTCCGTCTTCAGCCCATGAGAGGAAGAAGCAAGTCATTTGGATTGAAGAAGGAGTGGATGATCCCTCAGGTGAGGGAATATAGTAGGCATTTAGGAAAAGTCCCTACATGGCAGACTCTTATGATTTGTACATTTACGCCAGGCATTAGAGTTAATAAGGTCTGTTCAAAATAAAAACTACTTTCTTTTTATAATGTATAACACTCTGAAATNTGATGACCCCTCAGGTGAGGGAATATAGTAGGCATTTAGGAAAAGTCCCTACATGGCAGACTTTTATGATTTGTACATTTATACCAGGCATTAGAGTTAATAAGGTATGTTCAAAATAAAAACTACTTTCTTTTTATAACGTATAACACTCTGAAATCAAAGGGCATGATTCACTTTTTCCTTTCTCGGTCCCTTCTTCAGAGACATTAGAGAAAAGAGATAGATGAATGGTCCAAGGGATACACAAGACAATACTTGAAGAACAGAGAAATACGAATGCCTCCTTTAACACTGACTTACAGCTTAGGAGTTCTTCACTTGTAAGCAAATGTAACAAGTGTCTGGCACCATAAAATAAGTAGACTTGAATTCTAAGTGAAGATGAGTAGAGTAGGTGAGTTTCTAATTATATGTGGGCTTCGTAGGTGCTGAGGGTNGAAATACAAATGCCTCCTTTAACACTGACTTACAGCTTAGGAGTTCTTCACTTGTAAGCAAATGTAACAAGTGTCTGGCACCATAAAATAAGTAGACTTGAATTCTAAGTGAAGATGAGTAGAGTAGGTGAGTTTCTAATTATATGTGGGCTTCGTAGGTGCTGAGGGTTTCTTCTGGAATGAAAAGGTTCTTTTCAGGGTGTTTCTACTGCCCCATCTGTTCTGTGTTCTGCTGGGTTAGGGGTCTTATAATAGGCAGTGGCCCTTTTCTCTTAAATTCAGTGTGGAAAGTGCCTGAGACCAGAGCAGTCAATCTCTGAGTCAGACCTAGACAGGGCTTCATATGCACTCCTAGCTCTGGACCCCTGCAGCCTTTTTCTGATATTTCGTGGCTATTGATTGCTCTTCCTGGTGAGCTAGCTAATGAATTATAGTAAAATGTGACTTGGGAGAGCATCCTGTTCTGTCAGCCCTGGGATCAACCTTGACCTCAGGATGATCCAGGAAATGCAGGTATAGAAGTGAAGGGAGTGTGTGTGTCTGTGTGTCTGTGAGTATTTCTATGTGTGTTAGCGGTGGTAGTAGTAATGTAAGACAAGGCAGGAAAACAAAATTATCGGAGCCTAGTCTTGCCTGGCACATACTACCCAGGAAAGATGATAGCAGAAAAGCAACCCAGATAATGACTTTTCTATGAAATAACCCCACGTGACACCCTCCCTGCACCCCATCTTCAGTCTGGCCATTGACCTGCAACCTGCCCCCTCAACTCCATACTTCAGCTTCCATTTCTGTTTTTAGCCCTCTTCAGATTTGGATGGTTCTGCACCTTCCCCTTCTGGACATCAAGAATTTGGACAGACGTTTCAGCTGAAAAAAACCACTTCACCCAAAGACTCTAATTGATCTCTGTTTGCTTTAATCCCACAGCAACTAAGATTGAGCCGAAGCAGGTGTGCCCGCGTGCCTGTGCGGGCAGCGGAGGTGCAGGCGCGGCAGCTGGGTTCTGCCTGCGCCTGCGTGGCTCTGCGCTCTTCCAGGTCTTCTGTTTCACAGCGGCTCAGTGATCAGGCCTCTTTTATTCATTCAGCTCCAGCACTATTTTTACACCTCTGCCAAAGCTCTCCCTGATCCCCTTCCTTTGAAAAGGACCCTGGTAAATCCTCTCATAATGGCAGGAATGCAAGAAACAGCAAGGGTGGGGAGGGATGGGGCAGTGCATGGTCCCACAGCTGTTACCATTTTGGGATCAGAAAGCTGGGGACATGGGTTAAAAGGCAGCCGCATGACCACATTTCATAATGTGTCTACCTTAACAAGGACTTTCGTGGATTGCATTCCAGTAAATATATAAGTAATTTTTTAAATTAAGTCTTTTAAAGCCGTTGGAACCATTGGAACATAAGCCAGCTTGAATGCTTCATTAATTGATTCCCTGAGTTCCTGTCCATATGAGCTCACAGACAACGTATATATGTAGATGCTGAGGGGAAGGGGAGGTAGACTGTTGATAAATAACCAAGCAGTGACATAAATGTGACACATAGCCTCATTAAAGAAGAACCAAGAGTTGGAGGAACCCAGGGCAGGGCCTAACTCAAATTTGCTGAATCAAATAATACTTTTCGGAGGAACTAGTACCCAAGTTGAAACCTGAAGGGTGTGTGAAGAGCCAGATAGCCAGGGAGAAGAGAGTATGACACCTATACACTCCACCATGTTCGAAGATCCAGAAACCAAAAATAGTGCAGTGAAAGGAATCTTGGAATTTTTTTGTACTTGGAATCCAGGGGGACAATGGTGAGGAAGGAAGCTACAGAGTCAACTAGGGCCAAATCATGACAATTATTGATATCATCCTCTAATCACCACCCTCAATTGAAAGCTACAGCTGACCAAACTACTCTCTGTCTGGACAGTGGGGTCCTTGGCTGCTTATGGAACTTTTGGACTCCCCATTACCCAGACTATAAAGTACACATTCTGAAGTTTTTTTGTCAAATGCCTCTAACACACCAATTCAGACTTATCTAACCCCATTATCATTCTCCCATGCAAGGTGATACTGTCATTCCAAATTTCTCCTCATTTCATAACGCTTCATACTCTTTTTCTTACATCATGCCTCTGCCAAAGGTACCTCCTCTTCCTGCAATTGCCTCCTTACCCTCACTTTCTGCTCACACATCCCTGCACTAGCTTTCAAGACCCAACTCAATGCCATTTCTTCCAGGAAGTGCCTTTAATTCCCTTAGCACCGCTTCATCAGCACCTTCACACCATCAACATTCTGCTCTGGATCTTTGTCTATGAGAGTCATCACAGGCTATCGTCTTTCTCCACATGGGGTCTTCTCATGCATACTTAGGTAAATTCAAAATGAAATTTTTAAATTGAGAAATGACAATTAGTTTAGTAGGTATTTGATGAATTGCAAAGGATAAATCATAATTATAATCTATAATTACTTTACTCAGGGCTTCCCTGATGGCTCAAATGGTAAAGAATCTACCTGCAATGCAGGAGACCCAGGTTTGATTCCTGGGTCAGGGAGATCCCCTGGAGCAGGGCATGGTAATCCACTCCAGTATTCTTGCCTGGAGAATTCCACAAACAGAGGAGCCTGGTGGGCTACAGTCCATGGATTGCAAAGAGCTGAACACGACTGATCAACTTTCAGTACACTACTCAGTTCAGTTCAGTCACTCAGTCATGCCTGACTCTTTGAGACCCCGTGGACTGCAGCATGCCAGACTTTCCTGTCCATCACCAGCTCCCGGAGCTTGCTCAGACTCATGCCTATTGAGTCAGTGACGCAACCCACCATCTCATCCTCTGTCATCCCTGTCACATCCTGCCTTCAGTCTTTCCCAACATCAGGGTCTTTTCCAGTGAGTCAGTTCTTCGCATCAGTTGGCCAATATATTGGAGCTTCTGCCTCAGCATCAGTCTTTAAAATGAATATTCAGGACTGATTTCCTTGAGGATTGACTGGTTTGATCTCCTTGAAGTCCAAGTGACTCTCAAGAGTCTTCTCCAACACCGCAGTTCAAAAGCATCAGTTCTTTGGTACTCAGCTTTCTTTATGGTCCAACTCTCACATCCATACATGACTACTGGAAAAACCATGGCTTTGACTAGACTGACCTTTGTTGGCAAAGTCATGTCTCTGCTTTTTAATATGCTGTCTAGGTTGGCCATAGCTATGAATACTTATGTTGACTTGTTTGGATGTTCCTCATTCCCAAATAGACCATAAACACTTTCAAAAAGGCAACATATTTTTCTTATTTAGTTCTGTATTCCCAATTTTTAGTTCCAGAGCATGGGACATATTAAGTATACTCATGAATATTCACAGAAAAAAGAAATGAGAAAATATAAGCAGTGAACTCCCCTCAACCCCCACTCACACATTCCACACACACCCAAAAAAGCTCAATTCCCTTTAATTTGCTGATTCCTGGCTTATTGACTGAGGACAACAATTGAATGTCCAAAATACCTTTTTGGGATATCCAAGAAAAATTAAAACTTGTTGGTAGATTACTCAACCTGGCAGAATTCAGCAAGATGAGAGTCACTGGAGTTTTATTCTTGACTTTAACACCGACCTTTGAAAGGCACTCAACATCCCAATTAGAGGCTACACATTTGTACAACTCAGTAAATTAATAGCCCACAAAAACCACTTTCCTCCAATTCACTGTCAAGTTTTCAATCTAGTAGTGCCCAAATTGCTACACAGGCTTTCAATAGAAAAAAAAAGAAAAGAAAAGAAAATCCATTTTTTCATCATGAGCTGCCTTCTGCTTTCCTTATTTTTTAACCCCATGGTGTATACAAAGTTGAGCTTCCCCAGTGGCTCAGAAGGTGAAGAATCCACCTGCAATGCAGGTGACCAAGGTTCAATCCCTGGGTCTGGAAGATCCCCTGGAGAAGGGAATGGCAACCTACTCCAGTATTCTTGCCTGGGAAATCCCTTGCACAGAGGAGCCTAGCAGGCTACAGTCCATGGGGTCACAAAAGAGTTGTACAGGACTTAGAGACTACACAACAACAATAAGCAAAGTTAACTACTTATGAAAAAAGAAAATGGTTTGAGGATAAGCTGACAGGCTCCTGCCTCAGCAGCCCCTCAACATCTGGAGCTGCGAGTGTCCCGCTGTTTGCTAAACTTGGGGCGGGGGAAGGATGGTGAATTCCACAGTCTTTGCATCTGTTTTTAATCTCGCTATGGAGAAGGAAATGGTAACCCACTCCGGTATTCCTGCCTGGAGAATCCCATGGATGGAGAAGCCTGGTAGGCTGCAGTCCACAGGATTGCAAAGAGTCGGACATGACTGAACGACTTCACTTCACTTCACAGGGCTAGGCAGTTCTAAGCTAGCCTAGAGGTAATTCCGGAAATCATCACTGGAGTAGACTCCTAAGGATAGAGACTGTTCTGAAGACAACACTGTAAAGGGTGGGAGACCCTGTTCTTCTGACTTACGGAGAAGACCAACAGGAGTTCATAGAAAATCACTCCTAGTTATGGGAAGTAGAAAATGAACTCATGAATTTTATTTGGTTTAGCATCTGGTCTAGGTGCCTTTTTAAGTTACTTATAAAAGGGTATTAACATTACACCTGCTGGAAACTTTCTTTCTCCGTGACCTATTTGTAAATACAGGATATTGAAGGTTTATGGTAATTGTAACATTAAAAATTATCCTAGTGTTTTGTACAAGGCTTGTAGTTGTTGCGGCTTAATTCCAGTTGCATTGTGTAAATTGACCTAAGAATAAAAGCCATACATTTTCATTAGTACAGTTGTCCTGTCTGCTGATGGCTGGCATTCTAACATTTGATAAACAGCAGGATTCTCTAAACTGCTGATTTTGCAGCTCAAAATTCTCCACTAAGAAGAAATAAAACTTGACTTTCTGAATATTGCTGATTAAAACTCATCCTCAAAGATATTATAAAATTGTGGGCGTATTTGTTAAGACCACTGGCAAAGGCTACTTTTTGATAAACTGCCTTTTCTCATTTGTACATGTGGACAATAATACATTTTAGAGGGTCATTCATTTATGTCTTCATTCTTTTGACAGATATTTGCTGACAGCGTGCTGGTTGTGTACTATGTGCTATGAGGTCAAAATGTTATGAGCTTGACATAAATATCCAATATCTGGTGCATAGTATAAATTCAATAAGGGGCAGAGTCTTTCCTCCTTTCCTCCTTTCGCAGTAAAGAATCATCTGCCAATGCAGGAGATGTGGGTTAGATCCCTGGGTCAGGAAGATCCCCTGGAGAATAAAATGACAACTCACTCTCACTCCAGTATTCTTGCCTGGGAAATCCCATGGCAGGCTATAGTCTGGGGGGTCACAAAGAGTTGGACATGACTAAACGCCTGAGCATGCATGAATGGGAAATAACATCCACAGATTCTCCTCTGGGCATCATGCTCACGAACCATTATGTAGCCAACTACTTGGTTGCATGTAGAGCTACACGCAGCCCTTTGAGGCTCCTGTTTTACAGCTGAGGAAACTGTAGTTCAGAAAAGTAATGATTAGCCTGTGCTCACGCAGATACTAAATGGCCAAGTTAGCATTTAAACCCTGAGACTCAGTCCTCAAAAGTCATTTGATCTTTTCCCTGCTCACAAATCCCTTGTAAGTGAAGTATTTATGAGTCATTCCCCTCTACATTATTTACAGAAAATGTTTCTCTTGCTAACACTGGACCTAAAGCGTGAATATAGAGGAAATACTTGTTCTGAGTAGCAGTTCTGCATTACCCCCTTGAATGGAACAGTGAAGTGTAAGACAAGGAACCAGACAAAAGAGAATTATGTAGAATCAAGAGGACTTCAGATGGTATATGAAGGCATTAATAGAAAAGTGGCTATTCACAAGGTTATGATTGATTATGTATTTAAAATAAACACAGTTGCCTTTCTTTACTTTGGCTCTGAGAGGGGCTTAACTTTAGCACCATAATGGCCCACTGTTGTCTACATGGCAGGTGGCTGGTACATAAATCCTGGCAAGGGGCAGACTAAGGGACCAATGTATGGATTCCATCTATGAACTGTGCATACCCTGCATTTTTGCAGAGAAACAAACCAGCAGTGTCTGTACGCCTAGGTTTCTGCCTCAGCTTCAGGGAAGAAGCAGTAAGACAATCCCTTTCCTTTAGCTTAAAAAAGGAGTTGACTAAGTGAAAATAAAGAGTTAACTGTTGCAGTCCCTCATGTGAAGCATCTTTCTAGAGTATGGAAGTTGCATTTTTACAAACTCAAAGTTTACAAAAGTGTCCTCCAGGTTATCAAGCCCACCCCAATGGGATACTTTAGACATCTTCCCCGAAACTCCAAGGCACCATAACACCTAGTGGAGTTTGTTAGGAGACGTAAACATTATTCCCCAAAGTGGTTCATTCTTTTATATATTATGACATATTTCTTCAATATGGCAACTCAGTAGAATATCAAATACGTTCATGATAATACTTCCTTCTAATAATTTCCGTTCACTATGTGTGTGTCCTTAGTTGCTCAGTCACGTCTGATTCTTTGCGACCCCATGGACGGTAGCCTGCCAGGTCATGGGGATTCTCCAGGCAAGAACACTGGAGTGGGTTGCCATGCCCTCCCCCAGGTAATCTGCCCAACCCAGGGATTGAACTCAGGTCTTCATTGCAGGAAGATTCTTTACCATCTGAGCCAACAGAGGTATACAAAATAGGAGGAACAACCAAAAGCAAAAAGACTCTTCACTGAAAATCCATTAATGTGCCAAAGGCAGATATGTAGGGAATAGAAATAATTTTTAGGACTATAATTGTCTCTGCTGATCATCTGGTCTACCATCCTGATGTAGCTGTGAGAAAACTAAAGCCCAAATAGGGCCAAGACTTGGCCACCACAGAATAAACAATTTTATTAATAGAATCATCAGAAAACAGTTTATTAATAGAACCATCCCTATTCCACATAACCAACAATCAACTGTAATTTGATGTCATAGTTACCCAGTTACTCTCAACTTCAGACATGCATGTAAATGGAGTCACACAGTAGTTAAAAATTAGTGTAAATTTCTCTCTAATTACACGCATATGCAAGACCTCTAATCAGATTACCAGACATTTGTTCAATTATTTTCAGAAATATAGACATCTTAACTATTGCCATCTTTTTTTTAATCCTCCTGGAAACAAAAATGACAATTAAAAACATGTTATTCAGGGGTTAATTCTATTTTATAGATGATAGATGTAAAATTTTATTTTAAATTACCATCTTCTTCTACCAATAACAACCGCAGTGATTAAGACAGTTAACATTTACTGATCTATTATTATGTTCTAGAATTTGCGTAGACTGTTTCTCATTAATATTTAAATGTTAATAATAATATTTATTAAATGCTACTATTATGACCATTTTATAGAGAAAAGAAACTGAAGTTTCAAGAGGTTAAACAGCTTCATTAATGTCATTGGAAAAGACTTTGATGCTGGGAGGGATTGGGGGCAGGAGGAGAGGGGACGACAGAGTATGAAATGACTGGATGGCATCACTGACTCGATGGATGTGAGTCTGAGTGAACTCCAGGAGTTGGTGATGGACAGGGAGGCCTGGCGTGCTGCAATTCATGGGGTCGCAGAGAGTCGGACACGACTGAGTGGCTGAACGGAACTGAACTGAACTGAATGTCACAGATCTGGAAAGTGACAGAGCTGAGATTTTAACCTAGGTAGTTGGACACCGAATAGCTACATTTGTACACATTTCCCCATTCTTTGGGAGCCAAGTATGAAGAATATGTAGCAATGGGACATTTACTGATACTGTGAAAAAGAAAATACAAGTGTCTGCTTGGACACTTTGAAAAACTAGGAGAAGGAAAACTCAATTATTTTAAAAGTGAGAAAAGCAAAATACCTGATTGTGACTCTTGACCACAGTTATACAAAGCCACATGTCCATATGGACAGACATTAGAAAGATAAAATCATTGGTTTCTGGTTAAGGGGAGCTTTAACTCTTAAAAACTTCTTTCACCTGATTCGCATTTTTATCCATATCATTTTTAAAAGGCAAATGGTAATAAAATGGAGACTGCATGTTGCACTGTGGTCATATCCCTATGGAACTCTACAGGTTGGATGAGAAAAACAATGAAGCTACCCACAAGATTCCTTTCTCCTGTACCAGCATCTCCTCCCCGCAGCAGGGCACACCAGTGTGTCTCATTGGTTGCTACGTCATTCAGCAGATATTGTTGGGCACCTACTATGTGCCAGATGCCTGAGCTGAGACTTTCTCTGCTGTTAAGATACGCTGCTGCTGCTGCTGCTGCTGCTGCTAAGTAGCTTCAGTCAAGTCCGACTCTGTGCGATCCCATAGACGGCAGCCCACCAGGCTTCCCCATCCCTGGGATTCTCCAGGCAAAAACACTGGAGTGGGTTGCCATTTCCTTCTCCAATGCATGAAAGTGAAAAGTGAAAGTGAAGTCACTCAGGAGTGAAAAGACAGAAACCATAATAGCTATAGCGAAGAACTTGCCGAGAACTGCCGGAATTTGAGACGAGGAAACACTGTGTCAGGGGCTTCACCAAGGAGGATCAAACCAAGTGGAAACTGTTAGGATAATGTAGAATGTACCAGAAGAGGAAGGATATAGCTGAGTTTAGGGGGAACTGTGTGCAAAGGCATTGACATGTAGAACCAGCACAGGCAGCTGTGTATGTTTCAGTGTGAATTGTGGGTGAAGGTAGCTAGCCAGGAAGATAGATTCTGGGGGCCATTTCTTAAAGGGCTTTGTAAGCCACACTGAGGAGCTGTGGGGACCCTGGATACACTGTGGGTGGGTAAGTGCCAGGAGAGAGCAGAGATCTTCCCATTCACAGCCTGATAAGGGTCCCCATACCTCTCACGAGCACCTAGGAATACAAAGAGAAACCCGGCAGATGCAGAGTTGCTGTGGAAAGAGGCTCCCTGGCTGGAGGCTCGCCTCGAGTTTGGAGCCCCATGGGGGCACCCCCACCAGACACGCAGTGTAACTGCAGACCCATCTGTAAACCGCCTCCCCGCTAGACCCGCCGACACAGTGGCCAGAACCCTTACTCTCCTCTTGCAGACCTCAAATGCACCTCGGTGCACAACCTTGTATGACCTGACCTTGGGACAGATTGAAACACAAGCCCCCACGGACGGGAAGACTTTTCTCCAGTTGAAGACTTTTGTTTTATTTTTGAGAAGAGAGTAAGAAGCAGGGACTGCTCCCAGATAATCAATGAACTGGCATGCTGGTGTCCCGCTCTGTTCTGCTCTCGTGTTTTAATAAGCTTAACTGTGAACACAACTCAATGTTATTAAAAAAGAAACAGCGTATGGCTGTTTCTTCCCAGTCATCCTATAAATGGGCTTCCCTCTGTTATTTCAGAAGTAGTAAAAGCTAATTGTTTTATGTTTCAATTAAGGTCTGCCTGTGTGAGAGTGTGTGTCCACGTGCGTCCAGACATTGTAGTGTCTTCGCGGTCCACAACCGTCCCTTGGGCAACCATTTTCCATTTGGTGGTGAGTGGTGGGAATTCAGGTCCACCTCTGGTGAGAAGTTGGCAAAGTCTGAGCTAAAATCTCATCCAGAGATGGTACTGCCTGTTGTTTTTT